>JAOANR010000001.1:5249955-5829783 GCA_030278955.1 Hygrophila difformis | reverse complement strand
TGAAAGACCAGGTGGGGGAGCAGACAGTGCCACCAGCACGATCATAGTAGCCAGTGCGGGTCAACATCTCCGGTATTAGCTTCTGCAGGGCCCACATCTTCTACACTCGGTCATTGGCTACTTCTGGCTTCAATTCTGGGACTGGGACGAGACTATCGTGCAGAACAATCGTCTGCGCGTTGAGTCGTAGCCGTATGATAGCCCAATGTCCCCCTGGGTTGTATGGGCAGATAATCTGTACGTAGCAAAAACAAGGAAAATTAGAGTGCTGGTAATTTAATTTAGACATTTTTTTATGCGATTAAGATGTAACTCCACAAACCTCATGTAAGTCCGACCAGTCTGCCGTCGACCCCCAACTAGGCTGAGCCCCCGTAACATACAACTGGAAGAACTCAGCCTGCAAGTCGGACAATGCTGCCCTATGGCCATCCCAACAACCGCGTATCAGTGTGTCCTATTGCAATAAATTGATATATGAACTTATATGAACAATTGGCATGAATACAAACATTATTCAAAGTAGTTGGAGGGTCAGCAAGACCAACCAGAAAGGGCGACGTCCATGATGGCGTACTTGTAATCCTTCAGGGGCGGTACTACTCCCAGCCAGCCGGGTGAAAACTGCAGAATCCCGAGATACGGCATCGATGTGCTGTGACAGAAATATGGGGTTGGAGTTTGGACAAGGCATTGGTAACAATTTAACGTTATTAATTAAAAAAGTGAACTGGCTTACGTCGGACTCGAGGCTCCGCTGTGATGTCCAACCAGGTCTTAAACCACAGGGGCCCTACGCTGGCCCACCATCCGACGTTCACACTATACATGGGGAACAACTATTAGACAAGTAATGCGGTGAATGAATGTAAATAATTACAACTGATCGACACTTACAGGGGTGATTTCGGATTGTCAGCATAATCGGAAAACGCCTGCCTGTCCGCAAAGCGGCGTGGGCGCTCCCAGTGGCAGGTAAGGGCTCAGCAAACGATGGGACAAGCGGCCACGGCGTCCCTGACGATACTGAACGGAGTCCACGGAATGCTTCATCCGGATGGTCACAATCTTGTCGTCACCGGGTGGGTATAGCCGGGATCTGGTGGTAGGCACAGGTGTGGCTGGTAAAGAGGAAAAACAAATCAGTTACTTATAATACACTATAGCTGCAAGTAATACAAAACAAATTTTTTTGGTGATAGAGAAATTAGTTGATGTACCTATGTCATCAGGCTGCGCATGCGTACTCAGTCCTGCCGGTCCACCCCCTGCGGGTGTACTAGCCGATGGCATACCTGCACAGTGTTAGCGGTTTAAGTGTAGGTAAGAGAAATGCGGCGGAATCATAAACGAACGTGCAAACTAGTATATACAACAACCCTACAAAATTCAAGACTCAGATTCAGATAAATACCTGGCTGTGATGCACCGTGCTGAACTGTCCCGCCACCCCCTATCGGTGCACTGGCCGAAGGATCACCTGCACATTCAGTTCCATCCAGTTGTATGTAAGCGCTATGCGGATAGTAATATTTTCTAGTATAGTATGGAAAACGAACGTGCAAACTAGTATGTACAACAACCCTACAAAAATCAAGACTCAGATTCAGATAAATACCTGGCTGTGATGCACCGGGCTGAACTGTCCCTGCCATCCCCTGTCGGTGCACTGGCCAAAGGATCACCTGTACATTCAATTCCATCCAGTTGTATGTAACTTGTAAGCGCTATGCGGATAGTAATATTTTCTAGTATAGTATGGAAAACGAACGTGCAACAATTACAACTGAAAAATCAAAGACGTACCTGGCTGCGGCATCGGCGTGGTAGCTGGGCAGCATGCAGTATGCGGCGTCTGTGGCTCAGCCCTCGTGTCGTGACGATGACTCGCTCACATCTCGCGACTCGGACGACACGCGCTCGACGGTGGGCGGGACCGCTGCCACCTCTGCAACTCGTCGCTGCATGTCATCATCGGTCGTTGGTCCACCGGCAACGGGTCCATCCTGCTGTCCCTCTGCAGCAACTCTCTCCTCGGAGGGCTGCACTCCACGTCGAGGCGCACTAACCCCCGGGCCGGTCGAAGATGGGTCAGTGTCGGTGCGAACACGTATGTACTTCTGCATAAAGGACTTAAACGACCGCTGCACCTCTCCGCGCATGGACTCCACCGACTGCTGCACCTCCTGACGGACGGCCGCCACCGCATGGTGTAGAAGAGAGAGCCACCTCTCCTCCTGATCAACATGCTGCCGAGCCACCTCTGCCAGTATGCGCCGCTCTGACTCAGCGACCATATCAGCGATCGCGGTCAATAATGCCTGGCCATCAGGACCGGATGGTCGCGGTGGTACACTCGCAGGGGGTGGCTGCGGCTCGGAATCAATACCCCCCTGCGGCCGGGGAGCATCTATATCCACATGCGGCTCACTGTCGGCTCCTCCCTGTTGCCCGGAACCCCCGTCTGAGTCGGATCCACTACTAGCCGACCCATCTGGAGCCGATGACTCGTCACCCCGTCCACGTCGCCTCCGGTCACCGCTCTTCTTCTTCTTCCGTCGAACTCTCCTGCCGCCATCTCCCCCAGGGGCTGCACGCTTTCGCCGGAGGAACGGGATCCATACCAACCCCGGCGGGATAGGGGCATCGACATCGGCCATATACGGCTCGCGCCTCTCCAGATCGGTCGCTGGCAATCTCTCAACAATATGAATATCCTGCGGTGGGTATTAGATGATAAACAATTATACTTCAAGGGTATGGAATTAAAGTTGAAATTAAATAAACATAATTACTCATACTAACCTCATAATCGTATGCCTGCCCCCATAACTGTTGCGTCCATTTTGCGTCGAACTCCCACCTGGTCATCCGCGGTCGCTGTGCCGCTGGGTCATCAATGAACTGTGGACGCGTCCACTGATGCAGCTGTGGTATCAACTCAACCGCCCACACCTAACACATCATAAATTTAAATATATCAACTAATAAAATCGTGAAGTGGGCTAGACGTAAAAATATATCAGCTGAAGGAGTTGTTAGCTTACCCAAATAGCGTAGCTGGGACCGTAAAGATGTGCCGAGCCACGGTGCTCGAACCTCGTCCTCGGATACTGTCTAACGTATACGCGCATGACCTGCCATGATAGGAGTCCCCATGGAAACCTCTCCCAAGCATCCGTGTCCTCTACGAGTCGCCACATCCATGGATCAGGACTGCGCGCCTGTGGATCGTGACCCAGTATCATGTAGAAGGCCACCATCACCCTCGCCATCTTCAGGGCATCGCCGGGCCTATCCCTGAATGCCCCATCATTGGCAAATTTGTCCCGGCACTTATTTGTAGTGAGCTCCCTAAAAAATCGGCCGTACCTGGCCCCCACACTATCGGCTGGTAGAGGGTCCCGACTGAAAAGCTGAAAATCTGTAGTCGGAGAAAATCGGAGTCCTGTCATCAACGCATGCTGCTCTCTCCCATATCTAATGAATCGGCCGCCCACCCTAAACCATATCTCATCGTCGCTGCCAATATGCCAGTCCACCCCCTTCCCCTTCTCCGGGACCTCCGGGATGGGGTGAAATACGACCTCACGAGCTAAAAGCTCGTTCAAAGCGAGTCCAGAAATTGATCCACGATGCCACCTCGGCCGAAACAAGTGGCCGAAGCATGATCGGCGGAGCTCATCCAATCCATCCGGATCCGCCTCTGAAAGTACGCGCTCAATCTCCGGAACCAGCTTCTTCTGACGCGTGTAGCTGCCCAAGTGCGGGGAAGACCCCTGGCACTTCTCTCGCACATACCACCAATCTCCCTATAATTTATTAAAATATTGATCCTCCCGTTAATACACTCATTACAAATACTAATTAATATGTCAATGCAAGGTGGAGATATGAGTATCTTTTAATATTGATCTTCTCTGGGTCACCTTAAGTAAGATTACTTTATAATATTGATCTATGATTTAATACTAGGGTTAATATTATAATATTATAGTATTATTGACCCTAACTAAATCAATTAATCAAAATATCATGAGCAATGATAAATAACTAATCGAACCAGTTCCACAATATCACTTACTAACATAAATTCCCACAAAAAATAACAATTCACCATAATATAGGCAATTAAACTAATTAATAAATTCCTAAACTAGCGCTAATCAATTAATCAAACTATCATGAGCAATGATAAATAACTAATCGAACCAGTTCCACAATATCACTTACTAACATAAATTCCCACAAAAAATAACAATTCACCATAATATAGGCAATTAAACTAATTAATAAATTCCTAAACTAGCGCTAATCAATTAATCAAACTATCATGAGCAATGATAAATAACTAATCGAACCAGTTCCACAATATCACTTACTAACATAAATTCCCACAAAAAATAACAATTCACCATAATATAGGCAATTAAACTAATTAATAAATTCCTAAACTAGCGCTAATCAATTAATCAAAATATCATGAGCAATGATAAATAACTAATCGAACCAGTTCCACAATATCACTTACTAACATAAATTCCCACAAAAAATAACAATTCACCATAATATAGGCAATTAAACTAATTAATAAATTCCTAAACTAGCGCTAATCAATTAATCAAACTATCATGAGCAATGATAAATAACTAATCGAACCAGTTCCACAATATCACTTACTAACATAAATTCCCACAAAAAATAACAATTCACCATAATATAGGCAATTAAACTAATTAATAAATTCCTAAACTAGCGCTAATCAATTAATCAAACTATCATGAGCAATGATAAATAACTAATCGAACCAGTTCCACAATATCACTTACTAACATAAATTCCCACAAAAAATAACAATTCACCATAATATAGGCAATTAAACTAATTAATAAATTCCTAAACTAGCGCTAATCAATTAATCAAACTATCATGAGCAATGATAAATAACTAATCGAACCAGTTCCACAATATCACTTACTAACATAAATTCCCACAAAAAATAACAATTCACCATAATATAGGCAATTAAACTAATTAATAAATTCCTAAACTAGCGCTAATCAATTAATCAAACTATCATGAGCAATGATAAATAACTAATCGAACCAGTTCCACAATATCACTTACTAACATAAATTCCCACAAAAAATAACAATTCACCATAATATAGGCAATTAAACTAATTAATAAATTCCTAAACTAGCGCTAATCAATTAATCAAACTATCATGAGCAATGATAAATAACTAATCGAACCAGTTCCACAATATCACTTACTAACATAAATTCCCACAAAAAATAACAATTCACCATAATATAGGCAATTAAACTAATTAATAAATTCCTAAACTAGCGCTAATCAATTAATCAAACTATCATGAGCAATGATAAATAACTAATCACAAAAAATAACAATTCACCATAATCCAGGCAATTAAACTATTAAGCAAACGATAGGACAAAAATAAAACAATTAAAACACAAAAAATTCAAATTGCCTAACCCGAATGGGGTCCCTGCCGGAGGGCGGCAAAACCCCCGCCGCATTATTCCCCGCCGGCTGGGCGGCGCGGGCAACTCCGGTCAACCCCACGTCGCCGCCGCTTCCAGTCCCGTCGCCTCTTCCAGTCCCGCCGCCGCTGCCAGTCCCGCCGCCGATTCCATCTCCGCCCGTCGGATTCCTTCCCATTTCATTTCCCGCCGCCTCCTCTCCCAATGCCCACGAGAGATCCGCCGGAATGGTGTCGTCCATCTTGTGCTCGAAATCGCCGTCTGTAGGAAAAAATTAGAAAGATAGAAAGTGAGGAAGAAGGGTGGGATCGCGGTCATTTTATGACCGATCCGGGTATACGAACCGTTGGTCGGTGTACGAACCATGAGGTTCGTACACGATCCCTGGGGTCGGGCACGATCCCATTGGGTCGTACACCGCCCACGCCCCTCGATTTTCGCGGCCGACTGCTTTTTTTCAAATAAGTGGTTTTCTTTCGTATTATTAATTATTAATTTACTAAATACGAAAAAATTTGATAATTTAACTATTTCTGAAGTTAGGGTTTAGGGTTTAGGGTTTAGGCTTTAGGGTTTACAATTGATAACTATTTCTAATTTAACTTTTGTGATTCTTGATACTATTAATTTACAAAAAATATTATCAAGTTTAATAATTCTAATTATGTATTACAATAATAGTAATAGTAGTAGTTTATTAACAAAGGGCTTGAATATGATAATTATTTTGTATGTTTTGCCTGTAGCCATTGGCGAAATACAACAACTCGACTTCGGCGTCATGGGTAATGACAACATTCGGAAGCACCGTCACTACATCATATTGAATGTTTTGATCATGCCATTCGAACCAGGCGGACATGTGGAACATTGGCCTACGTCGAGGGTAAATTTTTCAGTAGCAGTATCCGAGTCTTATTATTAACGTCAAATTTCCTACACAAAAGTTGGTTATTGATTGTGCATACACCGGTGGTACAGGAAATACTGATATCGACCACACTGCTTCCTTGTGGGGAAAACAAATTTGGCCTGGGCGGCATTGGTAATCAACACACTTCGAACCACGAGCGCGACACTTAGACTGGGCGGCATTGGTAATGACCGTCCAGACAATTACGGCAGAGGATGGCCGAACAGGCGGGCAGCTTTTCAAAACTGCCGGCATGATTCAGAACATTCGGGGCTGATCTGTATGATTATTATTATTATTATTATTATTATTATTATTATTATTATTATTATTATTATCAATATTATCAACACTATGAATGTACTAACAAAAAATATTACTTAAATTTTTTAGATCGCCATTATTAATAATATTTTGTAATGTTTACCTGTAGGTATTGTCCAAATACAACAATTGGACATGAGTGGCATTCGAAATGACAACATTGGCCTGGGCGGCATTGGTAATGACGACACTTCGACTGACATGCGTCACACTTGGTCTGAGCGGCATTGGTAATGTCCGTTCAGAAAATTATTGCAAGGGTAGATTTGGAAACGCGCGTACCGGGACCGTAGAAACACATGAAACCGTTGGGAATAGGGAGGTGGAGGAAAGAGAGCAGTCGGCTGAGAGAGGTTGAGCATATGGAGAAGAAACATTACGGGCCGACATAATAAGGGGGCATCGGGAGAAGAAACACTATGAGTCGACATGTTGACAGCATGTCAGGGGCATCGGAAAATGCAACATTTGGCTTGGGCGGCATTGGTAATGATCCTCGGCGGAAGCACAATCACTACATCAGGATGAATGTAGTGATCGTGACATTCCAAATATTACTCCTTTCGTATAGCAAGAGTATAGTCTGTCCCACAATGATCGTGTTGTGACAGGTTAAACACTGGGCATGCATGAAGCTCAAATCTTACATCACAGAGCTTGAAATCAGCTACGTGAGAAGGAGAAAATTCTGCAGTCCCCATCATAGCCACCAACCACGTAGACAACACCATTAATTTCGGCTGCATATGGTGCAGAAAGCTGCAGATAGTAATCAACGAAGGGAGTTACATTGAGCTACTAGGATGAATTTCCAACAATGATTCACTAGAGGTAAAATTTCAGTTTTTCACATAACATTTCTATATTATTATTATTAATATTATTATTATTATTATTATTATTATTATTATTATTATTATTATTATTATTATTATTATTATTATTATTATTATTATTATTATTATTATTATTCAGACTACACACTTTTTGCTTATTTATTGTCATTGTGATACTACAGGCCATAATGTACAGTGCAAACTGCTTCTTTGCGGGGGAATGCAACATAGGCCTGGGCGGCATTGGTAATCGGCACATTTCGAAACACGAGCACCACATTTGGTCTGAGCGGCATTGGTAATGACCGTTCAGAAAATTATCGCAAAGGATGGTTAAACAAGCGGGCAGATTGATCACATAGCCCGCCTGATTTAGAACATTCAGGCAACTCGGGTACTCAAAGAGGGAATATTATGAAATATTAAGCCGTACAAAAGTAATTAATACACTTACTATTACTATTAACAATATTTATATTATTATAAATATATACCTAATAAAACAATAATTACTAATATCGTGTTGTAAATTTAATTTTTCTCCCTGTAGGGTTACAACAGTCATTACACTGGCGCGGAATGAGCGGAATCGGCAATGACCACACTCGGAGGGGCAAGCATTAGCATAGGGAGAAGAAACACTACGGCCCGACATAATAAAGGGGCATCGGGAGAAGAAACACTATGAGTCGACATTCCAAATATTACTCCTTTCGTGTAGGGAGGTTGAGAGAGGTTGAACATAGGGAGAAGAAATGCAATGGGTACAACAGTAATTACCATTCCAAATTATTATTATTATTATTATCGTTATTGTCTTATATATTCGTTCACAGTTTTTACTATTATTAGTAAGCCTATTAGCTTAGATATTATGTATGTTCAACTACAGGTTACTGTTGCAAGTTCGTACATCGATTTCAGTTGGTATGGAAGGTATAGGTAAGAGTATAATCGGAGTGACATGAAGGAAAAATTAAAGTCGGCATTATCCCCGTGGAAGGTCCAGAATGACCATACTTGGAGGGGCAAGCATTAGCGTGGTGTCCAACTAGAAATAAGTATGTCCTTTAGATAAAGAAAATTAGCGCGCGTCTTCTTAACTGTTATTATTATTATTATTGTTTGGCCGCGTACTAATATCATATTGTGCACAATGTTTGCTATGATAACTGTAGGTCATTTCTGAGATTGGGTAAATTTTGCCACATGGGACGTCGACATTTCGTAGTTCCACTTCAGGGGAATGGGAGGTATAGGTAAGAGTGCCACGTTCGGAATCACAAGCGTCGCAGCAGGGTGAATGCTGCGGTCGTCGCATTCCGGATATTACTCCTTTCGGAATGTTGAGAATGACCTACGAATACAAAGAGCTGCCGAATATAGTGGATGGGGAGGCGGCAAGTTGAAAATTGGGCATACACGACATTCCAAAGGAAATTGGGCGGTTCAGTGGCCAATGCGAGATGCCATGGGAAAAGGATAGCAGCGGATTGATCACAATATAAACTCAGGCGGCCAGAGTGGTATTAGTCGTATTAATTTCATTATTACTATTCATATTATTAGCATTAACTTTACAAAAATGTATTGATCGCCGTTATTAATATTATTTTGTAATGTTTACTTGTAGGTATTGCCCAAATACAACATTTGGACATGGTCGCCACGTTTGTAACAACAACATTGGCCTGGGCGGCATTGGTAATGACGACGGTTCGATCCACCTCCCATTGCTTAGCGGTCAAAATGGAAGCGGGTGCACTAGGACCGTAGAACATTCAGAGGGGCAAGCCTTGGTGTGTGGTATTACCCCTCAATTTAATTGTTGGGGATAGGTAGATGGAGGACAAAAGGGCACATGGGGGCAAATCATCTGGAAAACCAATGAAGAAACAACGAGGAGGTTGTGGTGACAGTGATGGTGATAGTTCATCTAATGATGATTCATAAGAGAGCCCAGTTCGATTTACTCACAAACGAAAGCGAGCAAGGTTGTGGTGACAGTGATGGTGATAGTTCATCGGTTTGTGATTCATAAGGTGGCCCAGGTTGTGGTGACAGTGATGGTGATAGTTCATCGGTTGGTGATTCATAAGGTGGCCCAGGTTGTGGTGACAGTGATGGTGATAGTTCATCGGTTGTGGTGACAGTGATGGTGATAGTTCATGTGTGTGTAAAAACGATTGATTATACGAATCCAAAAAGATCTCACTTGACTATTTTAATAGTATATAGAAGTTATAGTATATTAATAATAATTTATTAATATTATTTTCAGCAAGCATAATAATAATTGTAGTATATAATACTTTATTTATAGAATATTAATAATAATGATAATAATAATGAGGTAATATTAATAATAATATTAGTATTAGTATTTTAATTAATGATAATACAATTCTTCTATAAGTATAATAATAATTGTAGTATATAATACTTATTTATAAGTATAATTCATTTATCTTTGTTACAATAATATTGGCGAAAATTATTAATCAATAATATTTATTATTGTAACAAAAGAGAACGTAATAAATTTAGTCAAATTAATTATTACTATTATTAAATTAATAATAAAAATTAATAATTTTAATATTTATAGTAAGCATACACTATATTTTTAGTATTAAACCTAAAAATACATTATAATAATTACTCTACAAACAATAGTAATACAATATTAATAATAATAATGATAATAACAATAATAATAATAATACTAATAATAATAATACATAAAACTTATTATTATTATTGTTATAATAGTTTTCTCATAATTTGTAAAATAAAAAGTGAAATAATTATATTTGTAATTTACGGAATATTAATTAAAATAATAATAATAATAAATATAATTTCACTAATAATATAATTTGGATTAAATTATAAGTATTGGGGCGTGGGAGTGGTCTGTGGGCGTAGGGATCGTGGTCCACACTATCACCACGATCCCATTGACACGTAGCGCCATGGGATCGTCCTTCAGGGACCCCGGTTCTTCTACGGTCCGGGTCGTGGAAGGCCGATCCAAACGTCCTTAATCACCCTTATTAATTAATCTCCTGGATCGTGCTCCTTAAGCCGGTTCGGCCACGAACCATCACACGAACCAGGGGTTTTTCAGCCTTTTCGGGTATAAAAGTTGAATAATATTGGCGGCTGGCATAAAAGATAATTGTCAGATACTGACCTGATACTGTCCATAATTTCTTCAATCAAATATCATTGCAGTGATCTAAAAAGTAAGATATAGTCAAATCATGTCCAGGTCCATACCAAATTAAAAAGCAGAAGTTAAAATACTATTGAACAATTGGATCATCAGTCCCATATATGGTTTTCAATCTATTTCCCTTTCATATAGCTATCTAAACTATTTAATTTATTTTTTTTCTTTAGTTTTTTTTTATTTTCCACTTGCTATTCGGGATCAGGCATGAGTTTTGAAAGTGGAAACTTAGAACGCAATACTAAAAAATAAAACAAATAAAAAAGTAACAATTGAACACTCCATGGTTTTGCTTCGAATAGAAACCTCAATCATATAGAGAACTAGTAATGTCCGCCCGTGCGATGCACCAGACAATATATTTTCATCAATAAAATAAAATAAAGGAAATATTTAAAAGAATTAATAATTTTTTTTTATTATACTGTCTTTTTTTTTTGAGGAAAAAAAATGTAGAATAAACTTTTATACTGTCTTATACAGAAAAAGAAAATAAAAATTTTTATTATACTGTCTTAATAAAAATGTAGAATATTTTTATTATACATAAATATACTATAGTCTAAGAACATTACGCTACCAACTTTTCAACTTCAGGAATCAACTGTCTTATACAAACTATTTAGGATACAACAATCAATTATTGATAATAGCATGCATGCACTTAAATATCCATAAGGATCATAGTAATTATTATACTTTTTTTATGCTTTTATGCAAAACACACAATCAAATTACCAATGAATAATCTAGAAGAAAAAAATATTGAAACAAAGATCTTCGAGAGGCGACAACCCAAAGTAATTGCAATTTACATATAGGTATACTAATTAAAGAAAAATTGTTTGATATTACCGTATATCTTCCTTGCACGGCCACTGAATTAACTTTGAAGTGCTTGGTGCAGAAAACTAATTCAATACGTCATTAACAAAAAATACCAAATGGCAACTCAAATGTCAAATTAACCGATAAAAAGATGAAAGTAAAACCAAATAAATAAAGACAACTTATTACTATGTAAATTGATGACCACTCCAATACTAACTCATGAACCATTTAAGGATATATGCATTCAAAGCCAAGATAAATGAATATGTGGAAAACCACATGTTTATATAAACCATAGTTTTGAAAGAAATACTAAATATATATCATCAAATTAAATGAAGTAATATATCTTAGCATAAGAATGAGATCACCGATCTTATATAAAACTCTTTAGAGCGAAACATTGATCATAATACTCTATCTAAGTAATGAGATATTAATAATTACATTTAATATCTATTTACTTGGATGTTTTAATGAATTTAAATTAGATATTTAAATTTTTTTTATTCAAATGTATTATAAGTTATAGTTAGGGGTGTGCAAATTTCGGTTGAAACCGAACAAACCGACCGAACCGAATTTTGCAATTTGGTATGGTTTTTGGATTTCGGTTTGGTTTTTTATTTTAAAAATCCAAAATTTCGGTTTTTGGTTCGGTTTTTAGATTTTAAAAATCTACAATTCGGTTAACCGAACCGAACCGAAATTTGAATTATATATTAAAAAAAATATAAACTGCATTATGCCATTATATAATAAACACAAAATAATACCCCTATTCGGTGACTGTCTGTGTGGATGAGAAGTGAAAACTACTGTTGAGAGTTTTGAGACTTTTGTATTGTTTCGTATTTGAACTATTCGGTGACTGTTTCTATATTTTGTTATTTCATTTGTGTGTAATTTGAACAATGCAATTTGGAATGGTTTACTATTATGCACTCATATTTATATGTAGATATGATATTTTTGTTTGACAGGGCGAATTTACAGGTTTGAAAATGGTAATAGAAATATTTTGATCAAAAGACATTTTATTTTTTTAGAAAAATAGTTCGGTTCGGTTCGGTTAACCGGTATAACCGAACCGAAATTTCGGTTCGGTTATTTCGGTTTTCAGTAATTTTCGTTCGGTTTTGATTTTTAGAAAAAATTCGGTTTTTAATTCGATTTTGGAGTTTGGTTCGGTTCGATTAACCGAACCGACCAATGCACACCCTTAGTACTTATAGTATAAAATTAGTATTTTATAATTTATTTAAAATTCAAAATAAATTTATAATAAAAATTAAATATATTTTATCAATAATCATTACATCTTTCAAGACAATGGTATTAGTATTATCATTAATTATTAAAATAACAATAATAATAATAGTAATAATAATAATAATAATAAAGAATATATTTTTTGAATTAATGTAAATTAAAATATTTTCGATAAAATTCCCATCTTGAAACAATATTTTTTTCTATATATTTTTCAATTCAAGGGTTTTAGTGATTGTGTAGTAATGATGTACTCAACCGAGTTAATGAGATAATAATCATGATATGCACTACCTATTTAATTGAATATTTTAACAAATTTAAATTAGATTAATTTAAAATTGTATATTCAAATGTTTTATAAGTTATAGTACAAAATTAATATTTTATAATTTATTTAGAATTCAATATAAATTTATAATAAAAATTATATTCAATTTTTCATTAATCATTATATCTCTAAAGACATTAGTATTACCATTAATTATTGAACTAAATAATAATAATAAATATTTTATGAAAATAATATAAATTAAAATATTTTGAATGAAATTTCTATCTTGAAATAATTATATTTTTTTAAAATTTTTAATTCAATGGTTTTTCATGTGTATGATATACACCATCTATTTAATTCAGTTTTTTTAATGAATTTTTATTATTATTCATATAGAAAAAAGATAGAAGAAAATAGTACATCAGATAAATACACTTTCTATTTAAAATATTTTGAATAAACATCTCATGTTGTAAAAATAATATTTTTTTTTGGTTTTTTTTTTATGGGTTTCAATTCAAAGGTTTTTATGAGTGTGTAATAATTAATTCATCTATTAATTCAATTGTTCTTTATACTTTTTTACATTTATATAGAAAATAAATAGAAAATAAAAGATATATAGAATAATTAATGTGGAGGAGATAGGAATTTTGGGGGAAGTTATTAATGAGATAGTCATAATCACATGCATTCTCTATTTAATTGAATATTTAATAAATTAAAATTAGATCAATTTAAAATTTTAGATTCAAATGTATTATAAGTTACAGTACAAAATTATTATTTTATAATTTATTTATAATTCAATATTAATTTATAATAAAAATTAAGTTCATTTTATCACTAATCATGACAATAGTATTAGTATTACCATTTATTATTGAAACAATAATAAAAAAGAATATAATTTTTGGAATTAATTTAAATTAAATATTTTTAATATAACCAAATTTCTTCTATCTTTTCTTTAAACTTTTTATATTTATATAAGAAAGGGATAGAATAAAAAATATAAAGAGCAAGTAATGTGGAGGAAAAAAGAGTTTTGGGGGAAAAAATTGTGAAGAATACTCCACTTTAGTATATTTATAGATTTAATCCCTTGGAAATACCTGCATGCATTCACTGCACGAACACTTTGGAGAAAAAAATTTAAAGCATTTGCAAATTTATTAAATATTCAATACACTTCCTTAAAATATACTTATATACACTAAATATATATGTATTCTTAGAAAATACTTAAAAATTTACAGGAGTGCTGTTTTATTTTAATCAAATGAGATACTACATTTCAATATTAAATATCTACATACAGTAATAAAAAACTAAAAGGGACAAGGAAATAATAATAGTCTAAAGTTCAGATCCAATCAAGAGTTGAAAATACACCATAAGCTACATGTTACTTTTTATCTACTTGCATATTTTTTAAATAAAGATAGAATATATATTACTCCTTATTACACACCTAATTTCTAAGCATATAAATTATTAATAGCAATCATACTTCGGACTTGTAAAACAAATTTATAACTGTTGCGGGCATGCATTTAAATTACTACTATTAGACTGTCAATGTCGTCCATATGCAGCTGGATTCTCTTTGTTGAAAATAAACAACCACTTGTTAAAAATGTATGTACTTTGCTAAACAAGGGGAATTTTGCATGAAGTTGGGGGAGTTGTAATTATGTGAAATACTACTAATTTGAACAGCGAGTGATTGCTGATTGGTCAATTTCTTGAAATAGATATAGTATAAACAAATTATTACAAGAATCCAACAAAAAGACAAGAACATTATAATTAGATGTCCTAGCAACGGAGCAAGGACAAAACATGACATGGCTACTACTACAAAATTCAAATCCTTAACAATTGCAAAATCCATGTGGGCTCCACCCAACATCCACTTAGGCCAGCCTGTCCATTACCTTTATTGTCTCCCCCTTTATGACTAAAGAATAGGAGTACCAAGTACTACTGCTACCATCCATTAATGGAGGGCAACTTTGTAATTAGATAATCATGCATGCCCAAGAATCAAATTGCCTTTTATATTAGGAAAGGAAAAGGGGAAAGAAATAAATATTATTATACACCTACAAATGGAGTGTGCTTTTTAAGTGAAAGTGAAAAAATACCTAATCAAAAATTCGTCCAAACAAAGCATATCATTGTAACAGAAATCATGACCTAAAGTCTAATTGTTTTTGGGTTAAGAGGATAATGTCAATGGGTAATATTGAAATGGGCTTAATTAGATTCAAATATTCAAAATAAAACTTAATACTCTTAACCCGGCTTTACTGATTTCACCATAATTAGCCAAAGTAACTCAAATTTTGTTTAATTTTCACAGCCAAAATTGATGCGTTATAAAGTTGAAGAAAATTGGATCAGTTTTGAAAGTGGATGAATATAAAAATAAATCTCATGATAAATTTCGACTTTCATACGAAATATATAAGCATATATGGCTTTGGTATATGGGCTGTGGCCCAATTAAGGATTCTATTGGGCTGAGCACAATTCAAATTTCAATTGGGTCGGTTGTTATGAACAAAAGTTACAAAACCCTATTATCGATCCCTATTATACAGCGCGAATTTGAGTTCTCGATCCCCGAATGGCATACGACAGTTTCCCTGCTTATTGTTAAACACCATGGCTTTTGGCGATTGTTTTCATTATTTATTAGTACTTGATTGCGATGATGAAGGCTCGGTGGGAATCGTTTGTAATGGAGGGAATGTTTGTTGTTGGATTGCAAAGAATGTGGGCATGTGGTGATTTTAGGTCAAGTTGAGTACTGAAGTGGGTGGATTTGCTCTCTGGGATTTTCTGATTGAAACCTGAAAACTCTCGAGGCTTAAATTCTAGCCAGTTTATAGATTCTCAAGGAAACGATGGTTGTTGGATTAGTTTGTTTTGGTAGGAAAAGAATTGTGTTCTTGCAGTGGAATACAATCAATGATTAATGTTATTTGTATGAATGCACGATTCTCCAGTGGAGGGTAGAGACGTAGTGGTCACTGATGTTTCGAATTTAAACAAGTATATCTTTATTGGCCTCATTAGGAACATGGCTTGCTGAGCTTCTTTGTTCCTGGAATTCTTTATTGATTATGCTTTTAGTTTGCCCATAGATGCCCCAACTATTGTACCCTTTACTCATCTGGAATCTGGATGCATTTTTTAACAAACAACGTATTAACATTCAGAACATCCTAAACGGTGCTACCAATGTGTCATAGGTCCCTTTTTCATGCTGAGATAAAGGTATCCTCTCGTGTAGCCAGGGCCTCTCTCACGTTGGTGCAAGTGGGTGAATGTAGAATTGTGCTGGAATTTGCTGTTGTAACTTGCCTTTTGGATGCTTAGAATCGTTATTGGTTTCTTATGTAAGCACTGAAAAGATCTGCTTTTTCCCCTTGGGTTATCAGCACACTAACCCGCTGTGCCAATGCGGGCCTTAGAAATGACTCCTGAATGCCATATTCTGACACCAACCAACTATTGAATGTTTTTGGTCCGTCCATTATTGTCACATGTGTGGTTTACAGTATGATTACAATTGATTCTGTCACCAGGAAAGCAACAAGCCATGGAGATACTCTACAGCAAGGTAGCAATCATCTGCTAGAGGTAAACCATACATGTGCTGTTTCGTGTACAAGTTTTGTCCATGCATTCATCATACGAAGCAATGGTACAAATGCACAAAAAGTTTTTGATGCGAAACTTTGATTTGTGTCTTTTTTCCATATGTGGTCAGGACATAAAGCAAGTGGGTGTCAATTCTGTCTTCACATTTATGGCTATGATTTCATGAGTTGTTTAGAGTTAAAACTTATAAATGTTGCTTTCTAGTATTTTTTTTACTTGATTTGTTTCAACAAAACATATTTTGATATCTCAATGCCAGCAGTTGCTTGAGATGATCTTCTCTTTGAACATCTCTGTAAAGACAAACCATTCATTCAAGTCGAAAAAAAGTTTGAATAATAGAGCTTTTGAAATTTTCTTCTAGTAAACATAAAGCAAGTGTGGATCAACCATTCATCCAAGTCAGAGAAAGTTTTGGAATATTCTTCTAGTAGTGTGGATCAACTGAATCTCCATTTCATGAGTCAATGGGCCAGCATGCAGTTCGTATGCTTTTGAATGGCCAATTACCTTCCTACATTGTTTCATTCTTCTGTTCTGCACATAAAATATTTGCCATTTTAGTATATGTGGTTTCTGACATATTATTCCATTCCTTTCACTCAACAGTTTCAAAACACTCATTGACATGGTATTAATTGAGAAATGGTTGCCGCAAGTTGGAGTATATTATGGATTTATGATAATTACTAGGAACAAGATTTTCTGAAGATGACAAATTCATGGTGTCATTGGTGTTCATGTTGTTTCGGGGCTTTTCTGCCTCAACTCAAAAAAGTCCCAATAATTTCTGGCAACTCTCCGACACCCTAATGACATTAGCATTGTTGAATAACATTGAAAGGGACAGAAGTGCTCAATATTGACCATACTCAACCGTACACTCTCTATTGGAACATATCATCATCACAGCCTTTATCCCACTGCATGATATATTCTGTTAAGTAAAATATAATCGCTCGTAGTAGATTAATACCTACCGTTAAATATATTGAGGGATAACCTGTTTTATGTCACAGCCCACAATGACTTGACTAGTAAATCAAAGAACATATTGTGATTATCATTATCTATGACTTCATGGTTCCCTCTGCTATTAAGTCTTTGTGATCTCTTTTTGGTTTACATTCAATACTTATACAATGTTTTTCTAACTAGTACCTTCCTACTGCATGGGTAGCTCTGTTATAATTCATTTGTATAATTGTATTGGGCTGAAAGAAACTAGCCTTGATTGTCAAAATGAGTTTCTTCTTTTTCAACTCTAGCTTATGAAAATGTAAGGGAAAAAGATCCTTTCTGGAAATTCTGATATATACCAGGCCGTTCCAAAAACGTATTCAGAAACAAGTTTTACAAGCATTGCCATTGTTTTATTTTCTGCAGTTATATGCCATATGACTTCATTGTCAATCTTCTTAGGCAAGCTAAAACATCCTGATTATCATTTGGTCTTTTCTTGTCATGGAGAATTCCTGTGTGTGTGTGTGGATTTGAATGCTCAAAATTTATAGTTTTTGGACCTACCAGGGCAGAGAAATTACATTACTATCGTCCTTAATGTCTTCAGATTCAGCATTGACGATTATTTTCCCATCACAATACTTTGATAACTTATTTTCCTATCTTCTACCATTATACACAACAGTTTAAACACATCGATTGCAACAATACACCAAGCCTCTGCTTCATGCTTAGAGGTACTGAGGATTTACTGGGAATATTGAACTACTTTGTTGCTTTATTTATTAAACACTGCCAAAGTACCCAATAATCTAATCCTATTAGCTGGCATCTGCTCTTTCCTTACTGATTTCATTTGTCATAAAACGGACATCCCCTTATGAAAAATCCTATGTGCTGTACCTAGTATTGCGAGAGGGTCATAAGCTGATTTCCTCTTTGCAAACACTTCCCACTGTTGACCAAAGTGAGCTTTCCACTCTTCCTTTGTTGTGTAGTAGGGCAAATATTGCTTCACCTCTAACTGTTCCTTTTCGCAGAAATCCAACACTTTTTTGTTTAGACCGAGCAAGTATTGCAACCCATTGTTTTCCATGGATGAAGGAACTACATGATGAAGAAACGCAACCAGATAGAAAATATCTTCCTCTGGTGTCACAAAAGAAGTTCTGTTTTCCCACCTGAAAAGAATATATATACATATATAAGTCAATATTAAGAGGCTTGGATAATCTTATGCGTAATTAGTTTAGTGGGACAATTACTTTGATTGGTTCACAGGGTAGATAAGGACAGGACCATTATTCGTATCTGGTAAAATGCTTCCGAAGACAATTTCAGAAAATCTGTGTATGTTAGTTTTTGGGACGAGCAAATTGAGCCATGGGTGTGGAATGTCCCATAATCCTTTTGACCGTAGTTTCAGTTCGGCTACATGCACCCTGTCCAAGAATTCCTCATAAGGAACTTCTGTAACAAAGAGTGTTGAAGGAATGTAGTTTAACTGAGATAATATGGACTTGATTTCCTGCAAACGTCACATTTATGGGAAAGTGAGTATTTGTCTCACTAATCAGGAACTTAATGGTAAAATACTTGTTCCCGTTTGTCTTACCTTGTCTGTATCCTTACTTTCTTGTGGATTGAAATTTTTTGTCAATTCCAGGCAAAAGAGTGTCCTTCCATCTGAGATGAACTTACTGGCTTGCACAGGATCATCTGGATTGAAGGATGATCTCCAGTTATTAATCAGACCACTCCTGTTTTTGATGACAAGACCTTCTATGTAATCAAAGGTGTTTTTTGCAGATATTAAGTGCTCCTGGTCTCTTGCGAAAATGTCAAAATCTGAATAGAGCACTCTGATCCACTTCACCTGTTGAAACTAGACGGTGAATCTTTTGAGCCATACAAAAATATCATCTTTTACAGGGTTTAAGAGAATATCTTTACCATCTCGGGTGCCTTTTCCAGCGATATTCTTGCTTGAGTTATTATTCCAAATTGTCCAAGCCCGCCCAGGACGCCATGAAAAAGGTCTGCATTTTTCTCTTTTGAGCAAACACGTATTTCTCCTTTCCCTGCATGGAGTTCATTTTTAGATGTCTGAGAAATAATAAGGAACATTATGACTTTTAGATTCAATTATATTTGGAAGAATAATTGAATATGTTATGCATGAAGGCTTCACCCCAATAGGACATTTGATGTTGCCTTGTGGCGAGAAAAAATGATCATTTGGACAAACCTGTGACAACCTCAAGCTGTAGTACATTTTGGATTTGGGGGCCATGTCGAAAGGCCTGGCCACTGATCCCAGCATTGGAGAGAGTACCACCAACTGTCAGATGGAGGTAATCCGTCCACGACTTGGGTGCTAATCCGTATTTCAGGCACTCATGCAGAATGTCGATCCAGAGCTCTCCAGCAGAGACATCAACATAAGGGAATTGACCCCTGCAGATTTGCATTCCTTGCCCGCGAAGGCTCTCCATATTGACCACAATTCCCTGTGGTGCTTGTGCCTGGCCTTGGAGTGAGTGCCCATGCCCTCTAGCAGAAACAGTCAATCCCAAGTCAGGTCCCATTTGCCAAACATGCTTTATAGTTGCTGCTATATCAGAAACATTCTTTGGGTGAAGAACTGCAAAAGGGAGGAAATGGAACTGATTTCCAAAATCACTTGCAGCAAATTCATTCCTGTCAAAGGTAAAGTGGCCTTCAACATTCAGAGCTCTCAACACGCCATTGTGCACATGACACAAGCTTGGTCTGACAGCCATACAGCATATCAGCAGAACAGCAAATATCCAGGTAAGAAGAATGTTTTTTCTTCTAAGGAAGGATGTTGATGTTCGCCTCATGATCTTTGTCACACTCTTTTATAGGTTGAAAAATGAGACTAAATGCTGAGTTCTAACTGAAAGTGTCATGGGAATTTAAAGAGAGCACAGGAGACTGTTCGAGCCCACCTGCATTACTCGTGTGTGGGTCTGTCAGAAGGATTCATCTTGAGCTCTTTTTCATGAAGTAATTAGTTGACATCTGCCAAGTGTAAAAGGAGCAACAAGATTTCACAGATCTTGCTTTTTTCAACAGGGATCCCACTGCACACTTTTTTAACACCAAAGCGACACATTCACTTCTAATCGTCCCTCATTTAGTTGTCCTGTTAGCAGAAAGTGATCATCAATCTCTTTTTTTATCCATGCAAACCATTTTTTTGTCAAGCAAAAACATGGTATCTAGTTTGCAGATGGGATGAGAGGGACTGACAGATCTCCCTTGTATTTTTCTCAGCAGGCACGGCTGACATCTTGTCCACACATCATGTGAAGTTCAAGGCAATGTTGTTGACATATGTTGATGGCTGTTGATGACAGGCCAGGCCAGTCTGGGCCGTGCCCGAACTGGATCGATCAGCACCAACAAGTTGAAAACTTTTGTGTTCCCTTTTGATATGGACCAGCAGAATGTGATGATTCTTTTGTTTGCTTCAATGACTCCCTTAAACAAAGGTAAACATCTTTTGTTTTCAGTTTTCAAACTTTGGCTCATAAACTCCTTTTTTGAATTGCTTAGCGGGCAGAGAGATTTGGTCTTGTGATTTCTTGTTTTTCTGTGGATTCCATTTGTTGCAGAGATATTATTCTGTGGAATTGAGAGCAAGAAACTGCAGTATCTTTTGTCACATTAAAGGTACCCAACATCCTTTTCATCTATACATTTGATTTCTTAAGTTTTTGCAGTCTGATTGGATCTTTTGTTGGAGCTTATTTTTCCCATCTTACTTTGACAGGTTAAAACTGTTCTGAGGAGGAGTTGAAATTATAGTGTGTCCCTATGCTCAAACTCGGAGTGTTTTAAACCATGGCTTAATGATGCACTCTCTTTGATCTTTCTGTAACAAGTTGTTCATTTAGGACCACATAGGTTTGTGTCTGATGGGGAGAGTAATATCATTAGAAGAGTCAAAATCCAAAAAAATCTACTATCACGAATAATTTTCCAAACACCTTGCGTCCAATAATTTTCTATCGAGTATATCAGTAGTTTATTTGTAATTGATTGACTATAATTTTGTATATTAAAATAAATAAATATATATATATATATATATATATAGTACCGTTCTTATACAAACCTTACTAAATCAAATATAGTTTGTTTATATTCACTAGTCAGTACCAATTACGATCGAAATGGGCAAATTTCGGATCGCACCAGCTACAGTACCGAGAAATTGTTTGAAAATCTACAATCCTGGTTGCTCTCCAAAATCCACTCATCCTATTAAAATTTGACAGAAAATAACATTTTTATTTTTTCTCAAACACACGCACACTAGTAGTAATAATACTCATGTTATAACAATTGGTCTTATGGTACTCCTAACATACTATTACAATTTCGCAATAAATATAAGGATTAGGGTTTGGTTTATTGGTCCAATCTTAACTTTAAAGTTGAGTCCTATGTACTTCTTCTGTTCTTATTTGTTTTTACGGGCCCATCCGTCACGCTGTTCAATGCACATTTTAAATCATTAATAACTCAAGTTCGGTATACGTAAAAATTCTAAAAGTTGCATATTTAAAAACTACACGACGAGACGAATCTAACAAGATCTCATTTAGCTATATTTTAACTTGTATAACTATGATAAAACTTTAAGTAAAAGTCTGTGTGTGAATAGTGACACCTTATTTAATGTAATAAACATTCAAGAACGGATGTAGTATTAAAAAATTCTTGGGCGAATCAATTACAGGTCTCTCTGGGATATTAAAAAATAAATAAAAATCGACCTTCAAACCTTTTTATGCAGCTAGAGCCCTATTTACTATTTAAATTAACTTAACTGTTGGTAAATTCACATTAAATTTGATGAACTTTGGAGTTAATTACTTATAAAATAGATCAAATCACCAAAAAATAAATCTTAACGAATGAGTGACTGCCCATTGGAAGACAAGAAATCATTAAACCCAAATGGATTTTCCAACAATGTCTCTATCATGGGATTTTTCATCTTTCATTTTTTTTGTTGGGGGGTCAATTTTTCGTATTGTTGTTGACATAATGTAGACATAATATGTTTCTAGCACTTGCAAGTTGCAAAAATAAACCCCCACCGAGAGAAAAAAAAAAAGAAAAAAAAAAGAAAAGAAAAAATGTTTCTGAAATAAAAGTTATTTTTTAAATAAATTTTTTGTTTTGATATGTAAAATTCTTAATAAATAGTCAGGTCATCTAACCTTTGGGGATTCAAAAAAAAAAAAAAAGTAAAAAACCCAATCTTGATTACTATTTTATGCTTTCTAAAAGTCACCGACCATAATTATTAACGTTAACCCTTTGTGTAAAACCATTTTTATCTATATATATTTTTTATAGACAATTTGATGCTTAACTTTTATTTTATGGGACCTTAATTTGTGTTAAAATATTTACCTTTGTTTTATAATGTCAAAAAAGACATGATTTTTGTTTCTATCTGTATTATTATCATGTAGCCTCACTTAGGGTACAAAGGGCCGTATTTTACCACTAACATGCTTTTGTTTTTTGCTCCGTTGCCAAAAGGGACGAGGTTCAAGTGTTTGACAAAATTGACACGACCTTTTAACAATCATTATTTATATAGTAAATGATTATTATTGAACATGATCCAATTGTTCTAAGATAAACTAAAGTAGTACTACCTCCGTCCCATTACAAACGTCCCATTACAAATGTGCTATTTACTATTTTTAGATGCCCCATTACAAATATCTTCTTTCTGTAAATAGAAATAATTTTCCCCTCCAACAATTATGTGGACCTATCATATACTCATAAATTAACTCTTACCTTAATTTTCGTGCCCAAATAGTAACAAGACATTTGAAGTGGGACGAAGTGAGGCAGAATTTTTTACAAGAGAATAAAATTAGTTCGGTACAAATTTTCACGCTATGTCATGAATAGCCTAGTGAAATTGCAAATTGACTGCATTATAGTACGTGTGTTGCTTCTTCTTTTTTGGGTGGGGCTACCAGACACGGAGACACCCACATGTTTTGAAAAAAATTATTAGAATGGTCAAAACTAATCAAGAATGGAGTATTAAACAGATAGTTTTTCTTTTTAGTAAATTCGATTTGAATAGCAGTATAAGTGTTAATATCAATCAATGGTGACTGGTATTACTATTAGCATTACAATAAGAAGCATAGTAAGTTCAGCCGGCCGTGAGTAGAAAACTTGACACGTTGTTAGAATATAGTAGAAGTAAATGGAACAATAATGGAGACAAAATAAAAAAAAGGCCATCGTCACTCGTGAGTCATCACCATTACTGAGTTTGGGATAATGTCTATAGTCAAAACCTATATGGATTTTTTTTTTCCCCTTTGAAAAAAAAAACGTCTAGGCTGCGCTGATTTTATTTTTAATAGTATGTTTTTTCGTGGCTTAATTATTAAAATAATATAGATAAATTCGACCCTTCCTAAAATAGTAGGCAATCGCCTCTTGAATATGCGAGTAGAAAAAATTAATTTTTTTATTGAAAGATCGCCTGTTGAACAGAAGATCAGTGCAAAAAATAAAAAAAAAAATGAAAAACACTACTCGCCTGAACAGGCGAGTAGAGATAGAATTTTTTTAAAAAAATAGAAAATTCTAATCGCCACTCTAACAGGCGATTAGAATGGAATCTAATTTTTATTTTTTTTTATTTAATTTATTTGGGATGGAAAGTTACCCTAGTGGTCAAGTCCAAGGTTGGGATTCGATTCCCCACCCGACCTCTATCCCTCCCTTTTATTCCTTTGTAATTTGTGTGGCATAAACTCTCACCAACTTTTCTAAAAAATTATGAATATAATATGCTTCCACATGCATGATAAAAAAAATTTCCAATATTTTTTTTGCTCAATAACCTATACAATGTGGCATGGGCTCCCCCAATCTAAAATAATTTTTATTTTATTTTATTTTAGTTTACTTGGAGTGGAAACATACCCCAGTGGTCAAGTCAAAGGTTGGGAGTTCGATTCCCCGGCCCCTATCCCTCCCTTTTATTCATTTATAATTTTTGTGGCATGGGCTCCCACCAATTTTTCTAAAAAATTAGGAATATAATATACTTCCACATGCATGATAAAAAAATTTTTCCCAATATTTAGGTTGGGGGAACCCATGCCACATTGTATAGGTTGTTGAGCAAAAAAATATTGGAATTTTTTTTTATCATGCATGTGGAAGCATATTATATTCCAATTTTTTTTAGAAAATGTGGTGGAAGCTCATGGCATACAAATCACAAAAAAATACTCCCTCCGCCCCATTCCAAATGTCCTACTTACTATTTTTGGATGTCCCATTACAAATGTCTTCTTTCTATAAATAGAAATAATTTTCCCCTCCAACAACTATGTGGACCCCACCATATACTCACAAACCAACTCTACCTTAATTCCCATGCCCAACAGTAGCAAGACACTTGGGGTGGGACGGAGGGAGTAAAAGGGAGGGGTAGGGGCCGGGTGGGGAATCGAACCCCCAACCTTGAACTTGACCACTAGGTAACTTTCCATCCCAAATAAACTAAAATAAAAAAAAAAAAAATTCTAATCGCCTGTTAGAGTGACGATTAGAATTTTTTATTTTTATTTTTTTAATTTCTATCTCTACTCGCCTGTTCAACAGGCGAGTAGTGTTTTTCAATTTTTTTTTTACTTTTTTGCACTGATCGCCTGTTCATCGCCTGTTGAACAGACGATCTTTCAATAAAAAATTATTTTTTTCTACTCGCCTGTTCAACAGGCGATTGCCTACTATTTTAAAAAGGGTCGAATTTATCTACATTATTTTACTAATTAAGCCATTTTTTCGTCTCAAAAAAAAAAATAATGGTAAAAAATTGTGTTGTCATTACCTTCGTGTTGGATTCGCGATAAGACAGTCACTTTGTCCTTTAAAGTTACCAATGTAATAATTACTGTATAATTTATTAGGTCTGGTTAAAAAAGGATACTTTCATGGTATCATTGGTATACTAGTATATTTTACGACAGTAATATAGGAGTAAATATTAATATAAGCCATTGGCTCACTAGATATAAAAATGCAATTGCTAAATTGCATACAACTTTGAAAATATATTTAAAAGTTAAATAAATGATTAAACATAAGAGAGATTAGAAAATGTCTCACAAAGTTGCAAATATGAACTCCTGGATTAAGAATTTCATGGAACCAACGGTTATATTATCGATAGAAGAATACTGCATGACAAAATACTAGAGAATTTATCACATACTACTAATTAGTAGTAACAGCAGTATCAGGAATCGATGTCAAGATCATCATCATCATCATCACAAGCCTCAGCAGCAGCGATTTCTGAATCTAATTTGTTAATTAATTCATCACTTACATGTTTGGCGACTGATATCATATCGAGTATTATGCTTGGATCAAGGCCAGCACCGCCTCTTTTTGTTAGCCCACATATGTGTCCTTGCCTGTTAATAGAAACAGAGATGGCTGAACTCATTTGGGACTCCTCTTCTGAAGTAGCGTCGGCAATGTAATGCCTCCCAACCTGCAATTACAGTGGCATTAGCAGAGGCCCTGCAACCTGACCCAACCCTTACTCCGGTTCTAGCACAAAGAGAAGGATAATTAATCATTATTATTGGGTAAAACCTGTGTTGCTCTGTGGGATTGGCTATCTGAGCATGCACTTGACGGTATTCAGTTAAAACAAAAGCTATTGTTTAAATTTATATGTGGCATAGTTTGCTTGTATAAGGGTGGAAAGGAAAATTGTCTTGCCTTGGTTAACGTAATAATAACAGGGACTCCACTTGTGTCGAACTGAAGAAATTCCTCATCACTCACATCTACCTCTGGTTGTTCATCAGAAGCTGTTCCCGAAGCAACATTGACTTTTGGAATAGTTGTATTGCTTAGAGCTGCCTGGAAATGCAAAGCCAAAAGATGGTAACGATGTATGGAGTGGAGGCCTGCTATCACCAACATAGACAAAAACTCTAAAAAATTTTGATAGGTTTGTTCTTGAGTATAGTTCCATTGCTTGAGCATTGAAAAACTAGTAAGAAAAAAGCATTTAACGGAAAGCATTTGTTTCACCCCAAGCCACTGAGAACACAGCATGGTAAATCAATGATATTCAAATTCGGTGACATAAGATGAATGCATAACGAGAAAAGGGCATACCTTGATGGCAGCTCCCAAGGCATCCAGTACATTACCATCAGAACTAATAAGAAGACCGTCTATGTAAAGATCCCAACAGACTTTCCCTTCAACGATGGATAGAGATGAGAGATCTATACCAGCTCCTGCAGTCATGTTTGTATATAGCAATTCAGCAGTTCAGATAATAACAAGATGCCAACAGCGAACAAAATATTGTAAAATCTGTTATGCACCTGCCCCACTTTTACTGCCCAACAAACATCGTTGAAGTGCTGAAGAGAACTCTACAGATAACTCCTCACCTCCTCTACCCTGTTATTCAGGATTAACAAATCTGTGACTACACAAAATAGATAATTTATATAGGATCAAGTAGGATTCTATTACATTTGACAACATGGAAACACCCACACACATGTTGAGACAATGGGACCATCAGAGTATTTGAAACAATAAATATCTAATACCTCAAAAGTAGGTTCAGCCGTTGGGCTGCAATCAACATATATAGAAACTTTTCCTTTATCTGGGTAAGAAGGATGAGGCCTTCCAAGCTCAGCCTGAAAATCAAAACAGGTCGAGCACAATTCAACTTCTTTCAGAAATCCAAAAGAAGTGTCCTTTACGAAGAGTTCATAGTTACGAATAAAGAAAGGAATATGAGAACAAAATTTCAAATCAAAAGCAAAGTGAACAATTGATGCTTGACAAAGCAATACCTTCACACTGGCAATAACTTCAGTTGCACCCAATTTCACTCTTGCTGAGCCACTGGCCTTTATAGTTTCACAAAGAGCAGATCAGTAAGCACAAATTTAAATAGAAGAATAGAAAAAAGGGTTTCAATTCAGGCTTCCCATACCTGAGGAATGACACCAGTTTCCACAAAAATGGGGCGGTAAGTTAATCTTTTCCGTCCATCAGTTCGTAGATCCTGATCAATTCCACCCTTTATGAAGTTTTTCTCACCAAGAGAAAGCCCAACCATAACTGCAAGAAGCTGAAACAACTATCAAAACCTCACAAAATGCTAAAGTGGAAAATTAGATGACTTACATGTGCTGAGCTGAGGAAATGAAATAATTTAAAAATTAGAAGAATAATATAAGCATAGTTAGGACATAAGTACAAATTTGATACAAATAGCTTGAACTCTATCGTGAATATCCTAAACCAATCTGATAATCTATGCAATCTTCTTACAAAACAAAATCATACAGTGTTGCAGTTCATAAGTAATCCAGACAAGTTAGCTACGCGAAAATGCACTGTTATCTTTTCCGCAATGGTGCACGTGGATACAGAAGCATATTAAAGTCTTCAGTACGGAAACAGTTTAAATTGTAATCGGGAGGCCATAATTCTCAATCTGAGCGCAAAAATGCAATCACTTTCAAAGATAACTGATACCAAAAAACTTGACCACGAAGAAGGCTGACAACACAATATTATGCAATAAGAAAGGCAAAAGATAAGCCGAAGATTGATAACAGTCAAGATAATCTGAAATTACCTGTTGAAGGAGTAGGTATCGCCGGCGACCGGAGAGGAGCGTTCCACGGCGGAGGAAGAAGAAAAATCAAAGAAAAACCCTAACGTTAAGCCCTCTTTTGTTTGGGCTGCAAATTAAATTTGGAAAAGAATTGAACATTCTTAATTATAGAATGGCCCCCAAATCTATTTTTATTAAAATTGGGCCCTTATTTTTATACTGAAATCGATAACACTGCGACAGAGCGCGGAAAGGTTCCAAGTGAAGCAACATAATGCCGCCGCCGCCACCGCGGCCGCCGGCGTCGAACAAACCACCGAAACCCTACTTCTTCTACGGCCACCGTAAACCCACCCAGAATCGTCCCACCGTTCGTGGAGGATTTTTCTCGAACCGCCATACTCTAAACCCTAATAAATTGAGCCACCGGACCACCGTGACAAGCGAGCCGTTTGACCTTCAGAAATGGGATCCCGACGAGAAAATGATGCATAGGCCTCCGCTTGGGAAAGATCAATTTGAGAAGTTCTTCGCATTGGCAAAAAATCTTTCCCCAATTGCGCGATATATAGTGGACGCTTTTAGGAAACATAAGCAATGGAAGCCGGAGCTCGTGGAGGAGCTTAATCGTCTACGCCGCGTGACGCCAAAGTTGGTGGCGGAGGTTCTGAAATTTCCGGAAGTTGATCCTAGGATCTCCTCTAGGTTTTTCCACTGGGCAGGTAAGCAAGAATTGATTTTTATATGTTCTATGGATGAATTTTCTATGCATTATTACATTCATCTCATATAGAGAGTTAGAGACTACTGTTATTCATCCTTTCATAAAGAATTAACTATAGAGTACAATCATTTTGAAGACCTTTCTTTGTTTCTGTGGTCTTTAGACTTACAGGTAGTCTCTTACCATTCTTTAAGAAATCGCTAGCTTCATATTATGTGCGTGCAGAGCTTTTTTTTTTTTTTTTTTTCCTGTAATGTGGTTATGGATATGCTTTTATTCTTATTTAGTTAAGAAAGCATGGTGTTGTCTGACAATATTTTCCTTGTGCATAAAAACATTTGCTTATTCATTGATTGACCAGGGAAGCAAAAGGGTTATAGGCATGATTTTGCCTGTTACAATGCATATGCTTATTTTCTAAATCGGGCAAATCGTTTCCGAGAAGCTGATCAGGTGCCTGAATTGATGCAGATGCAAGGGAAGCCTCCTAGTGAGAAACAATTTGAAATCCTGATTAGGATGCATGTTGATGCGAAAAGGGGTCTGAGAATACATTTTGTGTACGAGAAAATGAAAAAATTTGGGGTGAAGCCGAGTGTTTCTTTATACAACAGGGTAATGGATGCTTTAGTTAAGACTGATCATTTGGATTTGGCGATGTCAGTTTATGAAGATTTCAAGCAGGATGGTCTGGTTGAAGTAAATATGACTTTTATGATTCTAATTAAGGGTTTATGTAAAGCAGGACGGATGGATGAAGCCTTTGCCCTTCTGGATCGGATGCGAAAGAACTCATGCAAGCCAGATGTGTTTGCATACACAGCAATGGTAAAAGTGTTGGTTTCGAATGGAAGTCTGGAAGATTGTTTACGGGTGTGGGAGGAGATGAAAGGGGATGGTGTCGAGCCAGATGTCATGGCTTATTCAACATTGGTGATGGCGCTATGTGAGGGTGGCCGGGTTGACAAGGGTTACGAGCTGTTTAACGAGATGAAAGAGAGGAAATATTTAATAGACAGGGCTATTTATGGATCTTTGATTGAAGCATATGTGGTGGATGGCAAGGTAAATTCGGCCTGTGATTTGCTTAAAGATTTGATGAAGTCAGGATATAGAGCTGATTTGGCAATATATAACTCACTTATTCGAGGCTTATGCAGCGCAAATTTAGTTGATCGGGCTTACAAACTTTTCCAGGTCACAATTCGTGAGGATCTCCGGCCAGATTTTCACACAGTAAATCCAATCCTGGTGTCTTATGCAGAATCGAAAAAAATGAAAGAATTCTGTGAATTGCTTGAGCAAATGCAGAAGTTGGGATTCTCTGTCATTGATGATCTGCTGAAATTCTTTTCCTTCATGGTTGAGGAAAAGAATCGAATGTTCATGGCTTTGGAAGTGTTTGAGTACTTGAAAATGCACAATTATCGCAGTGTTCCAATCTACAATGCACTTATGGAAGCCCTCTGCAGGATTGGTGAGGAAAAGAAGGCATTAACACTCTACGGTGAACTTGGTGACTACAACCTTGTACCCGACTTGTCTACTTATTGTAATGCCATTCTATGCTACGTGGGAGTTGGGAATCTGCAGGAGGCCTGTACGTGTTACAACAAGATAATCGAAATGTCTTTGATTCCATCCGTTGCTGCTTACGATTCTCTAGTTAAATGCCTTTCGAGTGCAGGAGAAATAGATGCATCAATGCAGCTTATCCGCGACTGCTTGGCCAATGTCGCCAGTGGTCCCATGGAATTCAAGTATGCCCTCACGATAATCCACGTTTGCAAGGCGAACGATGCAGGCAAGGTAGTTGAAGTCGTGAATGAAATGGCAGAACAAGGCTGTCCTCCTACCAGTGTCACGCAAGCTGCTATTATCTATGGTATGTGCAAGCATGGAACCATCGAAGAGGCGAGGAAAGTCGTCCGGGCCATGAGGGAATCCAGGTTTATGACCGAAGCTGATTTAGTTATCTTTGATGATATGCTCGTAGACCACATGAAAAAGACGACAGCGGATTTGGTACTGTCGGGAATTAAATTCTTCGGGCTGGAGTCTAAACTGCAGGCAAACGGCTCAACGCTCTTATCAAGATGGAAAACCTAAATTCACCGTAGCTTGAAAGCTCTGGTGACGATTATAATTTGTACTTTTTTTTTTTGGGAAACTATAGATCCATTCCATTATCGCAAAGGCAATACATAGCTAAGATGGCCTTACACACATTTTCTTCCAACCTCAACTCACAACTCTGACTCCCGATAAACACAACTAGCAAGTTTTCTAAGACAGCCTGCATATCAACACTTTAGGAATGTAATCCCATTTTAAGACTGTCCCCTTCATTTGCACAGGACTAAAAATAAAACCAGAAGAAGTCTTCTCAACTTCCATGAACCAGTTCCAACTACCACAAAACAACCGAGTGACTGGGGGCATCTGCTACATTAAAATCTAGCAAGCCAAATTTCTTCTACATCCACGAGATGAGGAGGTAGCAATGGTTCGTCAATTGTTTCATATTTATGTAATCATTTCTACATACAAAATGGGTTGCAACAAGCCTAAACACCTGACTTTGATGCCCCGTGAGAAGCTTGCAGAATGATAATTACTTGGATGATGATGATGATGATGGTTCAACTTCTCGTTTGGGGCGATTACGCCGTGTTGGTGTTGGTTCTTGTTCCAAAGTAATGCCGACTCCACCTATGTCGCCATCATCAGAATTCTCTTCAGCTTCTAGAATTGCTTCATTTATGGCTACCTGAATTATATCAGAACAAATTCATTGGCCGAATCATTCTGTTACAAAGAACATCTAATAAAACATGCACACAACAAGCATCGCCTTTGTCTAACACAAATTGTCACAGTTTCGTCTAAACGATCATCAAACTTTGGATTACGATTCAAAGTGTTTTTTGATTCCACGATTAAAACGTTCTTCAAAACCATCAATGCCACTACTTCAAGGACTTCAAGGGACATTTGGACCTAGAATTTGAAATTGAAATGGGGATTCAAATTCTTATGATTAATTTTAAGTATTTTAAATCTTTCCATTGGTCCACAGCGGTATGTGATGTGAATGGGTTAGGAGAAAAATAGAAAATCTTTTTCAAGTTTCCACCAAAGTCAGTAGCGTTGCTGCAAAGTGTTGCCAGCGGTTTATTGATTACAGATTAATTTTCCCGCATATTCATAAACAACAACCAAGAAGGTATAACTCTAGCGCATCTTGCACAACAGACGACCATATTTGATACTATTTCTTTCCCTAATCAAACTGTAGGAGTTTAAACTTTTTTATACCGAACTAGCATCAAATCATGAGCATTTACACCTTAAAAATAACTAGAGATTAACTTAGAGAAAAACAATTAATCCGGCATTCTCCAAGATACCACACTTGAATCACTCTCCTCTAATCAAACGAAATCACTTTGAAATTAGAACAGAAACATAACGACATGATTAATAGGAATGAAACCAGACACAAATTGCATCATACTTTGCCCCAAATTATCGCAAGAAACAAAAAACAAAAAAACAAAAAAAACAAAAACAAAAAACAAAAATGTATCTATTGCACATAATCGAACGCAACGAGCAACAATAAACCAACGAAATTACTCGAGTTACCTCCTCGAAAAACTTCTCGTCAAGGTCGTCCGCAATCTTCATCGAAGTAACAATAGTACCTACAAGAAGAGAGAGCGGGAGAACAAAGGCAGCTATGTAACTGGTGGCGCTGAGCCCCGCGCGTGTCACCACCGAAATGCTTCTCTGACTCCTCCTTCGGTGACTTAAGTGCAAAATTCGCTCGTCACCGAGGCCGTTTCCCGCCGCCGGTTTTCGGGCGGGAAGGATAAGGCGAGGAAAAGTGGAAGAGATTGATGAGCACAGCATTTTCTCTGAACGCTCGTTTTATCGCTGGAAACTGATTTTTGGGTAATACCTGCACTATTTACTACTTTTACATATTTTCAATTGGATTCCATATCTTATCCTTAATTTTTATGAATAAATTTGAGCCCAGCTATGCTTAATACTCCCTATGTACTATGTGATAATGTGAACATTCTTAGTAGAAAATCTTTCATTATTAGTTACACAATAATTTTTGTGAAATAAATAAATAAATAGAGCGTGTACATTAAATTAGTCAAGCAAAATGTAGTATGATTTATTTTTTGATATGCCGATAATAATTAGGGTGGGTCGGTACGATATACAGAAAAAATTTCGCCGTACCGTATACCGTACCGAAGTTTACGGTATGAAAAATTTCATACCGTTGCCGTACCGAGCCTTTCGGTATATCGATCTTCGGTAAGTTGCCATACCGCTATACCGCTATATCTTCGGTATATCGATCTTCGGTAAGTTGCCATACCGTTGCCGTACCGTTCCATACCGATATTTCGGTAAGTTCGACCGTTATACCGAACATTCGGTACATACCGGCATACCAGTATCACGGTATGTGTATATACCAACATACCGACATACCGATATTGCGGTATATACCGACATGCCGAACTTTAGCTACATACCAGCATACCGGTATTACGGTATATAACGGTATCACGGTATATACCGATATACCGAACAATCGGTACATACCGATATACCGATATCGCGGTATATACCGAAGTTCGATACGGTAACGGTATACCGCGGTATCAAAAAATTTATACCGTTACCGTAGCGAAATCTTACGGTACAATATCATACCGTACCGAAAATTACGGTATACCGAAGGTATTTCTAGTAATAACCAACGAATTATGCAAGGAAGGAATATAATGTGTGTTGAATAAAAAAAAATTAAAAAAAAATGTAATGATAACTGTAAGCATCTACTTCTATAAGGGGAAATCATACTTGTCTGAAATTCATTTCAAATTAGAAGAATAGTATAAGCATAGTTAGGACATAGTACAAAATTTGATACAAGTAGCTTAAACTCTTGTGAATATCCTAAACCAATCCGATAATCTATGCAATCTAAGGGTCAAAGTTAGAATCTTACCAAACAAAATCATACAGTGCTGCAGTTCATAAGTAACCCAGACAATTTAGCTATGCTAGAATGCACTGTTATCTTTTACGAAATGGTGCACATGTGGATACAGAAGCATATTAGAGTCCTCAGTAAGGAAACAGTTTAAATTGTACTAATCGGGAGGCCATAATTCTCAATCTGAGCGCAAAAATGCCATCACTTTCAAAGATAACGGATACCAAAAAACTCGACCACGAAGAAGGCTGACAACTAAATATTATGCAACATGATAGGCAAAAGATGAGCCGAAGATTGATAACAGTCAAGATAATCTGAAATTACCTGTTGAAGGAGTAGTAATCGCCGGCGACCGGAGGAGCGTTCCAAGGCGGAGGAAGAAGAAAACTCAAAGAAAAACCCTAATGTAACGTTCAGCCCTCTTTTTTTTTTTTTTGGTAAACTACGTTCAGCCCTCTTTTGTTTGGGCTGTAAATTAAATTCGGAAAAGAATTGAACATTCTTAATTATTTATACAATGGCCCCCATATCTATTTTTATTAAAGTTGAGCCCTTATTTTTATACTGAAATCGATAACACTGCGACAGAGCGCGGAAAGGTTCCTAGTGAAGCAACATAATGCCGCCGCCGCCGGCGGCGGCGTCAAACAAACCAATGTGTATTGTAATTGTTTTAAAAAAATATGTAATGATAACTGTAAAGCATCTATAAGGGACATCATATTTATCTGAAATTCAATTCAAATTAGATCAGACCATACGACAAATGTGATAAAATTAAGGATATGTTACATTTGAAAATGCAAAGCCACCAGATAAATATATAATATGCGATTAATTAATTGTAGTCATTGGGATGAGCATCCAAATATGCCTCGAGTGCGTTGATAATCGCCATGGCCTTTGACCTTTGTTGCTCCATGTGTTGCTCTGGAATGCTAAAGTCCTCCACCTTATTAGACGTGTGATATGTAATGGTACATTTACTCACCGATCCTCCATCTGATGATCGAGGTTCAATTTTTGTATGATATGTAATTGAATCATGGATTCCTTCCAGGGCATACCCTTCTATCACACTGCACTTGAACGTCAGATTTTTCTCGTCTATCTCCTCCACCCTTTGCTTAGAAATCCCCAACTTTGTCTCTACAATACATACATATATAGTCGTCCAAATAACATCATGTTTTTTTCAGAAGTAAATAACTTGTGTTAAAACAATTCAATTAAAAATTGGGCACTCTATTTATATGATTATTATGTCAGTTTTTATGAAGAATAAATTGTTTACCTTTGGAAAAATGGATTGCTTTAACAGTACCAGGGCCGCCATCTCCCTCAAGAATTTCAACTTTTTCGATCGGAACGGGTATAATTTTGGGGAATAGGTTGTCCGCATCGAGAATTGATGCCTTGAAGAGCTTCGTGGGTGGGATTGAAGTGGTGATTTCATATTCAAAGCTACTCAAACCCATACTTACTGCTGTAAAAAAAATACTACTATCAAACAATTGTGTTGTAAATATGACAATGTGGGAAAGCCATAACCTTATTTATAAGCAAAATACGACGGGGCTAAATTTGTCTTTTGAAGAAATGAATAAATGTTGCCATTGAAATTAAAAACATTATAAGTAGAGTATGGTAAGATTATAAATATACATTCACTGTTATATGAAAAACACAATAATAATATACTCCATTTATGTACTACTCACGTGAAAGTTGAGACTTGAGAGCGATGTATTGTTCATTATCTGTTTTTCAAATAAAATTATAATACTCCCTCCGTCCCACCCCAAGTGTCTTGTTACTGTTGGGCACGGGAATTAAGGTAGAGTTGGTTTGTGAGTATATGGTGGGGTCCACATAGTTTTTGGAGGGGAAAATTATTTCTATTTATAGAAAGAAGACATTTGGAATGGGACATCCAAAAATAGTAAGTAGGACATTTGGAATGGGACAGAGGGAGTAATAATCGAGAAACTAGGGAATTACTACTATATATTTTTCGTAAACTTTATTGCCAGGGGAGTACAGTATATTATTTTTTTTTGCTTGACAGCCTATTCAGGCTAGAGTGGTATACGTATAAAATATATCATAAAGAACATCAAAATAGGATCTTAGCGACGGAGAAACCAAGTCCCTGCCGCGTCAGCCGCAAGGAGAGGCTTAATCTGATCTGGAGGGAATGCCCAGGTAGTGAAAAATTGTTGGTCATTCGCCCCTCTCTTAGCCAGGTAGTCAGCAACAGTATTTCCTTCCCGTAGGATATGGTGAAACATACAGATTTGGAAGCTCGCTCGCAAATCCGAAATCCGCCTAACATATGATGAGCAGTAATGTAGGTTATTTATTGGAGCCGAGAGTAGCCGCAAGGCTTCTTGCGAGTCACAGAAACAATATATTTGGAGAATGCCATGATCCCTGGCGAGTTTTAGGCCATATAATATCCCTGCAAGCTCTGCTTGTACAACTGAGACGGGCCCTAGAAAACCAGAAATAGAGCCGATCCATTGTCCTGTGCTTTGGCGAAGAACAGCACCAAAGCCAGCTCTTTTTTGCCCTTCCAAGCACGCACCATCAGAATGGAGAATAGTTCCCATAGTCGTTCCCATATTCCAGCGAACCATTCTACCAGCTTCTGATATTGCAGGTGAAGACGGTTTAGCAGCCTGCATCTCTTCATGAAGGTGTTCAATACTCCTGATAATGGAGTTAGTCGCAGTGGAAGCACCTTGGAATATTCTGGCATTTCGCTCCCTCCAGACTATCCATATTCCCGCAATGAAGCGGCTGCCATGCATGTCAAACATGCTAACCAACCATGCTCTAATGAATCCCACATGCATATTTAGAAGATCAGCAGGAACATTCACATTGAGAGATGACCATACAGGTTGAACCCATTGACAATAAAAAAAACAATGACTCCAATCTTCCTCTTCAACACCACATATCGAACACAAAGGAGAAACAGTCAAATTACGTTGATATCTGAGAATATTGCAAGGCACCGAAGCTCTCGAGATGAGCCATAGAAGGATACAAATTTTCTCTGGAAAGGATGTTGACCATAACCAACTCCAACCAGTCATCCTATTGTGAGTACGTAGGAGGAATTTATATCCTGCTTGGGCTGAATATACCCCATCTCCCGCATTATTCCATCGCCAACCATCGACACTGCTGCCATGAATACATGGTGGGGGTGTTGCCAAAATTTTCTCACGGACATGGTTTGGCAGAAGAGTGTATAGTGGTGCCAAATTCCAAGCTTGATCCTGTATGATATCCTTCACCTGAAGGTCTCGGTCACATATATCAATAAAAGGGACTTGAGGCCCCAAGTTTGCGCCCTGAAGCCAAGGTGTATGCCAAAGGGAGGAGCTGCCATCTCCAATCCCAAATTGGAAGCCATCTGATAGCCGGCTGTAAGCCTTAAGCAGGCTTCTCCATGTGAAAGATCCTCCAGCTTTCTGCAATGGCCACAAGAATCCCTCTGGCCAATAGATTGATTTCATTATTTTAACCCATAACTTGTTTTTGTTTACTGCCATGTCAAAAATTAATTTTCCCAACAATGCCACATTGGCATGGCGAGCTGCACGTAGTCCCAAGCCCCCCCATTTCTTTGGTACAGTCACATCCTCCCATTTTACTAGGTTGAGTCCCTTGCCTTGACGATCCTTCCATACTAGGTTGCGAATTCTACGATCAATAAGATTGCAAGTTGATTCTGGCAACCAGCCCAATTGCATGTAATATGTGGGTATCGCCGCCAACACATGTCGAGCCAAAGTAAGTCGCCCCGACTTGTTCAACAGGCGCATCGCCCATGTAGATATGCGGCTATCCATCTTTTCTAAAATAAAACTGTAAGATGCGACAGTGACTCTTCCCTGATGTATGGGAAATCCCAAGTAAGATCCCAATTGATCTGTAAATGGTATGTTTGATCCGTTAGAAAACAAGCTCCTTTCCACTGTTGAGACACATGGAGAAGCATAAACTCGGGATTTGCTGGGATTAATCTGTAGTCCCGATGCTGACGTAAATATTTGAAGAGTCTTCAAGAGACATTGAAGGCTGGATCTATCGGACATTGAACATAATATTAAATCATCTGCAAATAGCATATGGGAAACGGCAGGGCTGCTTGGCGCCAACCTGATGGGTACCCAACTTTGATTATCGACCTGGCTGCAAATCATTAGAGATAGTCTTTCCATCACAATGTTAAATAAATATGGAGAAAGAGGGTCGCCTTGGCGGAGGCCCCTCGCTGGTCTGAACTCGTCCAAGGCAGATCCATTCCAGAGAACAGAATATGTTGGAGAGGAAACACATGCCATTATGATGCGACATAGAGAATCTGGCAACCCCATCTGAATTAAGCATTCCTCCAGAAAAGACCAACGCACGTTGTCATAGGCTTTTTCCAAATCTATTTTTAAAACCATTGCTTTCAATCTTGATTTTGGCCTAGAGAGGGCATATAAAATTTCCTGGAGTAAAATAGCATTATCCACCGTCCCTCGCCCTGGAAGGAAAGCTGACTGCAAGGGTGAAATGTAGTCTACCAGTAGTGGCCGTAAACGGTTGACAATAACTTTGGAAATGATTTTATATCCCACATTGCACAAAGTGATCGGCCTGAACTGGCGAATCGAGTTTGGAACCGATACCTTTGGGATGAGGCATATATAAGCTTTGGCAAGTTGCAAACTGATGTTCCCAGAAGCAAAGGCTTGTTTCACAGAGTTAATAACATCACATGATAAAGTAGGCCAAAATTTTTTGTAGAATAGGGCCGGGAAACCATCCGGTCCTGGAGCAGCGAGTGGTTTCAACTGATGGATTACTACCTCAACTTCTTCCGGGAGGATTTCATTATCTAATCCTTTCTTCGATTCAGTAGATACAGGACACAGTTTAGGCAGCGAAGCATGATGAGGTATGCAACCACTATCTGCAAATAAGCTTATATAGAAATTCCTCACATAGGCTTGAAGAATATATTGATCACTACACCATGTGCCGTCGTCCATGCAGAGCCCATGCACCTTTCCTCTGTGATGATGAAATTTTGCCTGGGCATGAAAGAATTTTGTGTTTCGGTCGCCCAACCGAATCCAACTCTCCCGGGCTCTTTGAAACCAGAAAATTTCCTCCTGTTCTAGGATTCGTTGTAGTTCATTCTGAAGCTTCCGTTCCAGGGACACAAATTTTTTGGAATCTAGCCAGGTGAGGGTTCTGTCTAATCCTGCTAGGCGCCTAAGAATTTTTTTCTTTTTGTTACGAGCCTTTCGGATGTCCACTTGACAATGCTGCAATGAAAGGGATTTAATCCTCTCCAACCTCTCAGATATCTGCCCACTTCCTTGCCAGGCGCCTTCCACAATTTCATGGTACCCCGGATGATTGCACCATATAGCCTCCCACCGAAAGGGTTTATTAGTTGGCAGAGTGATATCCGAACCGCAAGAGAAAAGCAACGGCGCATGATCAGATGAAGAACGCGGTAAAATACAGATATGCGCATTTGGGAACAAGCTAATAAGCCCTAAGTTAGCAAGTCCGCGATCAAGGCGCTTTCGAATAACGTGAGTTTGATTAGTAGGTCGAACCCATGTAAAGGTGGCGCCTTCAGTTCTCAAATGAAATAATCCACATTCTGTTATGCATTCTCTAAACAGCTCCGCTCGATCAGGGATGAAAATTCCTCCTTGAACTTCAGATGGGGCAAGGATTTCATTCCAGTCCCCAACCAAATACCATGGTTCTGTGATGCGATTTTTTAATTCTTTGAGATATTCCCAGTTATTTTTCCTGCGGAAGAAATTGGGGTAGCAGTAAACTGCTGTACATTTCCAAGTGACATCCCCCTCACAAATATTCAGGGTGACAAAGCATTCCTTTGATTCAAATAATTCACAAGAGGTAACCAAGCCTGAACGACACAGGATCCATATGCCTCCCGCTCTTCCCACAGCCTCCTGTAGATGAATAGGAGAGTAGCCAAGGTGGAAAATGAAGTTGCGCAGCCGGTCAAAAGATCCTTGCGGTTCCAAAATACAGATCAAGGAAGGCTTATGTACACGGACATACTCCCCCAGGCAGCGCCTTGTATTGGGATTCATAATTCCTCTAACATTCCAAGTCATGATCGAAAATTCCTTAAATGTATTAATCATATATAAAAAAGGGATAAAAACCTAACCCTAGTCGGCCATGCAATGGCGCAGATCATATTATAAGTTTAAGGCAATTCATCGGCTTCCATGGCATTACCATGGCTAGCCTGCTGTTCCGTGCCAAAAGGAGGCCCTTTTTCAGCATTATGCTCGATATATTTAGGTTTTTCTTTGATGGCATACTGGGAAGATGTTTCAGGGACATCCACGGTAAATCCTTCAATTCTTGGCTGAGATAAATGTTCAATCCTGCTGCGTTTCTGTCCGTTGAAGTGTTTGTTTTGCCTCAGAATCCCTTTGCCCCGATCCGATGTGAATTGAATATTTCCCATTGGAAGAGGCGGCATAGATAGTTTAGTAGAAGATGGGCCAGGGCCGGAAGACTTCAGGCTAGCTTGTTGATTCGGAGAAGGTTTCCCGTCGATTATTTTCTGAAGCCCAAGGTCGCGGAAGGGATTAGAATTATTAGGCACCCTTTGACGCGGTTTACGGCGGTGGACCAGCATCCAATCACCTATACCAAGATCAGCCGCCTCTGAGTCACCAAGGTTAGATGCCTTATTAGTGGCAGATGGCTTGTCTAATTCTAAGACAGCCACGGAATGCCCACTATTGTTTGTGCCATCCTTATCTTTTGCCAGAACATCCATAGCTGTCCCATGACTCACCCTTGCCTCGGTATCATCACCTTGTTTATCACTAACATTTGCATCAGAATGACTTGCAGAACTTCCCGACGCCGCCTTCACCGGACATCGGTCTTGCAAGTGACCGAACCTTGCACACTTCATGCATACCATATGCAATCCCTCATATGCTAATTTAATTATCTTCCCTTCCACATCGAGCTGACCGAGGAGAGGGTTTTCCAGGTTGATTTCAACGCACACTCGGGCATAACGGCCTCGGGAGACAGCCAGGGTATTGATATCAAACTTGATGGGCGTTCCCACCGGTGAAGCTATCACAGTCAGACAACTTTCATTGTAAAATGCCTGTTTGATCCCCGGAAATCTAACCCACGTTTGGATGGTATTTATCTTGGTTAGTTCGGGATCAAATTCGGGAGTCCACCGCCTTACCGCCAAACAATGGTCGAAGATCATCCATGGTCCGGTTGTGAGAACCTTTTCACGGTCATCCATCGACTCAAACTTTACCATATAGCACCCATGTCCTACATCCAGCAAATCAAAACTTTTGTCAGTCTTCCAAGCCCTCGTCAGTCGATCTCTTAAGGCGATAAATCCCACAGATATTCCTAATGGCTTGATAACAAGGGTGTTCTGCCAGGGAGCATAGATTGTATTCAAGACAGAAGGAGCAAAACGGATTTGAGGGCAACGACTATGAGTTCCACTCTTATTAACAGAAGCTAGATTTGCCTGGAGCAAATCCATGGCAGCTGGAGCTGGGACAGAAGCCGGAGCAGTATCCCCCGTCACCACATCTCGCCAGGACTGTGCCGGAACACCATGTTGATCTGGGGAGGAGCTAGTCGGAGTTGATGAGTCAGGAGGGTCGGAGGGAGGGGGTTGTTGAGAATCGGGAGTCATTACTTGATTTTGAGTATATTATTGATATGCCCATTAATGTAATTGCTCTATGATGAAATTGTAAATTAAACTACATACTATTAATTAAATTATTACTATTAATATGGTAAGCAGTATGTTTTTGGTAAGTCATCATTTGATGGCTCCCTTTGGTAAAATATACGTCGTTTAGCGTTTAATTTCTAAAATACTAAAATAGTTTAAAATTGTATATATATATATATATATTAAATATTATTTTCAGTCACTGCTACATTTTTACCTTTAAACTCTAATGTTGAAAGCTCCCATCCCCAACTTTTAGCTTTTAAAACTTCAAACTCTAAATTTAATTTTTGACTCTATCACCGAACACTAGTATTCAAAATCATATCAATTTAAAACTTTTTTCACTACTAATTCTAAATTCAAACTCTAAACTTTAAATTCTATACTCTAAACTCTAATTATTTTTCAAACATAACCAATCTACTAGTATTTAATTTAGTTTTTTTTTAATAAGCCATTGAAGGCATGTGAAATGGGTAGTGGGAACCCATGCCACACAATTACAAAGGGAATAATAGGGAAGCATAGGGGGCTGGTTGGATTCGAACCTCCAACTTTCCATTGGAAGTCAAGAAACTTAACCACTTGGGCTAAGTACTCATTCCATTTAATTTAGTTTTATACTCAAAAAGTTATAGACATGTTGAATTACTACTTAAAAATACTGCATTGTCACTAAAAACACTGAATAATTTTTTAAAACTATTAATTAATTAACTAATTATTATTGGAAATAGAAATCTATATATATATTAAAGCATTAGTGAACAACCTATCCTACATTTAATGTGGTGCCTCCATTTCAAATTTCTAATTTTTATAGATTTTTGCATTTTTTAATTTATTAATTAATTTTATATTTTCGCATTTATATATTTATTCGTTATGGATTTTAAGTTTTTGAAATAAATGGAATTCCTATAATATTCACTTTTAAAAAGATTTGAAAGATTTGAAATTCAAAAATTTGCATATCTTTTTTTTTTGTATTTTTTAATTTACTAATTTTAGATTTTCGCATTTATTTATTCATTATAGATTTTAGTCTTTCGTATAAAATCTATAATTTACTTATAAATTCCCAATCTATCGATCATCCAATCGTGTCAATATATATTCAATTTTTAAAAGATTTGAAAGATCAAATTTGAAATTTTGTATATTTTTATTTTATCTATGTTGGATTTTATTTATTTGCATTTTTATTTTATCTATTTTAGATTTTATTATTTTGCATTTTTTAGTTTATTTATTTTAAATTTTATTGCTGCATTTAGTATTTATTTATAGATTTTCAGTTTTTTACCTCATATGCTTATTATGACGAGGTTTGCCACTGGCAACTCAGAATTATGTTGCGTTTATATTTCAATATGGTGAACATATTGTAATGCCAGTATTTTTATGTAAGTTTGCTCTCAATTTTGGTTATATTTTTTTTGTATGGTGAATGATGTAATCAAAATATGTATTGCACGTCAGATTTATTTATTCATGTTAAAGATATATTAATGTGTATATGGAAATTCCATTTTTAGTTTTTAAAAGATATTTAATTTCCAATTTATATGGAGTTTCCAATTTTTAGTTTTTTTTTTAAATTGAATTTAAATTTCAATAGAATTTGCAGTGTATGTGTGGAATTTATATTATTAAAAGATACGTTAATGAGTATATAAAAATATTTGTATATTTAATCCATGTTTTCGGGTTTGAGCCTTGTGTGTGCAAAAAACTGCTTCGGGAGAGGCGACCTTAATTGCCCGTCCATATCTCGAGGGATTAATCTTTGGTCCAACGTGGCCTGAGATTTATCCTGGTATTCACCTAAAAAAATGTATATTAATTAATGTATATATAGTCCACGTTTTCACAAAAAATATGTCACTTCTCTTAAAAATAATATACGATTATATAGTTGCGAATAGATTCATCAGTAAATAAAGAAGGAAAAGTTAATTTTTTTTTAATCTATTCCCTCTGTCCCATTATTTATGTCTCAAAATTTTTGGACACGCAGTTCAATACATTTGTTTAACATTTAATATCTTGAAATGCACATATGTAAATTATGTAAAATATATATTTTAAAACTACATGATTAGACACATCTAACTAGACCGAATTTGACTATATTTTTTTCATATGTAATTACGATAACATTAGGTCAAAGTTGATCAATAAACAGTGTTAAAAAAGTTAAAATGAGACACTTTGGGTGCGACATATGGAATATTTTTTAAGAAATACTCCATCTGTTTTATAATAAGGGTAACACTGGGAAATGACACAAGATTAAATGTAAGTTAATAAAATTTATTTAGTTGAAGTAATTAAATAAATAAGATAAGTCACATTTAACTTTATTCCTTTTGAGTTTTATTCTAATGGATATAAAAAAATTAATAATATAAGTATAATTAGTAAAAATTATTAACCTTCAAAACATTTCAAATTTGGTAATATAATACTTATTTCCAAACACCCAAAAAGAGAAAGTGTAACACTTAAAAAATAGATGATGTAATTCATTAATCTATATTTTATCAGATTTGCAATTGGAGAAAAACAAATATAAATCTAGCTTTGTTAGAAATTGTGATTGTGAATGATCAAAGTAAGTTCATATTGAAAGGCTAATTGCTGCAAATTCTATAAATTTGAAATTTTTCTCTGGAATGTTGGTACTGAATGAAGTTTTAACGTCTGAAACAAATAATCTATGGATACTAGAAGAGACATATTATAATAAGGAAGAAATGAAAGCGGATCATGCTAAGTTATTACTTTTGTTGATTGATGATGAGAAGAATGTTTATAATAGAATAATGTATGTAGTTGATAGTGATGGATGTTGATTCATTTTTCTTTACGTAATGGAACTGAAAAGACATTTATCGATAATTTATCTAGAAAATATTATGTTTAGCCTTCATGATAGATGTAATATTTTGCTGCCTGTAGCATCCAAAGGAATAGCACTATTACTCATTCCAACAGGTCGGACTGCACATTCTAGATTTCGTATTCCACTAAATTGTGACGAGAATTCTACCAGTAAAAAACATACCTCAGAAAATTATTTAACCTCTCTAGAAAATTACTTAACCTCTCTTCTCATTAAAACAATCTCAATATTTGGGATGAAAATTCTTGATTGGTAGAATAACATGAGCCCGTCTGAATTAATCAAATTCTCCATTCGATTTCAGAGGAAAAATTCGACTCCCACTTTGTTTTACTATGACTATATATAAAAAAAAAGTAGATGTCAACTTTTAAAAAAGGTTAGACTCTATTTCCAAAAACCAATTTATAGCCATGTGTAACAACCCTACCCGGGCTGGGCCTGCAGACCGTGCACCCCAATCCCTCCCCATGTGTGAAATCACATTCACCCCATGGTGGGTTGTTGGGAGTGGGATTTGGGAGTGGGATTTGAACACCCAACCTCCCCTTTAACAACCACCCAAGGGTAAGGTTGCTAATCATGCGGGTAGGGTTGTTACACCATGTTAGTGATATGTTGCAATAACTTGTGTCACTGTAAAGAGAGGGCTCGAAGTATTAATATGTAATTAAAATGGATTGACTTAAGATACTATAAGAAATGTTATTTAAAATTAAAATTATATGAAAAAAATTTGCACAATGAATACTTCATGTACGTGATGGTAATTGGTAAAACTGGTATTAATCTTGAAGATGTACAATTAGATGTGACATTTCCAGATGAACTCTACGAGAGATTCTATAAGGCAATTGTTGAGAGTATTTATACAAATATAAACTGCACCACTTCAAATCCAAACATTTTTACTATATATTAACCTCTACCAATGAGATTGTTGCTATGATCAATAATTAAATTATGAAACGTATGCCTACAAATGAAAATGTATCTATATATATATATCAGTTTTAACAATATTTTCCAAAAGGATGAAAGCATAGCTAATGCCAATGAATTATTTTCACTGGAATATATAAACACGAACAATTGTTCTGGAACACTGAATCAAGAAATATAGTTGAATGAGTTTGCATAGTCATGCTTCTTAGGAATATATAACCATCAAATAAATTATGTAATGGAAGTAGGTTGATAGTAACCAAGATGCATAACTAGATAGTTGAGGTTAAACTAATTTTCGGAAAACCATGAAAGTATAAAATTCTAGATTGGTGGAATGATTATGAGCCTATTTGATTTAACCAAATTTTTTATTCGATTTGAGATGAGAAAATTCTCACTCAGTTTGTTTTGCTATGATTATAAACAAAAGTCAATGTCAATCTTTAAAGAATGTCGGATTTTATCTTCCAAAACCAGTTTTTAGCCATGAACAGTTATGTTGTAATATTTCGTGTCACTAGCAAGATGTGACTAAAAGTATTAATACGCAATTAAGAATGATTAACTCAAGATACCATAAGAATTGTTGTTTACAATGAAATTTACATATGACAGAAAAATTGCAAAATGGATAGTTGATGTAGGTGATGGTAAAGCGGGTATTGATTTTGGAGATGTACAATTAGATGTGACATTTTCGGATGATATTTTTATAAACTCTACGGGTAATCCTATAGCGACAATTTTTTAAAGTACGTATACAAATATAAATTGCACCACTTCAAATTCAGACATTTTAAAAGATAGGTTATACTAGACCCTATCAATGAGATTTTCACTAATGAAATTTTCAGGGAATTGTTAGGAAATTTTTCATATTATGCTTCATACTTATTTTTAAATTTTATTTTATCTTAATTTAAATTTCAAATCAAATAAAAATATTATTTTAATAGTTATTTTTATTGATCTTTTATGTTTGTATCGGACAAGCCACTGAAGTTAAAGAATATGATATAATATGATTTATTTGTTAGTTATAAAAATAATTAAATTATATTAGTGTATACATCATCTTTTGAATATATAAAAAATTATTACACATTTTTCATTACTCAAAATACATTTTATTATTACTTTATATAATATAAGTATATATATTATATAAAATATGAAGTTATGCCCGTCGAGTCTCGACGGGTTATTTACTAGTTTATTTAAATGGCAATTCAACAATTGTGAATCCATTAATTATCATGAGGGATTAGACTTGAACTCAATGTGGCATGATATACCCGTATAAAATTAAAAAAAAAAAAACAATTGCCAATCCATTATATTTTTAAAATACTCCAATTACTTAAACTATTAGATTAAATATAATTTTGGTAAAATCTTTTGAAATTAATAATTTTGGGATAGAATTTAAAGGACAAGGGGTTTGATTATTTGAAATTTATTGATAAATTCAGTTATTAGTGGAGCGTGTTTTTCTGAGGCAACATAAATAGATTCTGTTAAGGGCCTGATTTTAAAGAATAAAATAAAACGAATTTGTTTCGTTTTAGCCGAAAATTATACTCCATCCGTCCCGCGAAGATTGAAGTCTTTCTTTTGGGCACGGTAATTTAGGTAGTGGAGTTTAGTAGTTAAAGTGGTGTGGGTATTTGTGTTTAAGATTATAATGAATTTTGATATTGTTTATTGTTTAACTTTGACTTAATATTATTGTAGTGATGTAATTTGAGAAAAATATTCAAGTGTGGTCTTGTTAGAATCGTCTAATCGTGTAGTTTTAGAATATATAATTTATACAATTTTTATTTGTATCAATTTTGTAATATTAAGAGTTAAAGAAATATAAGGGACTTTGTATAGGAAAGTAATAATGCATTGGAATTTGTGCAGAATAGTAAAAGTAAGTATTTTTAATGGGATTTGACAATAATTAAGATTCTAATCAAACTTATATTAATTTAATTTTTCTAAAAACGGAAAGGGTTCAAACTTCGTGGGACACCCCAAAAAGGAATAGGATTCAAACTTCGTGGGACGGAGGGAGTAATATAGTAATAAATAAATAAAAACCTATGAAAAACCTAAACCTAAACCAAACTAAACTGCACAGAAATAAGGAAGAGAAGAGATTGAATTCTTGAAGGAACAAAGAAATCATACACTATCATATCATATCTGAATCAAAACCCCCAAACCTCATCGATTCTCCAATTCCAATCTCTCTAACCCTTCTCCCTCTTCCCCCCCACCACCAAATCCAATCCAACCCAATCCATTCTGCGCCGCGCTACCGGTCGATGCTACTTCTCCAACGCCGTCTTTCTGCTCCATGCTCGATTCCCCTCACATGTCTTCTTCAATCGTCTCATTTTCCTCGCTTAATTCCCACAACAAACTTCATCAGCGCCTAACAAGTTCTTTCCGCCAGATTTCCCACACCCTCTCCTCTTTATTCATATTCCAGAGTTTTTAGCGATTTTTTCCCCCCTCAAGGCTTTTGTCCAATCCAACCATGGCTGACCCTTCAAAGGTTTTGTCTTGCTCAGTGTTTTTTTCTCTCTTTAGCTTCATGTGATTATATTGTAGGTTATGCTTGTGGTTAAGTGTTTTTGCTGTTTGGTTTGCTTTCTCCATTGGTTTTGTTTGGGAGGACACGATTTTTACAAATGCGAATGGGATTCTCTTAACGTGTGTATGTATTTTGAAAACATTGAATTTATTTCCCTATTGGGTACAAAGATGGTGTGACACCGTCTACAGAAAAAATGGCTAGATTTCCATTAAGAATGTTATCCAGTTACCCTGAACTATATTTGATTAGGGTATTCCTTGCCTGTTGTCCTTTTGCATTGTGTATCTCTATTTCAGTTTCTTCATGAGTTTCGGTTTCGAAATTGGTGTTGCAGTGTTACTCTCTATTTAAATCATCACTTAAAGGAAACGGCTGGAGGAGCTCCTTTCCAAATTTATTGTGATGCAGAATCGTTAAAATTATATTGGATTTGGGTCTAAGTGAACAATCTCGGGTAGCCTGTTCGATCTCATAGGAAGATATGATGGACAACTTATATTCGGGACAATATGTTTGAAAAGTGCTGACTGTTACATAACTAATTGTTGAATAATGTGATATCTGATCATGTTTCATATTCAAGTGAGGAATAATATGATTTGATGTTTGGTGAATCGGTTGTATCTTATCTCTGCAGGTCTTTCTTTTTGGTTCATTCACCGAGGATGAAACCGTTTCTTTGTTGAATCAGTCAGCTGTCAATACCCAAAAGCCTTCTGCAGTAGAAGAATTGCCTGCCAACTCCCATAAGCTCGGACCAGAATTGGCGTTTGGCAGTTTTGGTGGCACAGCTGATGCAAAAATTTCTATTCCTAATGGATCTGGAATTGCTATCTCATCTGTTATCCAAAAGGATAAAGAGGACTTCAAAGAGAAATCACCTACTGGATCCATATTTAGTTCGTTAGAAAATGGAAAAGTTCACAACTCTAATCCTTCTTATCAAGAGAAAAAAGTCATTACAGATGGGATCAATTTTGATGCATTACATGTGTCGGATAACAATAATGTAGTGGATGAAACAGCTATCTCAGAATTACTGAATCATAAAGATGCAAAGTTAAATGGCACCATCAATGAATCCACAGTTGAAGCATACCAAAAGGAGGCTCATCCAATAATATATGTTTCTGGTTTAGATACACGAGATATATTACCTCGAGGGTTGATCAACTCAGGAAATCTGTGTTTTCTCAATGCAACATTACAAGCGCTGTTGTCCTGTTCTCCATTTGTTCAGCTTTTGAAGGGACTAAAGAATCTAAAGATTCCTAAGGTTTGCCTTTTTTGTATGCCCATTGCTGTTCATCAATATTGTTTAGCAGAAGATGTGTTCTGCCCTATATTTAAAAACTGTAAGTAAAAATAACATTTGACTTTGTTTTTAGGTTGGCTATCCTACATTAGCTGCATTTGGTGAGTTCATCGGTGAATTTGATGCAGTAAGCAGAACCAACGAGAAAAAAGATGTTTCTGTGATTGTAACTGGCAGACCATTAAAACCTACCATGTTTGAGGGCGTGTTAAGAAAATTTACTCCTGATGTATCCAGTAGCTTTTCTGGGAGACCAAGGTCCGTCATCTTTCCTTGCACATCATATTTTCCTTTTCAGATGATAGTTTGGGCATTTCACCGTTTAAATATTTTTAGTTATAACTTTACATAGTGTTATATGCTTGTGATTAGAAAATGTTAGTTTTTGTCATTTTATTGGAGTGTCATTGACATCCCGTTGTGTTAGAGGGCAATAGGTGCATCTGTCATTGGATGTTAAAACTTTGTGAATGGTCTTTTATATAACTCATATTTGTAGTTTCTTCTCTAAAATGGTACAACAATGTTCTGTTCTTCCTTCACAGACAAGAGGATGCACAAGAATTTCTTAGTTTTATCATGGATCAAATGCATGATGAACTGCTAAAGCTTCAAGGGCAATCCGAGATGGCTGGGAGAAATTCATCTATGGTTTCCACATCAGAAGATGACGAGTGGGAAACAGTTGGCCCCAAGAATAAATCTGCCGTGACAAGAACACAGAGTTTTGTTCCTTCAGAACTCAGTTCAATTTTTGGTGGGCAACTGCAAAGTGTGGTGAAGGCCAAAGGTAATTTACATATAGTGATCTCTTTTACATATTCTCTTTGTTGATAACATGAATATTGCAACTGTAATGAAATGACCAGATTTTTTCAGATGGTACCTATGAATATTTTTCTTCGCTTAAATGTGCAAGTTGGGCATTTTTTCTCACAGTTGTTTTTGGTAATGTAATGTCATCATGTGCATGATTTTTCTGGAATGTTGTATCTGCAGGTTTCTTTGCTTTCCTCATTCAGAAAACTACTCTCTTTTTTAACACAGCTGTATGTGAATGTCATGTGGAAAACTACATAGTTCTCTTTAGATTGTTTTATTTTATTTTAGCATAATTTATATGGTGAGCCTGGATTTCAGTGGCCCATCATTGGATTTTGACGTAATTAAGTGAAATAGAAGATGCATATTGATCATGTTAAATTCTGGAGCTATGCGTGCCTCGTGTCAATGCAGTTCCTTTATGAATATATAGTTCTAATTATTGAAGACTATGGCTGAGATAATTATTGTATCCTTATTTTCAGGCAACAGAGCCTCTGCAACGGTTCAGCCATTTCTTTTGCTCCATTTGGATATTTCTCATGAAGTTATTCAAACTATTGAAGATGCCCTTCGTTTGTTTTCTGCCCCAGAGAAACTTGATGAGTACCGAGCATCTACAGCAGGAAAGGTAAGATGGCATAACTTATTAGTACAATTTATGATATGCAGGTTATCCCTCTTAAGTAGTAGTAGCAGTAGTAGTTTCGGGAGGGAATTTTTATTAAAAAAGCTACCTAAGAGGCTTATTTACCATAAAATCTACTGCTTCGGTTAATTATAAATACCCATCATTAATGGTGACAGCACATTGTGGAATTACAGGCTGGAGTTGTTGCTGCTCGAAAATCTGTCAAAATTCAAGCACTTCCAAAGATAATGATCTTACATTTAATGCGTTTTGGCTATGGCAGCCATGGGAGCACGAAGCTGCATAAGCCTGTTCATTTCCCTCTTGAGCTGGTGTTAAGCCGAGATTTGCTTGTTTCTTCTGGTGTGGAGGTAATATTTTTCTTTCAGTATTACTTTGGCCCCTTAATTTGGATCAGTAAATTGTCATTCAGATGAAATAAGATCATAAAACTATTTGTTATTTAAGTGAATATCTGCTGCTTGCTTTTATATTTGACTGACTTGAGAGTTTATTTTATATCATTGTTTTTTTGTTAGTGAATGCCCTTTATTTAAGGGAGAGGGGGGAGACTAGTCTGTGTTCATGTTTATTTACAGTAAGATCTTTACATAAATACATCTTTATATAAATAATTCATCCTACTACTCTGATGTAGTTACCACTTGTCCCTGAAATTTTGATAAAAAAATCTTGAGGTGTGTGTGTCTATGTGTAAGAGCATTTGAACATTTTGCATTGGATTTGTCCCCATCGCATGAATGATTAGCTCTAACTATGCTTTCTTTCTGGGGTTTTATTTGGATGCAAGTTTTATGTCAAGTGTGATAAAAGTTCAGTATGTACTTTCTTGTTAAATTCAATAATTTTGCTGTTTATACATTAAATGAAACTGTCCTTTTAGTAGATAGGGTACATGTTTTAGTTACAATGAATAAAATTGAATACAAATAGCCAAATAGTTATAATTATTGAGCAGGTAATAATGTTTAATTGGTTTTTGGTATTAATGGAAGAGGAGTTGCCTTTTATCTGTTAGCACATCCAAAAATTATTGCATTTGTTTGCTCTATTAGAACTTTTATAACAGCAATAAATTCAGAATTTGGGAACAGACTAAACATTTCTGGTTTCATTCAAATGTGCAGGGGCGTAAGTACGAACTTGTTTCCACCATAACTCATCACGGAAGGGAAGCCTCAAAAGGGCACTATACTGCTGATGTTCGTTACCCAAATGGCCAGTGGCTGCGATTTGACGACGCATCTGTTTCTTCCATCAGTACGAGCCATGTCTTACACGACAGGGCTTATGTTCTCTTCTACAAGCATCTATAGGGGACTGATGGATATGCCCTAACTTTGATATTGATCATTTAGGATAATATCAATGAGGCTATTTGCTTGGAGATACACGTTGGTTCATCCATCATCCAACCGGCCTCCATAAGCTACTTCAGATTTTATCAGGCAGGTTGTGTCGTTGGAAAATTGTGGATGCAGCTGCCAATGATGGCCGGTTTTGTGGCTGTGGAAGATGTAAGAAAGTTTTGTTCTTTACTTTAGTGGGAGGTTAATGTTAACTTTGGTGAGTTTGGTTGGTTGCTATATTTATTTATGAAGCTTTGAGTTTGGAGATTGTTATGGAGAGGAATAGGTTTTTTGCCCCTGTAATGTTTAGATGACTGCATAAGATTTAGTTTCACTGATGATGATGAATTTGAGAATGTATTGCATTAACCTGATGTAATTGGTGTTGGAATACATTCGTTTGGCTTTTGGTAAAGCAGTGTAGCAGTAGCCCCCTTACCCTATGTGAATGCACACAATTATTATACAATTCAATGATTTGTTTCTTTTTCTTTTTGGTGGAGCAATCAAATAATTGTGAATATCCAAATTTAAATTTGGGTGTTTCTATGTTCATATTAATATTAACAAAAAGAAGTTTGGTGGGTGTGAGTGGTATATTCTCTCGAATCTTTTAATATTTGTATAATCGAGTCTCATATACAAAGCCGTTCCATTTGTTTTATATAGTACTTCCTCCGTTTTTATTTGTTTGCTACGGACCCACATCGCACGTAGTCCAATGCACATTTTAAATCATTAATAACTCAAGTTCGTTACAAGTAAAAATTCTATAAGTTCCATATTTAAAAACTACATGACGAGACGAATATAACAAGATCACACTTGACTATATTTTAACTTGTATAGCTATGAGAAAAATTGAAATCAAAGTAGTTCAATGAATAGTGACAAAACTTCCAATGTAGCTAACAATAAAAAACGGAGGGAGTACAATTTTTCCTTATAAAATAGCCTTAGAAAAGATGAGAAATATCGTTTATTATTTCTAAAATGTCATAGAGACCCTTTGATTGTCTATCCATATACTTTCATTTTTTCTTTTCCAAAATATTTTAATATTTGTGTTATTAAACCTAGTAGGCAGTAGCAACTAGCAAGTGCATAATTGCTCTAACAATTGTTTCTGGAGTTTGATCATTTTGAACAAAAACAAATTCCTTAAACATACACCACAAAAAAACTTCATTTTGTAGTGGTTATCTTTCTAAAGCTCTAAATCGTAGGGTTGTCAACGAACCGAACCGAATCGAATATTATAGTATTCGCTTTGATTTGATAAGCTTATCTAATATTATCGAATTAAATCGAATTATTCTATAAGGTAATATTATCGAATTAAATCGAATTATTCTATAAGGTAATTTAATACTGAATAAAATTAATTTTAATTATTAAACTTCGATATTTAATTCGATTTATAGATCAAATTTAATATTTTAATACTTATTTATCAATATATTTATATTAATTTGTAAATATAGTGATTAGAATTAAAATTTTAAATTATTTAGTAAAATAAATTTATAATTTTATATATAATTTAATATAAAATCGAATATTGAATCGAATCAAAAATTAATCAAAAATCAAAATTTCAAATAATTTCGAATCGAATCACGAATCGAACAAAAAAATATTTGATTCGTTACAACCCTACCTAAATGTTCAAAAAATCTCAATTTACTAAGTGGGGCAAAATCCCCCTCACCTTGAATACATACATTATATTAAAAAAGGAAAATATATATATATACTTAATTTATTATTATACTTCATTTTTTATTAGTTTTCTCTCTAATTTTTTATTTCCTTATTTGAATTTTAGGAATTATGTTTGATTGTTTTATTTTTTTTTTATTATTTTATGATGATGTTTAGTTGAATTATTTTTATGTTTGTGTTGAGTTGGAATCATTGAAATGAAATTGATTAATGTTTATATCTAATTGAATTTTACAATGAATATTTTAGATGATTTATTTTTATATTGTTCATAAGTTCTAATATTAAGAGTTTGTTTGATTCAAGAATTAAGGAACGAGGTAGAAACAAAATATAATTTTGCCTTGATGAAGCCTCAATAAACTATCATCAAGAGAATGGGTTGGGGATGGGGCATGGCCGCATTGTCATACCCCAATCGGGCGCCCTGATAAGTTTCTCGATGGGTAATGGACGGACGGGGACAGAGGGATAGGGATTCCCAACGTGAACCCGCTCCATTCCCATCCCTAATTCTTTCATTCCATTTTCATCCTTCCCCTTCCTAAATCGGCGAATGAAAAAATATGATAAAATTCCTCTCCTCTTTCTTTTCCTTCTAAATCCAATCTCTCAAACAAGAATTCTGGAGTGATTCTGTTCATTTCTCACCAAGATTTTTCGCATACTCAAAAGTGGGGATTCAATTTCAAACCATAGGACTTAACCCTAGTGGTCAAGTCCCTCGTCTCCCAACCATAGGTTGGGGGTTCGATTCCCACCCGGCCCGCTATCCCTCCCCTTTATTCCCCTTGTAATTTGTGTGATTTGAGCTCCCACACAACTTTGCCGATACATGAATGTCACCGCTTATCAAAAAAAAATTCAAATAGAAAAAAAAAATTGAAAAAAAATTAAGCTTTCCTTGTAACATACTTACATGGTACATGGAGCTCCATTACAACCAAAGCTCCAACATTTCTCTTCTTATTAGTCCTGTTTAGTGTTTACAACATATTCATGTGCTTGTGCATTTGTTCCCATCAGATTTCATCGGGGAATTTGTACAAGAAGCTTTTATGTCAGAGAGCCTCAACGCATGTTGCTCCTCGCACGAACTCTCTCGATAATCATTTGCATACCGGATAAATCCTCTTCATAACCAACAACCTGCAGAAAGGCGTAGATAAGCAATTGCAGAAAGAGTAATGTAAATGACTTAATTGTAACAATTATAGTTTGGGTTGATCATCGGAGGATGAGTTGGGAATCAAGTTGAGGTTGGACACCACTTGAATTACAAATTCCTAGCTTAAGCTTGTTGCAAATACATATTCTCAAACTTGCCCTTACGCTCAAATTGAGTTCGAACATCCTTAAATTTTACCAATTAAATTTTACTCCATCTGTTTTCATAAAATTTTAACCTTTCATAATTTTTTGAGTCTTACTTTATGAAAACAGAGGTAGTATGTTTTAAAATAAGTCAAAGATCGAAATAGATAGGCAAGATTTTCCAAGCGAACAATCCAGTTCGTTTATATGTTAGCAAGTTCTGCATCCAATTTCTTCATATTTGGCCATTTTGAATTTGATGCGGTTGGGTGTATCGTGGGTGCAGATATAAGATGACCCAACATAAATGTAAAGAAACCTGAGAATCAGTTGGTTCACTAAAACCATCATAAGTCCCCCGAGCTGGTACATCAGCGGACGGAGCCTCGTCTTTTTTGTCCAACCTCTCGTCCTTCTTCTCCAACCTGAAGACAAGAAATGACTGCATTTAAGTTGGGGCTAGCTACAGCCTACAAGTTTGCACCATAACTGTTTAGATAAGAATATGTGGATGAACCATAAGATGCTCATTGTCATTGAGTCATTCGCTGATATCCAGTGCCAGAAGCAAAGTATGCGAAGTAAGCATTTTTTTTAAATATACAATTCTAATTATTGGATAAAGTTCAAATGCCAGAACAGGAACATTCATCTTGGCCAAACCTGGTCCCGCGGCAGAACTTTGGAGTTGAGAGCTAAGTTTCATCACTCAGATGATACAGTAGGTTCTACCTTTAGGGAATGTATGTGGGCCAAGGGTAACTTCCCTCAACTTCGATTCCCCATACATAGAATACATGCAGAGTAATTGTATCTAATCAGTCTAGTAGATAGATATCCCAGTCCGAATTTCATGTATAACTCTTGTACAATTTTATTACATAAATAAGAATGCATACCAATCAACTAAATTATGGCCATTTCAGTGGCAAGTTGAATCATCAGTCACTATATGCATGAACAAAATTTCAACAATAACAAGCCTGATTGCATTGAATGGCAATTACAATAAAATTGACCTGTTGCTAGTTTGCATTAAGATCTGTCTTTTATTATACATTTTATGCATTGATTAGTTATTCAGTGCATAAGACTATTTTTAACATGATAAAATTGTTCAAATTTAGGTAATGTATTATAAACTATTTTTAACACTTAAGCCCTGTTCTCAAACCCGTATTGCGTAGGTCCTAGGTGAGACTTGGTTTTGAAATGTTGTATCAGAGGGTATTGAGTGCGCCACATTGAATATTGAGTGGGATTTCCCCTAGATTATATGGGATGTGAGCTAATCTATTCATTGTCCATTGGTTTTGAGTTGGAAGTTCCGTCCCTTGTTTAACAATTCATAACATAATATTTAATCACATAATCATCCACACTTGAAATTCAAACCTCATTCAGTTTTCTTAAACAGGCCAGCAGTGCAAGCCAGAAAAACTAGACAAAAATCATCAATAATAAGTGCAAAAAATCAGAATCCAGGAAGGTTTAAAATTAGTACCTGTTTATCCAATGCTTGGTTGGTCCCGGATCAGACAGGGGATTCATGAACCTTTGACCAATCATTGAAGAATTAGAAGATAGAAACTGGTTTTCAAGTCAAAGATAAAATTTACTGTAAAAACTTGGACTCAGAAATCCGAAATCAAAAGAACTTCAAGGATACACTTTCATGGCAGCCCCTTGACTCTGGTGACTCCCGATCTTGGATCTAGTAAGAGAGGTGTAACATGAGCAAAAATACTGAAGCTCTTCTATAAGAAAATGATAAATCAGAATCATACCTTGCTTGTCTGCTCCAACAACTCCTCTATAGCTGCAGCAACATCAGGGACCATAGCAGGGATTTCCGTAGTATTGTCAGTTAAACTCGTTTCTGTAGGGCTCTTATACAAAGGAACTTCAGGGGCAGAGACACAAGTTAGTGGGTGCTTTGTATTATCAAATCCAGAAAGCCTTGCCCGTTTGCTACGACTCTCTGCATTGTTATTGTCTCTTGCCAAGGACCCTATGGAAGTACTTTGTGTGTTTTCTTGATCCTGGAACAGATTCGAATGCTGGGGGGCATCATCCTCTGATGTAGTCTTAGCAGATTGAGTAGGATATTGGCTAACAACGCATAATCCAGCTTCTCGGTCTTGAGATGTCGGCTCTTTGGGGAAAAACCCTTTCAAATCAACAAGTTTGTTCTGTTTCAATATCACCAGTCATTTAAGGGGGACAATGTGCGCGCGCGCGCGCGCGCGAGAGAGAGAGAGAGAGAGAGAGAGAGAGAGAGAGAGAGAGGATGGGCGGACCTGCTTGGCACATTCATAAATCCACTGAGCTGTAACTACAGGAATTCCCCATCTACGGGCAGCTTCATATTTGTCACCATCAGCAAATTTACATAGTAAATGGGTGGCTTTCTTTGTCAGTTTTTCAATGAACTTCGCTCCAAGAACATAGCATAAATTTCTTAGTAGATGTCTTTCTTTCATGCTGTACTGCGAAACACAGAGGCGATATCCTCCAAACCCAGGTAAAGGAATTTGGCATGAAAGTGGAGAATAGAGAATGTGACTGCTAACATCCAGCAAACAACCATCCTTCAAATGAGACCATATTCCCATTAAAACAAATCATCTTAAAATTTTGTTCTTATTTTTATGTTTCACACAAAAATAAAAAATAATAGTAAAAATAGAGTATAATTAGATTTTTGTGTATTTTCCTTGTGGTTTGGGCAAGTAAAATGCATAGAAGAAGATTCCGACCAATGACCCGACTCATGAATAATGCAAGCAACGAATTAGTGCTGCACTCATGAATAATGGATTGGAGTCCATTAGACAGGGAAAAATATAGTCATACGCATTTACCTCTAGACAAGAATAAATCCAGTGGGAAGTAACATATGTGCTCCCAAACGTATTGGGACAGGGCATCACACCGTGACGCTCAATTGTGAAGTCCACAGTCTTTTTTTGGTTTTGATCTGCAATAACCTCTCCACCACCTTGATTAACCCATGACACAACTTCAGGCCTCTGAAAAAGAAACTCGTGTGTAACCAAACAAAATTGAAATCTTTGTAAGCAACTAAAACCGAAAAACAAGAGAGAAACCAAAGTAATCCAAGACCACAATAATGACTTGATCAAGGTAATATATAACGAGGCAAAACAATAGGACATTTCTAGAGACCCACACTTAGTTTCAATCACATTAGATTTTAATAGTTCAGTTCTACAAAATAATTTGTGCTGAATATAACGATCAATATAATAACTTGTGTTCAATATATGTTGTCAAACTATAGCAACAGCAAATTACAATAATAAATTGGTTAATCATAAGAGATTCAAAACTTGTTAAGAGGAAAATGGAGATTGACGAAATAACCGCTCCCCCGCTTCCCACGTTCTCATCGCCGCCGTCGCCGGTTCCGCCGGATCCCGGCTCGGTCGATGTGGCGACACCCTCTCCTGCCCTTAAGGTTTCCTTTCGAGACATTACCTTCCGTGATCCTCCGGCGTCTTCGGTTGCGGATGATCGTCCTCTCGCTGAACTTTCGACGCGGGACCTGGTTGGAGGCAATCCCCTTCTGCCTCGTCTCACATTTAATGCTGTGGCTATGGAAAGATTGTGTGCACCCTTTCTGGATGCCTTGGTCGTTAAAGTGCTGGGTAAGCGTGTTGGCTTTGTGTTTCTCAAAGAACGACTGAAGCGTCTATGGAAGCCCCGTGGTCCCTTTGAATTGCTAGATGGTGATCGTGGGTATTATATTGCAAAATTTGGTTGTGCTACAGATCGTGAAACTGCTTTATGCAGTGGTCCATGGTCTATCCTAGACCATCATTTGGCGGTGATGCCTTGGACACCAGAATTCTTGAATCCTGAGTTAGATGTATCTAAAACGGCTGTCTGGGTGCGTTTTCCGGGCCTTAATTCGGTCTACTATACAGAGGAGGCCATGATGCTTATTGGTGCTCTTGTTGGTCGCCCTCTTCGAGTAGATATTAATACGAAGGATATGAATCGGGGCAAGTACGCTAGGGTTTGTGTTGAGGTTGATCTGACGAAACCAGTTATCGGAAAGGTTATGTTGAATGATTACTGGCAATTGGTGTCCTACGAGGGTCTCCACAACATCTGCATCTCTTGTGGATTATTCCGTCATGGACCGGGGCCATGTGATCATGGAGGAAACAGTGTGTCTGTTGTTCCCTCGGGTGGGGAATCTGCTGAGGTTACTAGTGTGGATGTTACGCTCCCACAGCTTGTATCTCCGGGTGTGGTGGACGTTGCAATGGCTTCAAAGGTGGTAGAGGAGGAGCCCGCTGGATTGGTGGATAAGGAGAATGTTCCGCCTAAGACTGTTGGTGCTACTTCAAAGACGTCCTTTAAGGGGAAACCTGTTGATACGCATGGAGCTTGGATTACTGTGGTGCGGCCTCCACGTTCCTCTCGTCGGAATGCTAAGCCTGGTAATCCTAAATTGGTTGCTGATGCTCAGCTTAGCCCCACTCGAGCCCCTGTGCCAGTGGATATCCCTGTGCCACTGGATGGCCCTGTGCCGCTTGTGGCCAAGTTGGATCCACCAAAGCTCCCACTTGGCCCGCGTTCTCCCTCACTGGAGAACATTGCACCTGCCTCTGGTGCTCAGGATCTTGCACAACCTGTGGACAAGGAGCCAACTACGGAAGGTGTTCGTCGGTCCGTGCCTTCTAGTCTGTCCTTTGGTTCAGTAGGTGTGTTGAAACCTATTCGGGAACTCCATAAGAAAGCTCAAGGTAAGAGGCAGAAGAAGACGCCGTCTAACACGGCCACAGTAAGCAATTCCTTTGCCGTGTTGAGTAGTGAAGATTATGCCATGGATGGTGAGCCATCCGGAGCTGTTGTCCGGGATCCACTTCCAGTGGTTTCTCCATGATTGAGTTTCGGGAATTCACAATTCTTGCATGGAATGTTCGTGGTGCCATGCAACGAACTACTCAACACCACATTGCAGATGTCGTTAGAAGGATTAAACCTACTGTCCTTGTGCTGTTGGAGCCTCAGGGTCTCTTTGAACGATTGCGGGTTTTTCTCTATCGCATTGATTATGAGGCCTTGCATATTATCGAATGTTCAGGCAGGGCGGGAGGAATTTGGGTGTTGCGCCGCTTAGGGGTTCCATTTTCTTTCTCGGGAGTTGCTGCTTGTCGAAGGATTATCTCCTTCCAAGTGTCCAGTGGAAATTCCTCCTGGACTGTCTCTGCGGTCTATGCAAATCCGTGTGCAGCTGGCCGTGTTGGGGACTGGGACGATATGAGACAGCTTGCCACTTCAGTGCAAGGTCCGTGGCTAGCTATTGGTGATTGGAACGACATTGAATTTGTTTCGGAGGCTGTTGGAATGGCTCCTTCTGTGGTGCAGTGTGATCGATTCCGCAGCATGCTGAATGATTGTGGATTAGATACCTTGCACTCCACTGGTGATCCGTATACTTGGCAACGGAATACATCGGGGGGTCCCCTTGCTCGTAAACGCCTTGATCGAGCCGTTGCCAACGCTGCTTGGATTTCTTCATTTCCGGAGGGATATGTGGAGGTCCTTACGAGGAGGTCTTCAGACCATAATCCTATTTTGCTACGATGTGCATCTGCTCCTGCGTCCACTGGTTGCCGCCCCTTTCGTTGGGAGTTTGCTTGGTCCTCTCACCCTCTATACGAGCATGTAGTAGATGCGGCTTGGCATTGGGAGGATGCTGATTTACAGCAACGTTTGAAACGAGTTAAAGACTCTTCCATACACTTTAATACCTCCACTTTTGGTAATATTTTCAAGCGCAAAAGGATTCTGCTAAGGCGCCTTGAGGGAGTGAGGAGGTGTTTAGCTAGGGTGGATTCTGCCCGATGGAGTCTATTAGAACAGCAGTTGATGCATGAGCTTGATGTGGTGTTAGCTCAGGAGGAAGCATTGTGGTACCAAAAATCAAGGGATAAAGTGCTTGGTTTGGGGGATCGCAATACTCGGTTTTTTCATACTCAGACACTTATTAAGAGGCAGCGTTCCCGGATTATTGGATTGGAAATAGATGGGGTGTGGAACACTGACACTGCCACAATTAAGCAGCATGCAGTGAATCATTTCCGATGGCTACTGGGTGCTACTCTACCTCCTGCTGCTACACTACCGCTGCTGTCACCTCTCCCCCCTCTCCTGGATGTTTCTGGGTTGGCGGATGAAGTGACGATGTGCGAGGTTTCAACTGCGGTTAAGGGCATGAAAGACTTCTCATCTCCAGGTCCTGATGGTTTTCCTACTATTTTCTACAAGCGTTATTGGCATATGTTGGGAAACTCAGTCTGGGATTTTGTGAGGTGTGCTGTGCATGATGGTTGTTTCAATGCGAACATGGCTGCAACATTGATTTGCCTTATTCCAAAGGTCTCTATTCCAAGGGATATACGCCAATACCGGCCTATAAGTTTATGTAATGTTATTTACAAAATCCTTACCAAGGTCTTGGTGAATAGGTTGCGGCCTTTTCTGAGGGATTATATTGGTCTCTTCCAGTCGGCTTTTTTGCCGGGGAGAGGGACTTCAGGAAATGCTATCTTGCTCCAAGAAGTTGTTTCCACTTTCCGGAATAAGCATAGGCGCAGCCAAGAATTTCTATTGAAAGTGGATCTCGAGAAGGCGTATGACAACGTCTCTTGGGATTTTTTGGAATCATGTTTGATTGAGATGTGTCTTCCTGCGGCCCTCATACGGATTATAATGTTTTGTGTCCGCTCGCCGGTATATTCTCTCCTATGGAATGGGAGTATTTTGGATCCTTTCACGCCAACTAAGGGGATTAGACAGGGTGATCCATTGTCACCCTATCTTTTTATCATTATTATGGAGAAATTATCCCGTACAATTCTTGATAGGGTAGAGGAGGGGCTGTGGCAGCCGATTGTCTTGGCTAGAGGAGTCCCGCATCTATCTCATCTTATGTTTGCGGATGACCTATTGTTGTTCTCTAAGGCGACGACTGAAAGCGCTGCTTGTGTGGATGAGACTTTGGCTCGGTTTGCTGCTTTCTCTGGACTGAAATTCAATCCTAGAAAATCCTCGGCCTTCGCATCAGCTGCGGTGACAGATTCTACTAAGCTTGAGCTGTCTGCGCTGCTTAATATATCCTTTACGGCAGATTTGGGGCACTATCTTGGTTTTCCAATTTTCCATGGACCTGTTCGGGCTATGCAATTTGAGTTCCTTCTTGAAAAGCTTGGCTCTAAATTAGGTTCTTGGAAACGAGCGCTTCTTAATAAGGCGGGACGCCTTACTTTGGCGAGGTCTGTGTTGTCTTCTATTCCATCTTATATTATGCAATCTTGTTGGCTTCCATCTTCAATATGTGATAAGTTGGACAGGTTCATCCGATCTTTTTTATGGAAAGACTCACAGGGCAAGGGCATTAACTTGGTTTCCTGGGATAAGGTGGCTTTGCCTAAGTGCATGGGGGGTCTTGGTTTGCGTAAGAGTAGGGATATGAACTTGGCCATGCTTGGCAAGTGTCTCGCAGCTCTGACATGCCAGGTTCCGCTGCCATGGATCTCTCTTTTTGTGCGGAAATATGGCTGTCAGGATGGGTGTTTGTTGCAGCGGCCAGGTGCTTCACCATTTTATCGAGCTATGCTGCAGGTGGCTAGGTTGTTCCAGGATGGGTTTCGGCTCCGGGTAGGCAATGGGGAGAGTAATGTTTGGTACTCTTCTTGGCTGCGAGGAGGGGCCATTGCACCCCGGATCCCATATGTGCATATTGCGGACACTGAAATGAGGATCAAAGATCTTTTTTCCAATGGCAGGTGGTGTTGGAACATACTCTCTACGACTGTGACGGAGGAGATACAGACTGAGGCGCAGGCTTTCGGCCCTCTTTCAATTCATCCAAATGTTTCAGATCGAGTTTGTTGGATGGGGGCCGCTACAGGGGTGTACTCAGTCCGCTCCGGGTATGCATGGTTGATGATGAATAGGGCTATACCAGGTGGCCAGCCTATCTCTTGGGTATGGAAGTTGCCTGCACCAGACAAGGTGAAGTTCTTGGCTTGGCTTGTTGCTCACAAGTCTCTGCCAACCAATGAACTTCGACTCCATCGTGGCATGGCGGCCTCCGCTGTCTGTAGCTTGTGTAACCAGGAAGTGGAATCGGTCCTCCACCTTTTCTTTCTTTGCCCATGGGCGGCGGCAGCTTGGCATCAAATAGGAGGCCTTTCTTCCCACCATGTCTCGCTGGCACAACCTGACGGAGGTAAGGTATTCTACCATTGTCGCAAGATTTGGAAAGGCATGCACTGGGCACTTGTTTGGTGCATTTGGGTGGGTCGATGTTCTGCTAGTTTGGGAGGTGAGCTTCCAACTGTACATGGCATTGTTTCCAAGGCTCGGTTTCTAGGGCCTCTATTTGATAGATTGTGTGGGCGTCGCATTCGGGCACGTCCTTTGCGCCTTGTGATTTGGAATCCTCATTTTAGTTCTGGAATTATTCTCCATGTTGATGGATGTTCACTTGGTAATCCGGGAGCTGCCGGATTTGGGGGTGTAATTCGGGATACAGATGGCCAATGGATTGAAGGGTTCTCTGGTTCGGTTGGTCATACGGATAATCTCACGGCTGAATTGCATGGTATCTGGAATGGGTTAAAGCGGCTTCATCAACTGGGTATCACCACTGCCTGCTGCTACTCGGATAGCCAGGCAGCTCTGCGCCTCCTTCATGGTGGTGCTCGGACTGACCATCGCCTATTTCCTCTTCTGAGGAATATTTTGGATATCCTTTCCTCACACCCCGGACTTCGTTGGTTTCATATCTTGCGAGAGGGTAATACTGTAGCCGACTCCCTGGCGAAGATTGGTGCGAGATCAGTGGACTTCTATACCACTTGGGCCTTCCCCCCGAATATGGCACGGCCTTTGCTTGCGGCGGACATGGCTCGTACATGGTTCCCGCGGTTCTAATCCCCTTATTTGTTTTTTCAGTTTGCTTTCTGTTCCTTTGCCTCATTTCTGTAGGTTTTTTTAGCTCTTTTCCCCCTTAGCTGGCGCGCATGCGTCGTGTATCCAAAAAAAAAAAACTATAGCAACAGTAAGATTCTGATTTAGTGACTTTCCGAGATGTAACAATGTTTCAGGATTTTGACATGAGCACGAAGAGAACTTGGCACTAAAATTACTTTTAGAATAAAAAGCAAACAGAACTCACTTGTTCTCTGGGAAAAGAGCTTGAAAAACCAAAGCACATCCCTGTAAACACAGTTGATGACTTCAATTTTGTGGATCCATTGCACATACCACTTTGCACCCTCACTTTGGCCTCTTGCTTCAAATCTAAAAACACAAGCCAGTTTTTAGCAGGCATGTTTGGTGGGTTCCATATCCTTACAGCAATGAACGTTTTTTTGTTTCTCTTACCAGGTAACAATTCCGGTTGAGAAATCTTGCTTTCCCTGATGTTGATGTTCACAGCCTGAGAAGTGGACGACTTCCCCTGTTTCATTCCAGACATGTTGATTGCATTTGTTTTATTGAAGGTTACAGGATCTACAAAATAATGTAAAACAGATTACAGCCAAAAAATCAGTATGAAGTGCTTAATGGATATTTAGAACCATATCGAAAAGTTGACAGCAAAAAATCCACTAGTTTGTCTTTGTAAGAACTAAATATGAGTTAGATAATGAAACATAAAATTCACCTTTGGGGAGTAGTACATCATAAGCAATGTGATGCTGGAGTACAGGAATTTCCTTCTTTTTCTGTGTGCATTCTTCAAGCCATATTGTTTTAACCACATATATGACTCCAAGAGAGGCAAGGCTCCTTAGTTCCTTGACTTCACTGCAAAATCATTACAGTGTTGGACTAAATAGCCATCAATACAAACAATTGCATAATTGTATGACTTCAACTGAAGTCAGATGTTAGATCATCAATAGTATCTAGACAACAACTTTCCAAGCCCAATTTGTAACTGACCATATAATTCTCGTATAAGTAATGCATACACATTTCATAAGACCAAGGAACACAAAAAAGAAAATACACCAAAAGCCAAAAACTTGAGTCGCTGAACAGATGAGATAAAAGTCTCCATGTGATTGTTACTCTTCAATGATGCACTACATTCTTATGTTTTCTCCAGTTACTAGGCAACATCTTAAATTTTTGCCAAACTTTTATGCAAAATTTAAATAAGTAAACATGAAAGATCATTTAGCATATGAGCCAAGCGCAAAATTAGACAAGGAAAGCTCTCACAATGACCATTTGAGGAAAAATGAACATATATAACATACAGTAGCAATTGCTTTGTAAACATAGATCCTATCATTTCCGACTTTCAGGCACTTCAAATTTATCTAGGGTTTTGACACAAGCTGGAGAAAAAAGTATGAAAAATCAGCGAAACTATCATGAGTCACAAGACCAACTAATAAGAGCATCCTCTTTTTGTTAGGACGGCGAGGACCTGAAGGTCATTGTACAACAGCTTTTGGACATAGATTCAAGGCATTAGGCATGAGCAATTCCGCATGCAAAAAATAATGAGAGAATCGATGCATGTTCCAGTTGACCCTTTGGTTGTTCAATATGAAGAAAAAAAATAAAAAATCAAGAAGAGAAGTTAAAAAATTTCTTAACTCCAAAACAAGTAAATGATAGAGCTTCAAACAAGCATGTCATGCATATGCCCAAAGTCTTACGTCTCAGACGGATGTCCAACTAGAACATGTGTTAATTTCTCACTAAAGGACATGTATCGAGAGCCACCTCCACGGCGAACCATGTCAACCAGCTTCCGCAATTCAGAAGCATCAAATCCTACAAGCAGAATTCTACACTCAGACAAGTATAGGTCATCATCCTCACTTTGAGAATCATCAGCAACACAACGATCACAACTTGAATCATTCTTGTGCTTATCAGTAGGTGCATCATTTCCCTCTACAGGTAAGGGAGGAGCCTCAAATAAGGTAGGGTATATATTTGGCAGGGGAATTTCAAGATCAGGTTCAGTATCTTGGGCAGAAAAAGTGCTATCCATATCAGAGACAGTGGGCATAGATGAGGAGGTATGTTGCGAACTTCTGATGCCCTTGCCTTGACTATGCTGCCCCATTGTTTTTATAGTACTCATAGAAGATGCCGAACTAGCTTGAACTGGATAGGATTCCTCACTAAGGCATGCTGCTCATCCAAATGACCAAGAAATAACCCAAAAAGAGCATGAGAAGGAAGAGAAATCAACCAAACCAAGAATGATGAGAAAACTTATCCAATCATTGATAATAATGAAAATATGAGCAAAAATGCTTCACAACATGCACAATTTTTACCTCTTCTGGCAATGGATTGGTGGAACCATTTCCTGGTAACTATGCATATGTGTCCCCATCTCTTAGCAACCTGATATTTGTCACCTTCTGGAGCTTATGAAAAGTTAAGGATACAAATGTTCAAGACAATATGCGAGGGTTTGGTACTTGAAAACAATTTTACACATCATATGTGCCTGATGCATTACAAAACTGCTACTTGAAGAGTGGGAAGACAGAAGACGAGCCATCAATAACTAAATTACATGAAAGTCCCTAATAACAAGGAAGTTGAAGGAAAAATAGGGTAGTCAATATTGTCAAGGCTGAATTATTTGCGAGTCAAAAACACAAGATTAGGGAGCATAGACCACAGATGAAACAGGTACAAATAATTCACAATATCATGTAATCAAACAGAAGCTGCAAAGAGAAAATTATATGAAATTGATATCCAGTATCCAAAACATAAAGGATATATCACAGATCAAATGGGTGCATTTCCTAGTTAGTTCTGCTGAATATCTGCCAGCATTTTGCAAAACAAGCTTCTCGATTTCCTTACGCTCATCTAAATATCAAAACAATGATAACTCAGATAAAAAGCTTAATCAAAAGAAGAGTCCTAAGAAACGTTCCAACCTGCAGGAATCCCACTAACGCATATGATCAATCCAGAAAATGCAAGAACCCTGTAGGCTTCCTGAGGAACCACACGGTGCTCTTTCCAACACTGGCGAAGCCAATTGGCTGTAAGAATTGGCTTTTTCAGATTGTTTAAAGCCCACTGCAGAAGTTTTTAAAATGGTAATCAGGGGAGCAAGAATACAAATTGTTACGAGATGGAAGAGTTGTCCGTGCAGGTAGATATTTGTTTTGTAACTCTTCTTCTGGTTTTCCCTTTCTTATTTTCTCATCTCCCCCTAAACTGAAAGACTGCATGGCATGCAAAAGCACAACCACCAATAATATACAATACACAAAATAATTCCAAGTTCCAACTCTTATATTTTGTTTTCATTGTCATGAGAATATTAACTTCTAAAGTATGATTTCTTGATGCTTTGTCATGTCCTGAATTCCTACTTTAGTTTCATATGTGGATATGCCAAACAACACCATATATTAAATTTGGCACTCCAATGAGATGTACAAACTCAATCACACGTGCATCCATTACGGATTCACGAAGTTACTTGAGATTTAAAATAAAAAAAAAAAAAAAAAAAAAAAAAAAAAAAAAAGTTGATCACCTTGTATCTCGGAGCCAACACATTCTTCACAATAACAAAATTGACATCTGATGATGCTTTTGCATGCAACAACCCTCCCATTGCAGTAACCATCATTGTCATTTCCGCCTACAGGTCACTCACAAAATTGCATTCAGCATATAGTAAAAGAAACAAATTGAATGGTAGCTTAGGAAGAGGTTCCATGTAACAGATCCCTCCACTGAAAAGTGGATAAGCTGAGAAGAACTTAGACAGTATCATGGGGTAGTCATCCACTCATACATGGCACGATTAATTATATACATGCCTAACATCTTTTCTGATAAAAGTTTACTGTTATCCGAAAGGCTCATCAGACCCCGCTTAAGAAGTAATCAATTAACAATGAATAGTTCTCAGCATTACAATAATCAAGAAAATGGACCATATTACCAGCTTTGCATTCCTACATAGCATTTCAGAACAAAAATGTAAAGGGAAGTCATTGTGGTTGAAACAACTGCTGCAGTTGGTGTAGAAATCTGCTATCCACAATTTATGAAAAGCAGGGGTGATTGCTACAGATTAAATAATGTTAACTTTTAATATCTAAGTGACCTCATCAAGGCAAAAAAAAAAAAAGAGGAAAAAAAAAAAGAGGAAAAAAAAGAGGAAAAAAAAAAAGAAAAAAAAAAGAATAAGAATAACTTGACAACTCTTCAAGATGTAACAACATCCATAGCCAAAGGTTCAAAGAGTGTTAATCTCAACTTGGGAATACACAATCAATTCAATTTTTATGAGAACTGTAAACAGGCAGAGCATAAAAAGTTAAAACACCCATACATGATAAACTGTAATTTGGGGCTAAAAGACAGCAAAGGAAATGATCTAAAACCCATCCTTGATTTGATAGTAATAGGGAACAGATCTGACACCATACTTTTTCATCCTTATCGAAACCAGAGAGAAGTATGTTGACACCATCCATAGCAAGGCAACATGTGAACCCCTGAATTGGCAGTACTCTATGTTCTTTCGCACAGGACAACACACACTGGGGACCTAGCTACAAGGAAATTTAAGCAACGATCAAAACATTGCAATTATAATACATAAAACTTATACCAATCATTTTACCAAACAAAGTGGAAAATGTAAAGCATTTAATTATTCTCGATGCTGGAATTCAACCCACTGTAAAGTCACTACAAAGCCGCAGTAAACAATAACAAACCATCATTAGGCCAATCTACATTTTGTGAATGTGCTTAGCAGCCATGTTGAAGGAGCGATTTCTCTAAATGATCAATCTAATAACTTGGAAAGACACAGGCGCGCGCGCATATTGGTGGGCATCACATTAGCAAATTATATTTCTTCGATAAAAAGAAGGCATAGAAGTCTTGAGTTTTGTGCTCCCAATAGAATTCTAAAACGTACTAGCATTTTGAATTTTTAAGTTTTGATTCCTATGGCATCTATCACTGAGTAATAAAAAGGAAATAAAAAAACATTTATATAAGGCTCCATAGAATTTTTGGGAAGATTTAAGGGGCAACCAAAAAAAAAGTCTGAGTTTGCAAATTCAAAAATTCAAAGGAAGTGGAAGGGTAAGGATTTTGTTCCCTTCTTTTTCAATGTGACAACCAAACGAAGCCTAATTACATTGCTGACATTTTTACTTAGATTGCTGACATTTTTCTCAATCTGTTTTGACTCGTCCAGGCCCTACCATCAATCAGCATCTCATGTCAATAACTTCAAATAATGCATACACATGATAAGTTCCCCCAAAAGATTGCAAATTTGTAGCACTCCTTAAATATTGATACCAAAAACCTCACATCTTATCACTGTCTCAGTTTGCTTGGCTGCATTTGATTCTTATGCGTATAGTCGGAATGACTTGGTGAATTAAATGGAAAGTTATAGTACAACTACAGTTGGCGGCGCAAGCGAATTAACTGGAAAGTTAGAGTACAACTACATTTGGTGGCGCATTACTTCGTGCACGTTAAATGTAACACTTCTATTTCAACTATCCAAGTTCCAAAGTTCACTGACCCTCCAAGAACTTTATATCACGGCAAAAACTTTCACACAACAGAAACATACCGATTAATTTACAGCCCTTTGATCGAAGACTCTCGAACTTTTCCTGCAAAATAAAGCCACAAAATAAAGAGCCAACCAACACAAAGCCTTGAATTCTGACACAGCCCCAGTTCATAGTTTTTTTTTAAAAAAAAAAAAAACGATGAATTCATAAATGTCGTTCTCTACATGGTCGGAGGAGGCGATGACGTGGTAATCACTGGGCCCATTGCGCGATGGGTCGCAGCAGAGGAAAACTTGGGCGCCGTTGAGCTTCAGCGCGTCGTGGAGCGCATCGAATAGCTCCGGCGGAACCAAGTTCCGTGACATGAGCACATTCGCCCCGGTGAAAACCTTCGCCGCCATCTTAAAAATTCACTAGTCTACCTCACATACGATGTCTGTCAACGGGAGGAAAATTTCAAATTTTCCGATTAGGGTTTGAAATAGGGGGGTTAGGGTTGTTGTTCATGACTATGAGTCCTTCTGCAGACCTTCAAGCGCGGGAAATATAAAAGCATTTTCTCTTTATTAAAAAAAAAATAGATATAGAGAGAGGGAGACATATAAAATCACGGAATTAAAACAAACTTTTAAATTTGGTGTATATATTGGACTGAATACTAGTATAGAATGGGTGAGAGCTTAAGTAAAAGTCTCAAGTTGAGCAGCCACTTATATTCCAAATGATTAATTTTGGCCTAATATGATTTGGAATATTCGGTATATATTAAAAAAAGAAATTGAAGGAACCGAAACCGCAAAAAAAAAATTGTAGAAGTTCGTACCAAACCAATTCTATGCTAAAATTTTTGGTATAAACTATCAATAAACTACATTCCAAAAAGGCAAAGATAAATAGTAGTAGTAGTAATTTACTAAATTTAATATGACACTTTTACATTTAATTATTTAATAAATTAACAATTTATTTTATTATGCAAATGCATTCTTATGGTGTAAAAATATTCAAAATAATTAATATCGATACAATTGATAGTATTCATATTAATTATTTTGAATATTTTTAATTGAATATCACACTTTTACATTTATTTAATTTCACGATTTTTGGATTAAATTTACAAATTTGAGGAAATGTTGTATCAAGCGATATGAAATCCGGGATATATAGGGTGTGTTTGGTTGTTGGTAGATTTACCAGCATATAGCGGATTGAGTGAGCATATTCTCTCACAATTTTCTCTCCGAATCTGCTATCAAATCCACTGACTCTCAAATATCCCCATAGACATACATAATAGGAGTATAGTATTTTTAATAATGTTGTTTTCTCAATGTTTTAATATTTATGTGTTAGATTATATTTAAAATAATTTGTTTAGAATGGCATCCAAAATCCACAATTTGAAGTTGATGCTTGAAAATGTTGTCATTCATTTATTTTCCTTTTTTAATGCCCTCCATTTATTTATTTATTCCCAATTTAAATCACCATCAATCCAGCTAAATAAGAGAAGGGTATTTTAATTGTCAATGAGGTGTATGTCTATATTGTTTTCTGAAATTAATTAAGACAATTGGAGTTTCATCTACCCTATGTTATTGTTGGACCATTCATGATCTCTTATTCTTGTATCCTTTATGGCATAGCCCAGTTCCATAGCCATGAAATGTCTACTTACTTCAAAACTAAGCCATATTTTAGACCTCTTATTTCTCATTCATTAAATTACATATTATTTTTGCTAATTGCCGACAATATCAAATACTTAAAAAAAGGACATAATTTATTATTATCAAATAGATATAGATATGGATTGTTGCTTTGTTATATGGCATATACATAAATTATAACAAAAACTACTGAACCCCCCCCCCCCCCACACACACACACAAAAAAAGTACAAAAAAATAATCACATGGGTTTTGAACAAGTTGGATTACAATTTGGCTCGTGGAGTTTGGTTGTGAATATTATAAATATTATATACAAATGTTAATTTTGGTTTGAAGTTTTAGAACAATGTTGTGAAAGATTATTTATATTTGCTAAAAAAAATCTACTAATAATCTCTTACATACCAAAGAATTCTTCAGCATTTGCTCCAATCTTTGCCATTGAATCCGCGGCAGCATTGCCCTCATGCCAAATGTGCTGAAACAAACATGTGGTGAACTCCTGCCTTAGATATTTATGCGACAGATATAAGACGCAAGCCAGTGAGAAGGAAGCCCGTGAGATTAGACTGTTAATTGAATATAAATTTGGATCTAATGTTACTTTGGTTAACCCTTTCATTTTTATTTTTGATTTTGTGAATTATAACATAGCTTTAGCATTAATATTGGCCACATAATTTATTGATCCACTAACTTTATGAACTGCTGTTCATAATAGAAGCTCAAAATATAAAGACAAGAAAAAATAAGGAAAAAATAAAAAGAAAAAACTAATTAGAGAGGACAAATAGTAGGTTTATTATGTGATGAATTAAATAGTACTATATAGTTTAATTTGTTAGCTTCCACCATAGATGTTTTTAAATATTGTAATAGTTGGTTAAGAATTATAAGAAATTAACATGATAATACAATGTCAACATGGTAACGTACCGTATTATTATTATATTTTAATTTTTTTATATATACATACTTGGATTTTAAAAACAAAAGTACAATATGATAAAAATAATTCTGGTTATAGAAGAGTAATGTGAATAAATCAATAAACCGTGCCATATGTAGCCCATAGGTAGCCGTAGACATTCTGATTTTTTGTAATAATAAATTGGTGACTATTATAATTCAAAATATGGCACTTATATAGTAAAGTTGTCAATAATTTTACAAAACACCTTAGTTAATAAATTTAAATGTTAATTTTCAAATATCCTCTTAAAATCCCAATCCAGGAAATTTGAAAATGAAAAATAAAAAAAGAAAGTTATTAAAAGAATATCACTTTTAATACTTCAATTCAAATTATTTTCAAATTTCAACCCTCGAATTGCATCCAAATGTAGAAAATTAAAATTAGGAGTGAGCCTGATTAATGTTACTAATTTATTTAATCAAGCAAATAAGTGTTAATTAAGTATACCAGACTCAAGCTCCCTTAGGAGAACCTATTGTTATGGCGAGTGATATAATTAAGTACTAATTAACTACTCCCTATGTACTCTAGTTGTTTTTTATTAAAATAAAATAAATCAACCTACCTCCATTATACTATAGTTTATTATTTAAAAACATTTTTATAAATGGAACTTATTTTCTTGCTTACATAATGGCTGAACGAAAACTCCAAACAACTGTTCAAATTTAATTGGCTTACGGAGTCCCCGTGGTCTGGCTGCACCCGATAATAATATTCCATTTTCCGACCACTTTTTTTAATTTACACACTTTTTAAGCGTTCATTTTTTAATCCCGAAATCGAAGGGGCTGACATTTCTTTCTTTTGCGTCCCCCAATTTCGATGTTGCACAAGGTACGAATCGGAATTCGCCACTTTTTCACGGAGAGCTGAACCCTCCTCGTCGTTTTGCGCTCATCGCGAAATGCGGCTGGTCACGGAGGTTGATGGACCCCTGGAATGCAGCGGCAGCACCGCCGGAGACGTTTCCGAAGACGGTGGCGGTGGCGCAGTGGTGATCGTGGGAGTGAAACTCGACTCGCGGAGCAAAGAGTTGCTGACGTGGGCGTTGGTGAAGGTGGCGAGGACTGGGGATCGCGTAATTGCTGTACACGTACTCAGTCCTGATGTTGGTGAGAATTTTTGTATCCATGGCTTGTTTTTTATGTACTGATATACTTTTTTCGACTCCGTTATGCGGTGAATTTTGTTTGTTGCCCTTCGCACGAATTCTGTGAAATTGAGTTGTTTTTGTTTGCGTTACATTGTTGGTCAATTTAATTTGTAGCTAATTGGTGTTGTCTTTCCTCTATTTGTTTTGATTTTGCCCATGTAACAGACAATTCGAGCATGCTTTCGCTGATGAAGAACTTCGATTCTGTGCTGACTGCTTATGAAGGCTTCTGCAACCTTAAACAGGTACAGTACTTTATTGATCTCTGTAGTCTTTACCATATTTTTTCAATTGGTTGTTCCTTGAGAATTGAGAATTTTATGATTTGGAAGACTAACTTTGCAATTATGTACTACTCACAAAGTTAGAAGTTCAACGTGCCTTGATGATTATGTTTCTCCTCCTCCTTTCGAGAGTAATTCCCCTTTTTATACTTTCTATGGGATCATAGATGTTATGCTCGACCTGTCATGTGCGGAAATCCAAAACTGTCACCACAAAGATCCTTTCCCGTGGCAAGATCCTACGTCGTACCCCGGGTTCTATATCCCAGCTCTACAACTTTTCTTCTATCTCAGTCCACTTTCCATTTTTCAGCACTCTAGACTCTCGAGGAAATGCATTGAATGTTTTGAGAACTCGCGGGGGCTTGTCGTTGTCGACTTGTTTCTTCATTGATTTTTTTACTTATTTTATTTTATTTTTTTTATTTTAGGAGGGGAAGCTTGGGACTGCCGAACTAATTTTCTGCTGTAATTTATAGATTGGTTTTTCTGCTACTTGTAGATCTTAATTTTTTTTTTCCCCAAGAGGTCGAAATGCTTTAATCTGTAAGTGGATTTTCAGAATTAGATTATTCTTTTCCTTGTCCCATTACCGAGATTTGTCAGTCGAAAGCATCAGAGAACGGCAAATTCATTAGTATTAGCTCCATTTTTTTTCTTTTATAATTTCAGATACTTGTATCATTAATGTTTTTCAAGCGTTCAGGTGGATCTGAAGTTAAAGATTTGTCGAGGATCACCTGTTCGTAAAATCCTAACCCAGGAGGCAAAATCATGTGGTGCAACAAGTGTCGTGGTCGGAACTTCGGAAGTCCATCATACTATACGATCCAGGAACTATGTTGCTAAGTACTGTGCCAAAAATCTTCAAAAGAATGCATCAGTTTTATGTGTTGACAATGGCAAAATTTTATTTAAAAGGGAATCACCTGCTTCAACTAATCCAGAGTTTGGAAGTCTTGATGCATCAAAATCAATCCTCAAAAAGAGAACTATATCCAAAAGCCATTTGAGTGTACCACCTCAGAGGGTTTTATCATCATCTAGCAGTGAAACCAAGAGGATGTTGTCGAGTTCGGTGCCTCTTAAAACCCGAGAAATGCCTGACATTAGATCTAGGTGGCCACTTCTTCATAGGGTGCTTCAACATGGTGGAAGAATATCTGATTCATCTTCTACTAAGACGTCATCAACAGAGCTAGTGTCATTGAGATCACAAAATCAACAACCGATTGCCCTCATTGTTTCTGATAAGAAACAGATTGGTGCATCCAAAGAAGATGATTGTTCAGGCTCGAAGGAAAGAAAGGGTGCTTTTGTGCAGTTTTCTGCTAAAAGTGATCCTAATGCTTATACTATTAAGATGTTCTCGGAAGAACTCAAAGATTTTGTCGAGAAATACTCAACGAAATGCCAATTGTTTAGCTACCAAGCTCTCTCATTAGCAACAAATAGCTTTGCGCCTGGTTTGTTCTTATTTTTTTCTTGAACATGTTAGTTTTCACAAATTTCTGGTGATCTCATTAGTTATGCTTAATCACATTTTCAGATAATTTAATTGGAAAGGGTGGAAGCAGCTTGGTTTACAAAGGATGTCAAACACAGGGCAGGGACATAGCTGTAAAAATTTTAAAGTCGTCAGATGATGTATTGGAGCAATTCATGTCAGAAATCAAACTCATTACATCTTTGCATCACAAAAACATAATATCTTTGGTGGGTTTTTGTTATGATGAAGACCGACTACTCCTGGTTTATAATTTTTTATCGAGGGGAAGCCTGGAGGAAAATCTCTATGGTGAGCAAGCTGTGCATCTTTAGGATGATGCTAATGATTGTATGTATCTTTAATAATCTTTATGATATGCTTTAGGCTCTCGGAAATCTGGGAATGTAGTCGGTTGGCAAGAGCGATATAAGATTGCTTTGGGAGTTGCTGAGGCACTGGACTGTTTGCATAATGGGGCTGAACCAATTATTCATAGGGACGTTAAATCCTCAAATATTTTGCTTTCTGATGATTTCGAGCCAACGGTAATATATGCATATACATCATTTATCAGTGGAGTACTTTTTCATCAATTTCTCCTACTATTTATTAATGTTTATAGTGGTCATTTTGGCTTTACAGCTTTCGGATTTCGGACTTGCTACCTGGGCTTCAAGATGTTCGCACCATATAGATACCTCTGATGTTGCGGGAACATTTGGGTGAGTTCCATAAACTCCGGGTTCTACCTGGACCTCTGATTATCCCCCATTATTATATGACACTTCTTTTGTGACAGCTATTTGGCTCCAGAATATTTTATGCATGGGAAACTGAACGAGAAAATTGATGTCTATGCATTTGGGGTTGTTCTCCTTGAGCTTTTATCTGGTAGAAAGCCAATAGATAATGTGCCTTTAAAAGGCCAAGGAAGCTTAGTAATGTGGGTAAGTATCTGATTTCATGGTGTTAATTCAAGATTTATTTCTTTGTTGATTTTGAGCGGTTTGAGACTTTGAGGTATGTTTATCTGCCTTGGATGTATCTGCATTCTGAAAATATGCCTTTCTGAACATATGTTTGTCTCTTTTCCTTCAAATTGATTTGGTATAATGTCTTGTGTACCTTTGTGCAAGATCTGTGTTTATAACAATTTTTGTTAGGCTAAAATTGTTGTGTGCTTTCAGGCGGAACACATTTTGAGTGAAGGAAATGTTTCCGAATTGCATGACCCCAATTTGGGTAATGCACACGACAATGATCAATTTGAGAGAATGGTTTTAGCTGCTACACTTTGCATCAGACGTTCACCTCAATCACGTCCCGTCATGAGCACCGTAAGCAAATTCTTGTAGCCTCAACACAATTTCGTGAATACCCATTGGCCATTGTCATAAAGATTTTTACTGTTTGCTTCTTGAACCAGGTTTTAAAGCTCATTCAAGGAGATCCTGAAATAGTAGAGTGGGCAAGGCAGGAAACGAATGCGTCAAAAAAGATTGATGTCGTCAATGGTGAACAATTTGCATCAAATATCCAATCCTTCATTAATCTCGCATTGCTGAATATGGAAGATGACAGCACTTCCATCAGCAGCAGTGAGCCCAGCATCTCAGTGGACGACTACTTGCAAGGAAGATGGAGTCGTTCCTGCAGCTTTGATTAAATTTAGTTCTTGTAGGTTATCCCTTGACCATTTGACAAATTTAATGTTTTGTGGCTCAAGTTTGCTCCTGGTTGTGCGCTCATTGCAACACCTCTGCTGGCCGCAAGAATGGTAAGAGGCTGCTTGGGGTCACATATTTTGCCTCCATACTCTAGTTGTTGGTGTAGGATAGTCATTCTAGGTTATTTATTTGAAAGTTGCGTAACTAACTGTTGGCTGAAGTGATGTTTGCAATCAATGTGAAGGTAGTGTTGTGAAGCATGAGTATTACTCGTTCATTGAATATCTTGTGAATCTGGCTTGCTCAAAAACTCTGCCTTTGGATTTTGCTCTAGAGATGTAGACAAGGATACTGTAGAAGCCTGTACCCTGTTTACTCTGGAGGCGTGGAATAGTGTATATGCAATATAGGAGTACATAATTATGAACAGTATTTGATTTGATTCTGTTTAGTAGAGTAGTATTTTTTTCCCATCCTACAAGAATTGGATAGTCTAGTCAGTATAGATTAGCCATTAGGCACAGAATGTGATTGCAAACACACACTAGCTTTATTAGAAAGCACACGAATACCTCTCAGGTCAAGGCACACTCTAAAACATTACACACAAAGGCAGTCATGCACAAGAATAACTAGAGCATTACACACGCCCCTTTCTCGCACCATTCACATGGACATCACAACACAAATGCACATATTACTCAAGCTTACAAGCTATAAAGTAGTGCCATTCGATAACATGAGTTTGTCATTTGTTTCGACCAATGGGCAATGACATTTCACCTGCATGCCTGAATTGGCACTGCAAGGTCGAATGCTGATGATGCACTCCCCAACAGTAGTTCGCACCTGGTTACTGGCAGGACTTTCTCAAAGGCTTCAACGAGAAGGGCAACCTTCCTCTTGCGGGCAGAACCGAGCTTTGTGACTTCTTGCCTGAGGGCGTAGTCCACCATCCATTCCTCTGTGTTTCTCCTTTCATTGAGCTCTTGATGCCTCAGGTCCACCTTCTCTGCTTCGGGGTCGGGTTCCAGTGGCAAGAAGTTTGGATCCCGAGGGTTGAAAGTTCCCAATTCATCACTTTGCTGCATGGTCTTCTTGCGTTTGATTCTGTTAAAAGCTTTGATAAAGTCATTTTCCAATTCGTCGTCTTCCAGCATGGCCTTCTTGCGTTTGGATCCGCTAAAAGCTGTGATGATATGCTCTGCATTTCCTGCTCCATGATCCATACACTGTTTTGCTGGAAGTATGATGCTAGAAATTTCCATCTTCTCAGAAGGGTTGTCCTGGATTTCAACATTCTTGGCCTCATCTTCATGAGATGATTCGGTATGGCAAGAAAAGCCTTCAACTAGATTATTTTTAAAATTGTCAAATGAGGTTTCCCGTTCAGCTACATTGTGGGAAACTGGAAGATTGACATCTGAGTTTGGGTTGGATCCGAGCGTCTGATCCATGTCATCGTAAACCTGTTCTGGTTCTTCCATTGGAAACACAACAGAGGCTGAACACTCAATAGTTACCAAACTCTGCACAGAGCCACCGGATTTTCCACCTGAGTCGAAACCTTGTTCATTCTCCACAGAGGCTGGACACTCCATTATGATCCAACTCTGCACAGATCCACTGGATTCACCATCTGTGTCAAGTCCTTGGTCGTTCGACTCCTGCAATGCTTCATTCACCACAGAGCCACTGGATTCACCATCTGAGTTGAACCCCTGGTCATTCAACTCCTGCAATGCTTCTTCATTCACCGAGAATTCACCACTGCACTCACCTTTGTGAGTTGATTCAAGAACAACCTCATGATGGCCAATCAGTTTTTCACTATTTCCATCATATTCCATTTCAATTTCAGATGGTGGTGACTCATAATTATAACCAAGAGACAGAGCAGCACCATTGCCCGCCTCTAAGCCCAGAACCGAACCACCCAAATCTAGCTCAAACCCACCGTCCACCAAATTTCCTTCCATGCCTTTATCTTCACTTTCACCTACACAAACATCATCCTCGCCAATTGGGGCATGGAAAATCGCCTCCTGAACTCGCTCCCTTCGATCCTCTGGTTCAGCCATTTCATCCCTCTCATCACTATTTCCTCCCTCCGCACTCAAGATTTCAACAAACCAATCTCTATCCTCCATTCCATTCACTCCGTTCCTCAATCTCCCCGAATCATCCTCCACCCCAACTTTTCGATCGACATTCAGCTCATCCCCTGTTGTCTTCACTCCACATCCCAAATTTATCCTCATCTGAGCCCTCTTTGCAGACAAAAAGCGCTTTAAGGGTGGTATAGGAGCATGATGAAGACCGTTGAGGGAGCAGTAAGTATATGGACAGACTCTGACGGCGGAGGTCCCCTCCGATTCATTTCCTCCATGGTTAAGCTCAAGGTAAGCAGGGAACTTACGATCCTTCAAAGTAGACGAGCATGTCGCTCTCCGCGCGTCAAACTTTTCCCACAAAATAACCGGGGAACATGTTTTCGCCACAGGTGTTTTAAAGCTAGGGTTTTTCGCCACCCCATTCGAACTACCTGAGCTAATAGGCCGTTTCGTTCCGTTCCTACGCAAATCCGAACCATCACGAGTGCAATTAGAGCCAGCGCCTCGTGTACTCACCGGAAATTGCCCCTTCCTCGCATCCGAGCAAGCCGTCGGCTTCATGTAATTAGGGGTTGTTTCTGGTGGCATTTCGGCGCGCCTCTGCTTGATCGTACCCATGGAGCCTAATTTCTTCATTTTCTTGGCCCCTCCTCTTCCTCCATCTCCATCCTGGTGCTGCAACAGCTTTCCCCGTTCAATTAGGAGTGTAACCATGGCGGGCGAATACGAACGCACCATGATTTGATAAAATTTTCATGGAAGCAGTAGAATATGGTTGTTGGATGAATTGGTGCAGTGGGGAATCACAGTTTGAGAAGCAGCAGAAGAAGAGGAGGAGCAAAGTGGTAGTATTAAGGATGATTTCGGATTGGAATGGGAGGAATTGGGAAAGTGGAGAAGCAAAGATGGAGAATCCATGGCTTTTTGGAAGGATGAGAATGAGATAACAGTGGTGGTCAATGTTGACAGCACACCGTAATCAGCCACTTAAAATATTTCTTCCGCCGACGCCTCCATCCATGCCAAAAACCTTTACCGTATATTCTATGGATAATAACCAACCTTTTTGTATTTTATTTTATGCATAAATACATCAATTTCACCCCCAATCAATTATTCAATTCAAATGTTAAATTATTAAGGTTTAATAACAAATTAGATAATTGAAATTTAAAATAACATTTGCCTTCCCCTATCGTTTTCCTACCAAATGTTAAAATAACAGCATTTGCAATAAAATAGTTGCATTGCATGGGGGCCTAATGTTTAATTAAATGATTAAATTGTGTTGGTTTATTAGTTGAGAATTTGAGATATGATGATAGTGATGGGATCAATAATGTGCAATTATTACTAGTATACTTTTATTGAATTTGCAACTATAACCTCTCAAAGTTATAGTTCATAGATTTTAAAACCGGCTGTTTGCATTAGGGCGTTAGATTTTTGTTGTGTTGTATTATGGTTAAAAATATTTATTAAATTACGTGTGAGATGGAGAAATAGGTAAGTATATTAAAAATCCAAATTTAATGGGAATTGGATGGGATCTACATCTACTATAAAGAGAAAATAATGAAAATAATAATATAAAATGTACTTCCTCCGTTTTTTAAAGATAGCTACTGACCAACCCAGCACGCAGTCCAATGTACATTTTAAATCAGTAATAACTCAAGTTCGGTACAAGTAAAAATTCTAAAAGTTCGATATTTAAAAACTACAAGACGAGACAAATCTAACAAGATCTCAATTGACTATATTTTAACTTGAATAACTATGATAAAATATCAAGTCAAAGTGATTGTGTGAATAGTGTCAAATTCTCCAACGTAGCTATCATTTAAAAACGGAGGGACTACAATGTAAGTGAATGTATAAACCCATGTAAAAATAAAGTTGGTGTTAAGTGGTAGATAAACGACGATGCTTTTTAGCTTTCTGTCAGTTCAATGTCGTTATAAATTTGTAGACTTTAGTTTGGTTATGTTGTCCTTATCTGAAATGTGGCCCTTCGTCTGCTCAACTGTTCAACAATCATGAATCAGCATATTTATCAGTTATCACTTCCCCCTTAAGTTGTTGGTTGGAATTTTTATTGAGTATGTTACTTTTATTTGTCCAAAACAATTGAATTGAACCTCAAGAGTCATGCATTATGACAGTATGAGTGTGACCCATAGTGGACCTTCTTTTATTTTATTTTTGCAATTTCCTACGACTTTTGGGCCTGTTTATGAGGACATTGGGCCGAACTTAAAACTGGATTCAATTTTTTATTCTATGATGAATGGCCCATTATCCTCACAAATCAATTCAGGAATGCAAAAAAATGTAAGGAATTAAAGAAGACAATAAAAAATTAACAGAAAATGAGAGTACACTGGGTTGCATTTAAGAAAGTAATTTTTTTAAAAATTTCTTTATTATTATTAATATTAATATTAATTTGATGAAAGTTCATCCAAATATATACTAGTAGTATTTAATTTTCAAGAAACAAATACTAAAAAGATATTTGATCCAAACATACTCATTTCCCACATACCTACTAGTATATCATGTAATCAGATTTTCATCCCCAAAAAGAAGCCGACAAATTACTTTATACTCCAGTTTCTAATGTGTGAACTTCTTTACTGCAGCAGCTCTTGCATTCCAACACAACTGACACACAAAAATAAAGAAAACAAAAAGTGTTTTCACATTAATTCAATTACCAACATTCTCGGTTTTATTTAATGAAAAATTCTCAGAAAAAAGAATTTGACAAAGCCATACAACCATGAGCCTGAGCAGAGCAACCATGAAATTCATAACTAAATTTATTCAACATGTGCAGATTCATTTATATTCAAAACATTCTAACAAGTAAAAAATGTAAACATGAATGCTAAGAACAGCACTGATGCAAACATCATATCTCATTTCCCCTTCTTCCAAATAAAGAAATGAGATGATGAAAAATACATTAAAAACAACTTGCAAAAAATAAACCAATTCAAAATCACCCCACCCCAAAAAGTAATCCCAAGAACAAAAAACCAGCCCTTCACTCAAAAGTAGCTAGACTGTTCTTGCAAAAGCTCTAACTGTGCCAACACTTTCCCCACAATTGGCGCCAATGTAGCCTCCCCAGTCTGTGCAAGATCAATCAACACACCCTGTGCTGCCTCACCGTGCTCTTCTCTATACGCCTCAACCCTAAACATCCTCTCCAATATCCATAAAGCTTTCCCCTTTGCCTTCGGGCACCCGTGCGCCAAAATTTTGATGATCGCTTGCACGGCCTTACATTCCTTTTCAAGGTAGTAGCATCCGTGTTCCCACGTATCGTCCTGCAACAATGTCGAAAGGCAAGCGAGGATCGCTTCATCCGCGCTGCCGGCCTTTTCATTGCCTTCCAAGGCTTGGACTAATGGGGGAACGGCGCCTGCCTTGAGTAGGCAAAATGTACCCCTGACAGAGCAGTAGCCATCGTGGATTCGGCAGAAGGCATCCGATGATGGGGGCAGGCAGAGCCATTTGAGCTTCCTGGACTTGGCCAAATGCGGCGTGTTTTGGGACAATTGAGTCAAGCACAGTGCGGACTTTGATCTGGTTTTGTCTGAATTCGTCGATAACAGCAGCTTGAGGAGAAGAGGGATCACGCCGTGCTCAACCGAGTAGTGCTGCAGCCGTTTGTCCGTTGGAGCCGTGTAACGGATCAACACGCTGGCAATGCTCTCGAACAGCCATGTCGTTGTAGGTGTTGAATTTGTGTGGCTCGAGCTCACAATTGACACCATTAGGGGGAGTAGATTCGCGTTCTTGAGTATATCCGTGACTTTCCTGTCGCTCACGGGGAAATTGCTGAGTATGCCCAAAGCGGCCGCCTTTTCACTCTCTGAAGTAGATGTTGCGACAATATCAGCAACGGTATTCACGTGTGGATAGTCTAGCTGTTCCGTGAGCTCCTCTTGGATGTCCACAGAAAGCGTGTAGACGACCTTGAGGGCGCCCGTTCTAATACTTGCATCGCGCTCTGTAAAAAACGGAACAAGGAGCCTAATCGCGCCATTCTCCTTCATCTTATTGCGCACTTTGGATGCACTCGGGTGCAGCACGATGTTGTTCAATGCCTCTAAGAGGTGGTTCTGGATCACCGGGCTAGATAGGTTCAGCAGCGAAAGCATTTGGTGTGCAACATCCTTTTTAAGGAGTATAGTTTCCGATTGTGCTACTTTGGCAAGAATTGCCGATGCTGGTTCGCGTAAGGTCATGAGAACGGAAGTGACCGAGAATAGCAGCTGCAACAGACAGACAACGATGCCTGAATCGATCAAACGTTGGATGTTCTGCTTCAAGTGGGATAAGCTTTGCAAGGCCTGTAGGGCAGACTGCTTCGCCTCGAGGTTCCCCGTGTTGAACATTTTAACGAGGGGCTCGATGGCCCCGTCCTCGCCTAGACACGCCTTGTTTTGGTCCGTGAGTTCCATTCTTGAAAGAGCCGTCGCCATTAGAACCTTGCACCTTTCTGAACCTGCAGAATGTTTTCATAAAAATTCAATCTTTCACTATATTTTGTTCTTTATCTATACATAAAAATTCAATCTTTCATTATATTTTGTTCTTTATGTATGCATAAAAATTCAATCTTTCATTATATTTTATACACAAACATGGGAAGATGCATTTTTTAGTTTTACCTTCCTTTAGGTATTTGATCAAGGGTTTGAAGTATCCGGCCTCGGCCATATGCAGAGCATGTTGTGTATTCCCGGACATATCGTTTAGCAAGATTCTTGCATCGTGGGAAGTCTGTTCATCTTCACTATTCGAGAGGGCGACCAACATCACTATACACCCTTGTATTCTTCCGATTCTTCGTCGAACGCCGGCGTCGTCCTCGGATAGGCTCAGCAACAGCCCCACGGCCTCCCTTTGCTCGTCGACTTCGCGTATCAGTGACATCACCAATGTCGACAACAACTCCAAGTGTTTCATTCTTTCCTGTACACTTTGAAATCATCATGTGAACTTTATGCGCTAATTCCAAAGGGTCTTAAAGATTTCGAGTTTTTCATTATTAGTACATTTGATTTGTAGTGTCTGAAAGTACCTTGTGGGCATTGTTGCAGCGGATAAAGTGCCTCAGCATTCGGATGATGATCGCCCTTTCGTCGCCTTTATGGCAAGTAATCAATCGGGTGGATAGGACTCTCACCACTTCTTCATCCAAAACCTTTTTGTTGTCGATCATTCCATCCATCACGAATCCGTTCAGCAACGAAAGGGCTTCACTGAATCGGGTTTCTTCGCTGCCGTGACTGATCTCCCAAATGGCGTCGTCAACGGTCGAGATTGGTCTATCTTCCTCGACTATATCATCCCCCTCTTCGTCTGTTTCATCGTCGTCGTTTTCTTCGTCTTCGTCTTCTTCGTCTTCTTCTTCAATTCCGAATTCGGAGTCCCAACTGGGTTCGAATCGGATGTTCATCATTTCCTTACAAAGCTCCTCGACGGCCCGTTTGTTCGAGAAGGGGACATCGTGGCCGGCGAACAGAACAAGCCCCAACGACCTGCCGAGGTTCTGGACCAAGTGCTCGATCTGCTTGGCAGGGGAGGACTGGATAGTTTGGGCCTCAATTGCTGACCTGGCGCGGCTGTAATCGGTCTCGAGGGAGTCGAAGGCTGTCTGAACGGCGGGGAGGTCCGTGGTGGTATCCACGAGGCTGTCGCGTATTTCGGACAGGATCGGGTTGAGCTTGTCGATGTAGACGGAGAATTCGGCGACGGCCTCCGTCTGCGCGGATGACGATGGGGAGAAGGAATTCATGGTGGGAGAATCAAAGTCGTCCATTGAACGGTCAAGAAACAAACAAATTCTTGAAATTAAATAATACAGAAACCGAATTAATAATAAATTGAGAAAAAATTGAAGAAAAACAAAGAGGGAGCTGGATCAGCAGAATCCCAGATAAGCACCGGATGAAGAAAAGAGCAGTAGTAGTATTAGATTTCATGATATGATGTATGGCATGGTAACTTGGTAAGTGTATGTGTATGTGTATAATATGGAGTGAGGAAGAAGAGATAGAGAAATCGAAAGTGGGGAGGATGCAAAAAAAAAAAAAAAAAAAAAAGGAGTCTTGGCCACTTGGGAACTGATAAGTTGTGGTCAAATGAAGACCAAGACGTAGTAATAAAACTTGAAGAGAGAGAGAGAGAGAGGAAGAAGGGGGGATGAGAATTGAGAGTGATGGGGAGAAGAAGGAAGGAGCAATTGGGAGAGTGGAGAAGTAAGAGGGAGACAAAAAGACATGAAAAAAATAAAAATAAATAAACAATGAAGAATGAAGAAGACGGGTAATAGTAATAGTAGCACATTGTAATTGTAGTGGGGAGAGAAGACGACGAGGTCAACCCATGATTTCATTTTATGCACGCAATCAATCAAACCAAGGCGTCTTTTGTGGGAACCTCCTTCTTCTCCTTCTATCAATAGTCAATACGTCTAATTAGTCATAATAATAACTCAATGCTGCATATATGTTATGAAGTATGTTTGTGTTCTCACAAACCTTGTCAGTTTTACTACTGGCAATGAGATTGGGCCGGCCACCCACACAAAATTATTACTAAGAATTATGGTTGAGAGTATTCATTCAATTCGATGCTGGAGAGATTATAGTAGATCCTTGTACGTAGATGAAAAATGGTAGTACAATCATTCTCTCTCTTTCAAACTCTGCAGGACAGCACTCACAGTTTCCAAGTTCAATAGCCAGTTTCAAATATGCCTAAGCTGAGTATTTTTACATAGTTAATTGTGGAAGAAATAGAAATCCCATTCCAAATTTCCATTTTCCAATTTCCAATTGGGAAATTCACGTAATTTCATAATAATATCTGCCGCAATTTTAGATTATTTTCTCATTTTTTGGATGAGAGATTATTTTATCATTTAAATCCCTGTTAATATATATTTTTGAAAATAGCAAGCTGGGAGAGTGGTTACGTAACTTCATGTGTAATAATCAATACAAATCTTACATACGTTGGTTTTGTATTTTTTTTTTTTATAATCACTCAAATTTAAAAAAAATAAAGGGAGGGATAAGTGATCGAGAATAAAAATCCCCTAACCTATATATTTAAGACTGGGTGTTCCTTATAAATTAATTAGAATTAGAATATGCGCCGCTGGTGGCCAATTACACTAACAAACCATTTCAATTCTACCATAATTTATGGATTCACTCTTTCATTTTTCGTTTAAGAATTAATATTCCAACAACTATACAATCATTATCCCATCTCCGACCATCCGGTCCGTCTCGGGGTACTAAGCTAGTTCAAACAAGAACATTATCTTATAACGTATACTAGTATATTATCAATAAGGTCATTAAAGAAAGAACAATTATTTGCCAATACTTCAAAATAATTAGAATATGGACAGATAAATCAGTTACCAAGTGTAAAAGAAATGACATGCATGGTAGTGTATGCTTTATTTTTAGAAAATCATGTGTAGTTTCATAAAAAAATTTGATTAAAGCAAAACTAATTAATACTAATTAGTTGATTGACAATAAATAACGCCAAACTATACAACCAGCCAACCAGGAAACTTATAATCTGGGCTAACACAAAAGTATTAGTACTGTATTTTAGTGTGATAATAATATAATATAAGTCCAAATTTGTATTCAATGCATTGTTATGCATAGGTTGTTGATAGCCACCAAATTTCTATTCAAAGGCACAAACAAATTTCTACTTGTCTCGTCACCACGCACGCTATGCTATACACATATATACACACCCCTCGACCCTTGTCGTGCATTTCTATTCCACCAAAAACAGAAATTAATTAAATACATATAGTTGCAAATTGCAATATTTCTAAACCAAAATTCTAAACACTGAAATATTATAAATATACTATAAAATTGACTAACAACCACATAGAGTATGGTAATATATATAGCCATGAGACGACTTTTCATATCTAATTAGTAAATTACTTGTTATGGAACTCATATAGGTGTACTTTACCTCTGCAATTTATTCGTAAGACAATTGGCGTTACAAAACACCAACCAACACATCATTTTCTTGACAGGGCTATTCTTATTTCTTACATGATGACCCAACGAACACACTTCATGGCAGATGTGACATTGTTGTCCTCTTTAATTTCTCCCTTGCGATAAAACCCTAATATATAGTCGTCGATACATAAGTGCCTCAACTCGATACGAGCAATACTAACAATATTAATTGAATCAAAGATCCATGGCTTAATTGATCGTGTCTTTCTTACTTCTTGACAATGAAAACTAGCTACACAATCAATACGACTACGTATTAATCAAGTGTACTTAAACCAGAACAAATTACTTCATATATATGTTTGGATCATTGAGGGATTTATGAGTGAATTTGAAATCCACCATATTCATTTAATGCATAATTGTGTAGCAATGGATTTGGAATAACTTTAATTAACATGAAGTAATTTGAAATCCATTTTCCAAATCCAAATACCCCAATCTAAAAACCTAGAATTGATGGATTTGGATTTGGAGAAGGATTTGAGAAAAATATAAGGAAATTTCTTAGATTTTATGGTCAAATTAAATGAGCATTAGAAAACACTTTAGAGTTGTTCACTCTTTGTTGTTAGAAAAGGGTAGTGATTTTCTTTCTTACTACTAAGTTTCTGTGCACCCGGCGGCCCGTATGATGAATAGAAAATTGTTGGGCTCAATTAACTGGGCCATTGGGTAGTTGGGCCTTAAAATGGGCCATGCTTCAAGAGCCCTTACTTATCCCTTCCCTACTACTAGGGATAGGGGTCGGATTCGAACCCCAACCTATAGGTTGGGAGTTTGGGGACTTACCACTTGAGATTGAAAATAAAGAGAGTTAAAGAATTATCATAGGTTGCTAATAATTTGTGGAATCTAAACTCCCCCCAAAAAAAAAAAGAATTTTTGGAATCTAAAATTCCATGTATTTAGAAATTATTCTTTTATTTATGTTATAGTGTCTATATATATATATATATATATATATATATATATATATATATATATATTCACATTTCTCAACAACCACGCGCCAAAAATTAATTACGATTTCTTGTTGAGGTACCGTAGTAGAATATATCCTTTTATTTCGTTAATATATGTTCATAATATTACAACATTTATTGTTTATATAGGAATTGTCGTTAGACATAATTAATGTACTCCATACCAGTTTTATACAGAAATTCTCAGGGTTTATTGTACCACTTCAAGAAAAACGACGATTGGCTGTTTATTTTTATTTTAATTTGGAGACGGGGTTTGAAAAAACCATGTGCAAAACAGTAGTATAATTTATTATTCCCTCCGTCCCACTCCAAGTGTCTTATTACTGTTGGGCACGTGAATTAAGGTAGAGTTGGTTTGTGAGTATATGGTGGGGTCCCCATAGTTGTTGGAGGGGAAAATTATTTCTATTTATAGAAAGAAGACATTTGTAATGGGACATCCAAAAATAGTAAGTAGGACATTTGGAATGGGACGGAGGGAGTATTTCATTGTGTGTTACTACTCCTGAAATCGTCCTGTATATTTTGTTTCACACTAATAATATCCTAATACTATATATTAAGATTCGAATTTTCCAAGGGTGTTTAATTAAATGCAATATATCCTTATTATGAAAAACGATGTGCGGTTGGTTGATTACCAAGGTGCAATTTACTTTAATTTAATATTATTGCATTTTACATAAGTTATAGAAATGATTTAATTTCCTTTTAATGTATGAGTTTAATTTGAAGAAAAAATAAAGTTGAAGCATATGGTGCAGGCTTTGTGCATGGAAGATAAGAAAACTATCAAATTTATATATAACTATGTTAACACACAAACTAGCAAGTAACCGTCGAGACTCAACGGGCATATTTATGTATTTTATATAATATTTATATTTATATTATATAAATTAATAATAAATTGTATTTTGAGTAATAAAAAATATGTGATGATTTATATAGATTCGAAAGAGCGGTAATTGGTAATATAATTTAATTATTTTTAAAACTAACAAAGAAATCATATTATACCGTCTTCTTTAGCTTCTGTGGCTTGTCCGGTACAAACCTAACATATCAATAAAAATAATTATTAAAATAATATTTTTATTTAATTTAAAATTTAAATTAAAATAAAACAAAATTTAAATATAAGTATTAAGCATAATATGAAAAATTCCCATGCAATTTGCTGAAAATTTCATTGTTGAAAATCTTATTGGTAAAGGCTAGTTTTTTTTGTAAAGGCTAGTTTTTTTTTTTTCTATCCTTAAAAATGTTTATATTATAAGTGGTACAGTTTTTTTTTTCTTTTTTGAGGAAAGAAAACTTTCATTTCATAAAAGAAATCCACAAATACAATGACCCTTGAGATTACACCTTTCGGACCACAAGCACAGCCTCATAATTTAATTAAGCAGCCATTTGATGCAAAACAGACCAAAACCAGCATATCTATCATCAACACCAAAACTACAATTGCTAACAGTAAAAACACTCTATATTCGCCCCAATCACCACCGATCACAGAAGAAGCATACTGCACCATAACTGTTCAAATTCCAATCCTTTCATCTTCGCCAAGCACCTCCAACGTCACAACTGATTGTATATGTACTATAAAAATATTTGTATATTTGTATATGTACTATAAAAAAATTGCCGTTATTGGATTACCCGTAGAGTTTATAAGAATATCATTTGCAAATATCACAACTGATTAAATCTCCAAACTCAATAACAGTTTTACCATGATCTACATCAAGTATCAATTTCGCAAATTTTTTGTCATATATAAATTTCATTGTAAATATTTCTTGTGTTATGTTGAGTTAATCATTCTTAATTGTATATTAATACTTTAAGTCACATCTTGCTAGTCACACGAAATATTGCAACATAACTGTTAATGGCTAAAAATTGGTTTTGAAAGATAAAGTCCAACATTCTTTAAAGATTGACACTGACTTTTGTTTATAATCATAGCAAAACAAACCGCGAGTGAGAATTTTCTCATCTGAAATCGAATGGGGAATTTGATTAAATCAGATAGGCTCAGAATTATTCTACCAATCAAGAATTTTCTTTTTTCATGGTTTCTCGAAAATTAATTTAACCTCAATTATATGGTTCTGCATCTTAGTTAAGATCAACATACTTCCACTGCATAATTATTTGATGGATCTATATTACTAAGATGCATGACTATAGAACCCTTATTCAACTATATTTTTCGGTAATCCAGAACAATTGATTGTGTTTATATATTCTAGTGAAAATAATTCATTAGCTTTACTTATGTTTTCATCATCTTGATAAATATTGTTAGAAATGATATATATATATATATATATATACATTTTCATTTGTAGATATATGTTCCATGATGTAATCAATCGTATGAGCAATCATTGGTATGGGTTAATATAACATAATCTTTAAAACTATCTGGATTTGAAATGGTGTAGTTCATATTTGCATAAGTACTCTGAACAAATACCGCTATATGATCTTTCGTATATTTTATAAAATTATCATCTGGAAATGTCACATCTAATCATACATCTCCAAGATCAATACCAGCTTTACCAATTTCCATCGCGTATATGAAATATTCATTGTGCAAAAGAGTTTTTTTTTTTTAATAGTCATAGTTAAACAAATGTGAGATGGGAATTTTTTTCTCTGAAATCAAATGGAGAATTTGGTTAATTCAGAATGGCTCATAATAAGTTTTGTTTTATTGAGAGTGGAGAATTATGGGTAAGTTTTTTGCATGTAGAATTCTCGTCACAATCTAGTTGAATACTAAATTTATACTAATATGCAGTCCACTGGATGCTACAGGCAACACCATATCACCTCTTCCTCGAAGGGCTATACATAATGTTTTCTAAATAAATTATTGATAAATGTCTTATCATTTCCACCACGTAAAAAAAAAAATCAAACATCATCACTATCAACTACAGACATTATTTTATTATAAACATTATTACGTTCATCAATCAAGAAAGAAATAGCTTAGCATGAACCGCATTCATCTCTTCCTTATTATAATATGTCTGTTCTAGTATCAATAGATTATTTGTTTCAGACGTTAAAACTTCATTCAGTATCGGCATTCCAGAGAAAATTTTCAAATTTATATAATTTGCAGCAATTAGCCTTTCAATTCCTAATAAAGCTATATTTATATTTGCTATTCCGTAAAATACAAATCTGTTAAAATATAGACTAATAAATTATTTCTTAACAAATAAATTAAAAAATAAATTTTTTCTTTATTTACTGATGGATCTATTCTCACTCACAATAACTCTTTATACATCAGATTCTTTTATTTATAATATACTTTATGAAAATAATTAATTTACTTTAAACCAATTATCCAAAGAATATGAATTTTCACATTTCCCTTAATAATTATAATCATTTTGAATTATTTTTAGAGATAATAATTAGTTTAGACATTCAGAATGATCAATTTTCAGATTTTAGTCATTATTTTTTCATTTATAATTTTTGGGCCACTATAAGGCTGTCGGACCACAAAAAGGGCCAAATCGGACCGCATTTTGTTCAAGTCACCTCATTATGGTCAGAAAATGGAAATCACATCCCTCTGGTAGCCCATTTAAGTTTTTCTTTTTATTATTTTTTATGTAACAAAAATAAATAATATTAATTCCATCCCATTATTTATGTCTCGCTTTTATTTTTTGACATTTTGAATAAAAAAATAACCAGTTAATAACAATGTGTCAAACCATATCTTGATTCTATATAAATTAAAAATTCCATATCTTTTTAAAACTGAAAATTATGTGAATAAAACAATGCAAAACCTAAAATAAATAATAAATAAATAATACAAAAATCTAAAATAAAAATAAAATGTGAAAATCTAAAATAAATAAATAAACGCAAAATTAAAATTTGAAATCTTTTAAAAGCTAAAAATTGTAGGAATTCCATATAAGTTAAAAATTTTATTTAAAAAATGAAAATTGAGTAAAAATAAAAATTGTTGGAATAAAAAGTGCAAAAATCTAATATAAATAAATAAAAGAACCAAAATCTAATATAAATAAATGCAAATATACAAAATTTCAAATTTAAAATCTTTTAAAATTGGTAATTATGTGAATTTCATATAAATTAAAAATTTCATATCTTTTTAAAAATGGAAATGAGGATTTTCATATCCAAATCTATAAATATTTTGACATAAATAAATATAGTAAATAAATAAAAAATACAAAAATATAAATTTAATTAATAGAAAATACAAAAATCTAAGAAAATTGGAAATTTAGAATGGAGACACCACATTAAATGTTGACTTGGTTGACCACTAATGGTTTTAAATTTTAATAATATATAAATTCCATATATACACAGCAAATTCCATATAAATTTAAAATTTTAAATTTTTAAAAACTGAAAATTGTAGGAACTCCAAATAAATTGGAAATTAAATATCTTTTAAAAACTAAAAATTGAGATTTCATATACACATGAATATACATTTAATATATAATTGTGTATACTACTTTTAAAAGAAGTGACATATTTTTGTGAAAACATGGCCTATATATATATTAATCCATATATATAAATCTTTTCCATATATTCATTAATGTATCTTTTAATAATATAAATTCCATATATACACTGCAAATTCCATATAAATTTCAAATTTCAAATTTTTAAAAACTAAAAATTGTAGGAACTCCATATAAATTGGAAATTAAATATCTTTTAAAAACTAAAATTAGGATTTCATATACACATTAATATACATTTAATATGAATAAATAAATATATGCAATGTACATTTTGATTATATCATTTATCACACCAAACAAATATAACCAAATTGAGACTAAATCTACACAAAATTACCGTATTACAATATGATTACCATATTGAAATATAAACACTACATAATTCTTAGTTGTCAGTGCCGAACCTCGTCCTAATAACTAATAATACTATAGTGCAAAAACTGAAAATGCTTATTCATGTCATAATAATCATATGGTGTAAAAACTCAAAATCTATAAATTAATAATAAATACAACAATAAAATCTAAAATAAATAAAATAAAAAAACACAAAATAATACAATATAAAATAAAAATTCAAAATAATAAATTCCTAAGTAGATAAAATAAAAATACAAAATTTTAAATTTTATCTTTCAAATCTTTTTAAAAGTGAATAAATCTCTAAAGAATCAATAAATAACGCGAAAATCTAAAATTAGTAAATTTAAAATTTCAAAATAATATAAATTAAATGTAAAGTGAAAAATTTTAAATTTCAAATCTTTCAAGTATATTTAAAAGTGAAGATTATGGGAATTCCATATAAATTGGAAATTTCATGAAGTATATTTCAAAAACTGAAAATCTATAATGAATAAATAAATGCGAAAATATAAAAAGAATTAATTAAAAATGCAAAAATCTATAAAAATTAAAAATTTGAAATGGAGACACCGCATTAAATTTAGGATGGGTTGTTCACTAATGCTTTAATATATATATAGATAATGAAATACATTTTCTTAAATTTCATTATTTATTTAAAAAAATAATGAAGTCATAATTTTGTTTTCTTGAAAATAAATTTACACAAATCACGATAATGCAATTATTTTTTTCTAACAAAATCTATAAATAAAAAGCTACTATTAATTATAAATAATTATCCAATAAACTTTAATTAATCTGTTTAAGCTTTATGTAACCCTATAATGAATTTTATTAATGAAAAAATAACGATAATCAGTGTAATTACCTTTAGCATTAAATTGCTTACTTGCAACTTAGCAGTTATTTGAACAGGTAAGAGTTGCATAATAATTATAACTAGTAAAATATTAAATTACAGTATATAATTATGAAATTATCTTATAATACATAATATTATTCAAAAATAGATTTAGAGTTGAATAATACAATAAGGTGTGCCATCATTATCAGTCAGGATTTCCATCATCAAAACTCTATCCCATAGAGACTAAAATTTTAAATTCATGTCCTTATTTTCTTAATTACAATTATATATATATATATTACGAAATACTTTTTAAACATATACTCAAATAAAAAAATTCTCTTAATTTAGCGAGATACTAACAACCTTACACTAAGTACTTCATATAACTAAGTACAGTAGTATTTTACTTATTTATTTTGTGCATAAATTTTGCTGTAACTATTCAACCCTAAATATTTATTTATTTTTTTAAAAAAATTAATAAGCTTTTGGTCAACTATAGGCCCCACAGTACGCACGTACATACGTAAAACTTCTACAGGCTATTTGTGTTTTATTTAGGAGTAATAATTGCCAAGCGTTACGAGATGTAAAAAAATACTAAAATCTACCATCCAAAAGAACAAAAATATAATAAACAAAATTAAATAAAATCAATTACTTAGACATGAAAGTTTGGGCTATAAATAACCCTTTCTATAACCTTTCACATCCATAGACCATAAGGTTGTACGGAATAATATTCCCTTTTCTCTGGAACTTAGAATTTCTTGCTAGCTAGTTAAATAGAGGTTTTTCCATTTTAATTCTTGTAGTTCCTTTGCTACGACATAATTGGTTGGTTGTCCCTATATTACATATATACGTATATCGATCGAGGGAAATGATGAGTACTTCGGTTTTCGAAGGTACACCCAATTATAATGCCTCGAATTATAATTCTTTATGCTCTCCCCATGAAATTCACATTCTCCTTATCGAGCGCGACGAAGAAGACAATGCTGAAATTTTAAACATGTTGGAACGCTTCTCCTATAAAGGTATCGAGATTTATGTTAGATTATATGTAGGACTATAGAGATTCCAAAATAAATTAGACTAAATTTAAACAATCTTGAGTACGATTGAGTATAGAAATTTGATTTTGATGAATTCTAAAAAGGATTGCTTTTCCTAATTTTTTTGTTCTAATTCATGTGTTCTAGGCTCTAAAATTGAATTATGTGGATCGTAGTAAAAGAATTATTAATAGTTAAAGTAGAATTTAAAAAAAATAAAATTATTTGTGTGTGAATGATTATTCTGAGGAGTTTTGACTGTCATGTGTGTACAAGTTAATTATTGGTTAATTATTCGTTGTTGAAATCATTTTTGTCTTGCAGTTACTGCTGTCAAATATATCTCCATTGCTTTATCAATTTTGTCGAAGAAGAAGACACAGTTTGACGTTGTAATAGCAGACGTGAGTTCATGTCACTCATATGCATTCCCTCTTCTGCAAGAGACATCTCAAATGGGCATTCTTACCATTTGTGAGTATTGCTTTAAAGTTACAGAATTTTAATTTTTTACAATTTTTGTACATAAGTTGGATTCGTTGATAAAAGGGTATTAATTAGCTAGTTTCATTTGGAACAGAAAACCCTAACTTTTAAATTATGTGTGAACGATAACTAGACACGAAATGGGGGTTTTGCCCTAATTATAATAATTTCCTTTTTGATCGACGATATATAATATATTCATCATGTTCAATTTATATTTTTATTTAAATGTAGTGACATGCGAGGAAAATAATGTGGCTACAACGATGTGGGCATTGGAGCACGGGGCGTTTCTTTGTACAAAGAAACCAGTTTCCCAAGAGACAATAGAGTCTATTTGGCAACATGTGACCAGAGAAAAATTGGCTAAACCTAAAGCAGCCAGCGGCTTAGAATTCATTGCTTCGGATGAAAATGAAGAAGAAAATGTAATCGAAAACAACTGCCAGATTGATAAAAATAATAATGTTGAGATGGATGATCCATATTGTTTGGAAACTTCAGTACAGAATGAGGAGGGCGATAATGGGTTTGTGAAAAGGAAGGTTTGGACAGAATGGACTCAAGAACTTCATGAGAAATTTATGGACGCTGTCAACCAACTTGGAGATGGAAGTAATTAGTCCAGTCCCTCTTTAATTTTAATTTATTTTAGTTTTATTTATTTTTATTCGTTTATGATAATGGTTGAGTAGAATCTTAATTAATTATTTTACAGAGTTTATTAATTTTGGTTGAAAGTAGGATGCTACCCAAAGGAGATTCTAGAAGTGATGAATATACCCGGGCTTACAAGAATGCAAGTGGCAAGTCACCTTCAAGTACGTTCCTATAATATCCTTGTTTTGATGATATATACCATCATTTTTTTTTTCCCTTAAAGGTGATTGTTGAAATTAAATTTCAACAAGGACGACACTACAAACATTCAACATGTAATGTATGTAGTAGTGGTGTTGTTATGAAGTTAAATTTCAACAACTATCCTTTACAAAATACCAATGGCCAATAGTACTTCATAACCCAACGTGCCCCGTTGTTCATCGATCAATTTGTTCCTAATTTTATGTAGAAATGCCGTAATGCAAAATGGATGCCTCCGAACAAAAGAAAATCCAGATTTTCGGGCATGGGAAGGACATCACAACACAAGATCAAAGCTCCAAGGTCGAAGACAGTTAGATTTGGATCCATGCCCCGCCTTGAGTTAGGCAACGACGATTTTCAAGGATTTCATAACTCAGGGGTGGATCATCATCATCTTCAGAATGATCAAGAACTCACTACCAATCCATCTACACAAAAAGATCCTATTATGAACAACAACAATGAAGGAACTTTTGGCAATTTGTGTGATCCTCAAGGGAGTTCTGGCAATTCATACGATTCCCATCTTCTCTTCGACAATGCTAATTACCCTTTGGCCGAACATTATGACACACCCTACATGGTACCTACTCAGGGTTTAGGGTTGGATCAAACCTTAATGCATCGTGTCCAAAGAGTCGATTCTTGCACCACACACTCATCTACAAACCAAATTGACAGTGTCGCTGACCAGAATGCCCTAGAACTTTCGAGCATGATCCAGAATTTTTCGCCATCAACGCTAGGGTTTGGAATGGACTATAATGGTTATGTTCAAGACGACCAACTGCAGTACCAGGTTCTCTGAACAAAATGCATTCACTTTGGTTTATTGCAACATTGATATATGCTATTTCAACTATATATAAATGTATTCATGTTTGCTTAATGTTTGTATATAGGATATGCCTTTTGGGATGATGAATCCGAGTGCGAGTCAATGGGCTTGGGATTGATGATGAATGAATTGGAGGCTAACATGAGAGAAGAAACATCAAAATCATTCATATGATATTCTATTTATAAAAAGTAGACAATGAAATTGAATAATTATTATTGCATCCTGCATATGTGTAATACTGTACTCTCTATGTTAGCAAATTAAATAAACATACTATTGAGCTTATTTTGTAATCAATTTAGTTATATATATTGTATTATAGTCATATATGGGATTATGGGTTATTTATTTTAATGTTTAGTTTCTTCTTATTTATTTACTATTTATTTTCTGAAGTTTAAGTAGGGTATAATGAAAATTTTCCACCAACAGCCTCAAATTAAAGCACCTTGCGCATCATCATTCATCACCTAAGTAATTAATGAAGGGAAGACAGTAATATAATAAACTGTATGATGTATATAAATAAGGAATATGATTAATAAGAAATTATAAATATAATAGTGAATTATACAAAATTAAATCTTCTATTTGAATTTTTTAAAATAGTTTTAAGGGTCGTGGAGTTAATTAAGAAGCTAAGGCAAATCATGATACTTGAGCTTGAGCTTGAGCTTGACAAAAGATATTTGAGTTCGAGCTCGAGCTCGAGTATCATCAAAGATCCATTCGAGTGTATAAAAACACCCTGCCATCCACCCATATTCTATCGAACCAAACGAGGGTGAAGTTTATCACGGCGAGAATCAGATACAAGTTCGAGTTCGAGACGAGTATCATCGACTTCGAGTTTGAGCTCAAGTAGTTCACGAATATTTTTTTTGCTAAGCTCGAACTTGATTCTGTAGCTTAAGTTTGAATTTTGTTTTATTTTCTAATATTTGATTTTGGAGTTTTAACCATAGCCTGAAAGACACAATTTAATTTGATACTTGAATATTGTGTTGGTTATCGTACAATTATGATAGAACTAAAATTTTTTTAAAAATATATTTTAATTTTTTAGAATGACTATTTTTTCTCGTTTAGATATTTTAAATATCTTGACATCTTTTCTAATAGAAAATAGAGTGGACTGTGAGGGAGTATGAGATGAAGATTAATTAAAATGTGTGTCAGAGATGTTATCAAGTCGAATTAAGCTCAAATGCTCGAGTCGAGTCCCGAGTCGAGCTTGACTTGATACAAGCTCGAGCTTGAGTCGAGTAGCGATAATCGAATACGAGTTGAGTTTTTTTTCGTGCCGAATCCCGAGTCGAGTACAAGTAGCACTACTCATTAATCACCTTACTACGAGGTACATAATCTATTTAAAAACCAATTAAGAAACCAATGACCAAATGGATATGTAGACTCTCAAATTTCTCCGACAAAAAAGTGAGACAAAATGTAATTAATGAAAGATCTAAAACCTTTTATTATTCTAAAAAATTTGCTACCAAACTTTTTTATTTAAAAAAAAGAAAAAGAAAATGGAGATCGATAATTCTGCACATTAGGGTACATTTGTATTTAAAATTAAGTACAGATTTATGCCTACACAGAACATGAGCCCATTCATCACTGAAAGAATTAGAATCATGTGTTTAGTGGCGAAATTAGAATTACCCTTAAGAATGATTAGTTTTCACGCATTAATAAAAAGAATTTGTGAAGAAAATACGAATATTAAGTTTTATAATACCAACACTGCTTCTGCAACTATTATATATATGGAGGAGAGACCTAAACAACTCCATAATTAACTATACATGGTCCAATTCGACTTTTGATTGTTTGACTGCTTAATTACATTAATGTCATCGAAAGTATGGGAAAAATTATCCAAAAAGATTACGTACTCAACACATGATGAGCTAGACAATTGCTATAAAAATTACATCGCAATAATGTAACAAACAAATTAAAGCGATAAATTTTAATATCATAATCACTATAAAAATTACATCGAAATGTACAAATTATAAAGCGATAAATTTTAATACCATGCAACAAATTAAGTACTTTCACCTTAATTGTGTATTTTTATTTGTAAAAATATGTAAATTATTAAATTTACAATTAACTAAATACATAAATTGTTAGAATATGGGAGTATATAGTAATATAAATAAAAGTTTAGTCGAATTGTGCATGACTTTTAACTTGAAGAAGTAAAGCTCAAATCCGTTTATATGTACTTTTTGTGATGTTACAAAATCCTTTTTTTTTTTGCTAGATACAATTTTGCCAAACATATCCAAACCTTTGTTAGTTTACCTTATTATTATTATTTTTGGATAAAAATTGACACCTATGTGTCGGCAAATGTGTGTGGGAGCCCAAACCACACAAATTACAAAGGGGAAGAAAGGGGAGGGATAGGGGCCGGAGGGAATCGAACCCCCAAACTATGGTTAGAAGGCAGAGAACATGACCACTTGGGTCAAGTCTCATTCCCTTTGTTAGTTAACCTTATTCATAACAAAAAAAAATTACTTTTTATTTTTATTATCACGTTTCTTATACAATAAAGCATCCATTTACAACCACAGAAATTAAAGTATAATAAGAATTAAACGGTATTTAAGTAAAGTACTTTATTTTTTAATGCTAGCAAGCATAATGCAATTACATTGTTATGATTTTCTTAATCATATACAAAAAATTTTTACTTTGCACCCCAACAAAGTAATGATTATTAGGATGGCTATAGATTAGATACTATAGAGCTAAAACGTTACAAAATTATCTAAAACAATAATAAATTAAATGCCTTATTATTACATGATGAAATTATCTATAAATAACCTTCTCCCTTATGCTTGAAAGTTGGACATTGCAATATTTTATCACATTAATTAATTTTGTGTTCCAAATCATGGCGACACATGTGATCCACGTACTACTCGTTGAGCATGACAGGACCGATCTTAATACAATTAAAGACACACTCGAGAGCTTATCTTACAAAGGTATCTTGAATTATACTTCTCATTTTTGTTCATTGTTGTATATGTTGTTTTGTGACTAGGAAACAATTATTAAAGTATTTCATGTGCATTTTAGTGCAGGGCATTAGGTTTATTTCTTGTACGTGGGTGTATATCTATGTTCAAAACTTGTAAATTTTTAAATCATAATGCCCTGATTTGTTCAATCAACAAACTTAAGGGGCTGAAATGAGAAATCGTTTATTTCATAGAGATAAATATTATTGCAAGTTTTCCATGCACAACATGATCGAAGGCTTTTTAGAACAACGTTGTGAAATTTTCGAGCTCAATTATATTAAGTTTCTAGTTTTTTTTGGTAAACATTGACACTCATGTGTCGGCAAAAGGTGTGTGGGAGTCCCAACCACACAAATTACAAAGGAGTAAAGAGGATGGATAAAGGCCGGGTGGAGAATCGAATGCCCAACCTATAGATTTTAAGAAAAATCTGTTATTTAGTATCTTTGTCATCGATTTTAATTAATATACTAGATTTTTCTCCCGCGCTCCGCGTACGGGGCTCTGTGTACGGGTATTAGTTTATTTTTAATACAAACAAATATTAACTCAATTAATTTGTTATTTTATTATATTTATGAAAAAAAATTATAAGATATAGTTTCTATTATCGTTTTTTTTTCAAAATGAAAAAAGAAAAAAAAATTAAAGAAAAAGTTTAATTTTTTTTCTTAATACATACCAAAGATAAATTCAAATTTGTATACAAAGAAAATATAATATCAATAAAAAAATTAATTCACTAAGATTACCGCCTCGAATTATAAATATTATATGTATAATTAAAATATTTAAATATATTAAACATTCGACTTTGTAACCCACTCTTAATAACCAGCAAAAAAAAAACATGTTGATTACAATAATACAAATATTGAATATATATGGTATGATATCCATATTAATAATACAATATATACATTATTATGATGGTGATTTTTATGTAACAAAATTATATATTGAAATTTTCTTTGTGATGGAGTACCTTTTTTTTTTTATCTATATTATTATGTAGTTTTTCAAAAGTTTTTTCAATAAAAAGTTAAATTTTAGTACTCCTAAATATTTTTAGTGAAAATAGTATATTTATTTATTTAAAGATCTCTTTATGTATTTTAATTGTTTAAACCCGTAATATATATTTTATATAAAGAGAATTAGTTATAATTTAAAAGAACAATATAGGTATCACCATATAATTATAGTTCCAAAATTTATTATATTATCTTCTAATATTAGGAGTAAATGGTGGGGATGGATAGATTTGCAATCATACGGTCATGAATTTTTTTAATAAATTCTAGGATGAAGTGATTTTACTTTCTACATCTTTGATAAGTATTTTATACTCCATCCATCCCACTAATAGTGTCACACTTCTTTTTGACATGGTATTTTACGTGGGGATATTTAGTATTTAATGTAGGGGCAAATTAGTGTTTATAGTGGGGGTAAATTAGGAATTTATGTGATGTGATTGTAATGTATTTGAATTTTTAATTGATTTATTTATATGTAATGTGATAGTTGTGTGTTTGAAATTTTAATATATTTATTTATTAATGTGATATGATGGTAGTGGGTTTGGTAATTAATATATTTAATTATTTTCAAAAAGGAAAATGTGACGATTGTAACGGGACGGACCAAAAAGAAAAATGAGACGGAATTAGTGGGACGGAGGGAGTAATATATATGCATATCTTCGAGGTAAAACTACTGTTTGAACCCATAATATATAATTTTTATAAAGAGATTAATTATAACTTAAAAGGTTAATACATGGAGCACAATAAAAATATGATTACATGATTTAGGAGAGATCAATATATTGCAATCCTACTGTAATTGAATTTTAAAATGAAGTGATTTTACCTTCTAAACTGATATGCATCTTTATGATAGATATGCATACCTTTGAGGTTAAATTACTTTTTGAAACCATAATATATTATTCTTATAAACAGATTAATTATAACTTAAAGGACTAATATAAGCAGCACAAAAAAATAGTTCCATGATTTATTATGGTATAGAAGATTAAATTCCCAATTATACCCGATGCCACAAATTAGGATTAAAATTTAAATAAAATCTTCTATAGCAGAATAATTTCTTTTAAATATATATTTTGATAAATTAACAAAAATATGGTTAGAAATAATTAAATTTTTAATTTATTATATTGATTAAGATTTATACTTATTATAATACTTTAGGCAAAAAAAAATATATATGTTTAATTAAATTGAAGAATATATAGATTTTGCCTATCGAAAAAAAAATAAAGAATTAAAAGTACAACTATTATATTTAAGTATATGTTTAATTAAATTTAAGTATATGTTTAATTAAATTTTTAAAAAAAGTACATGGATAGAAATAATTGTGCCTATCGAAAAAAAAAATACTTTAGGCTCAAAATTTAGTACAACTATTATAATATATATTGGATATATATATATTCAGTTAAAGAATTTCTAATAGAGAAGTATATGTTTAATTAAATATTTATTAACCATCAAATATATTATAATTTGTTTATCATTTATATCTATTGAAAATATAGAAAGATTTTTAAAGATTTGTTTATAATATATAGATCCATAGATTTATGATCTAAATATAGTATTAAAAGTTGATGACATGGCGTAGGTAGAATTAATCAACGCTGACGTGTATCTTGATGATTAATCAGCGCTGATGTGTCTTTTTTAGGTCCGTTGATCTATAAAATGATGGTATAATTACTGATTAACCCTTAAAATTAAAATGATTGAGTTATTTTGGAAAAGGACAATATAGTCTGCACATGCCAAAAAGTATTCAGGATTTATTATATAGATTCTCTTAATCTTTCTTGTGGTTTTTTTTTTTTTTTTTTTCAGTTACTGCGGTCGAGCAAGCATCCGATGCTTTGTCACTTTTATCAGAGGAGAACTTTCATTATGATGTGTTAATGGCGAACGTGAATATACTAGAATCATGCACATTATATCTTCTACAAGCGACAACTCATATGGACTTTCTTATGATATGTGAGTATTGCTTGATGGTACTTTTTGATTATCTAAAATTTTAACGAGAAATAAAGAATTTTCCATTATTGTCCAAGTAATTCATATCGATAAATGCATTTTTGGACTTGTAATTTGTATTTAGCATTTTGATCCTCTTTCTTCTTGGATTATAGAAATGTCCAAAACTAATGTTCTTTTTTTATTATTAAAAAAAAATACTGTCTTGTGTGTGTATAAGGATTTTAATTAATCTAATCGGAATTCATTTATTCAACATACTGGACTTACCTAATTGGGCTAACTGCTAGCTGCTAGGTAAATAACCCTAATTTTTCTTGATTCAATTTTATATTATGAAACCCTAACGCGTATCTAAAATAGTTTTATTTTATTTACTAATAAAAATAGAGAATCACCATATCATTCGTTATTAATTATTAATTTGAATATATTATTGTAGTGTTGTGTGATGACAATGACGACGATCATTCCATCACAATTAGGGCTCTGGAGTTAGGAGCCTATCTCTGTATCAAAAAACCAGTTGCTAGGGAGAAGTTCGAGAATCTATGGCAACATGTGGTGAGGAAGAAAGTGCGAGGAGCTAAAGACAAGGATTTGTGTAGAAATTTCCCAGAGTACAGTAATGCCACACAAGTAGATCTAGGAAATGAGTTCATGGAGAAATTTTCCAATAATGATAACGGCAATGGTTTCATAAATGATGGGGAAACAAAGGATACATGGGACTCCAAAGCCTTACAGCAGGAGGATGATAATAATGCTACTATGTTCAAAAGAAAGGTTTGGACCGAGTGGACTCCTGAACTTCACCAGAAATTTATGAATGCGGCAGCCCAACTTGGAGAAGGAAGTAACTACTCTTTCTTACTTCTTATCTTATACATATCCGAGCCAGAAAAATAATTCAGTTTTGATTCAAAAGTTATTGTGATTTTTTTTAGGGTTTTAAGTGTATTGCTATTCACTGTTACAAGTTTGATTTGCATACATGATCGATTTTGGTTGAAAAATAGGATGCTATCCAAAAGACATTCTTGAACTCATGAATGTGCCTGGCCTTACCAGAATGCAAGTGGCAAGTCATCTCCAGGTTTGTTCGGTAACCTAAACTTGTTCCAAGTGGCGAGTGTGAAATTATAGGATGAAATGTGCAATTTTTTATTTTGCAGAAATGTCGGAGTGCAAATTGGATACCTCCCAGCCAAAGGAAAAACAAGCAAGCCTATATAAAGATGCTGACGCCGCGGAGGACCAAAGCGCCCAGGTCGAAAACTGTGAAATTTGGATCTATGCCTCAAGTAAACAACAATAACTCGCCCTTTCATGACCAACAAGCACCCATTGCTCAACAAAGACAAGCCCGCGACTCTGGTGAAAATAATCAAGATGAGAGTTATTACTACAACTTTAGTCATAATCCTCAATTTGCCAGTGATGATCTCGGTACTAATTACTCTATACCTCAAAGTAGTGAGACATTAACCATGGCACAACAAGGATATACCTTTGGCATTGCTGAGCCCTTTGTTTATGGAGTCCAAAATGGGAACACTACCAATGCGAATTTTACGACAAGTTATCAGATACCGGAAGCCTCGGATTTTCCCTACGTGGATGGCGGCGCGTCCCAGAACTTTCTGCTTATGCAGCATGAATTGGGAATGGGCTATGATGGAGGGTTTCAAGCAGTTTTCCCGGACCAAGTGTACTGTAACCAGCAGGTGAGTTCTCTGGATTCAAGAAATTAATGTGTCTCGTATATTTTTATGATTTTTGTTTTTGCTAACATTAATGAATTTATTGTTGTTGTTGTGATTTGTAGATGAATACTCTTTTTAATAACGCAAGCACTAATCCATGGAATCATGGATCAGTTCACAACGAGTGATGAATTTGGCCAGGGTCTCTTCATGTCGTGTGCCTTTCTTCTCAGTTATTATGCATTGCTTGCTGGTTATGTTATTGCGGTGTTGAAGCTTATGGTGTGGCTGTAAGGAGAAGTATATACATAACGCTTGTCTTTCTGAAACAACACTGTGTTTATAATCCCATCCATGATATATCCTTCCATTGTTGGTATAATACTACATACCTTCAATTTAATTAATAAAACGTCTCCTTAAACGATGTATGGAATTAATGATTGAAAAATATATATCAATAAATTAATTTACTACACAAAAAAAAAAGAAAAAATGAAGACAGAGATGCTAAACATTAGAAAACTAAATACTTCTCTATCTAGTATTTTACCCAAACTTTAAAAAAAAAAATTAAGTTAAACAAACCCCCACAAAAATAATACTAGTACTACAGTACATAACTACTACATACCCACTGGAACAATCAAAATATCAAATACAATTCAATACGCTACGTACAGCTTGAGAAATAAGTAAAGCCACATTTTCATCTCCGGTGCTTATCAGCGTCTGTGCTTCAGTGATTTCTATCCAGGCTTTGCTAGGCTCCAAGACATGTATGAGAGAAACCTTGCCACATTCATCATCATCAGCACCCATTGCTTCCTCCATGGACGTGACAACCATACCCATCTTCTGCAATGCTGTCAGCAGAGCATCTGCATCAATTCTGCCAAAATAAAGCAGTGGCTTTGACTGGGAGGCAGTTGGGTCTGTGTTTCCTGGGGATAACCTATATCTTCCGTGCTCCACCATGAGCTCTCCCTTCAATCTTGCGACAGCTGTACCTTGTTTCAATGTTGTGTATTGGAGCTGATGGGCCAGTTCTACATCAATGTCCAGCTCTGAGTCTTCCTTTGGGTATGGGATGGTTATGGTTTGCCCTTCGGAGTAGTAGGTGAATGGGAGTGAAGTTTCCAATGGAGTAACATGCTGCCTAGATGCCTCCGGGAACTGTGTGATGCGTAGAAACCACTGTGTTCTTAGTGAGGAAAAATAAGTAATCCAGTAAGTGCTTTATGAAACCAATGAGCATGGGGTACAAGATTCATAGGAAAGGGATTACTACCACGACGCTTTTAGGCTGTAATATCTTCAATAGATGGGGACATTTTCGTACGCTGCAAAAATGAGAAGAAATGTAAGATTATAATTCAACACATACCTACAACCCATGGGGGAAAACTGAAATTTACGTTTATTAAAAAATACCCAAAACACTAAGATTGATGCTTTCTATTCAATGTCAAGTGACAAAATCTCAGTTATCTCTGTCCATGTTTAACTGTTTCCATTTCAATTCATAAGTTTAACTATTAAAGAAAAGCCCAGTGCTGGGGAATGTACATCACATACTAAGAAAAATTGGATAAAACAATATGTTTGAAGAATACTCTCAGACCCGAACATCAAGATATTCAACGAGTTAATGGTTAATCGCCATGGACATCAGGAAGACCATTCCTAGTTACAAAGTACCAGAAATTCACATTTCAGATCCGTGAGTAGTTCATGATTTTATATTGCTCAGGGAGAAATAGCACAAGCGGAATTATAACACACTTCAGTGTATACACAAACAGAGAACAACTTACTCTATTCCAGAAATGAAAGAACATTGGAGGACTTTCATTCTCATTGGCTTGTATGGTAAGAAAGCCAAAGTGGCATCAACCCCTTCCTGTATTTGTACAAAGACAAGACAACCATAGTCAGAAAAGGTATTCACAAATTTATTTGATAGGCAATCTAACAGTACGGCAGTTCGATTAAAAGTTTAATAAAACGGCACCTCCATCACAAGTAGTGAATTCGAATCACTACACCATCGTCGGAGCAAATGAACAACAGGACCAAGTCGCAAGCTCCAGTGAGGACAAATAACTATGCAAGGTTCCTGCCAAATTGATCTTGGGCACATAAGAACAATTTATCAGAACTAATAATGCAAGGGTATATTATAAGCAACAATTATGTGGCAGGATTTGAAACGAAATAGTCAAGTTTTCAGAACTCACAAATTTCAATTCATATCAAACATGTCACAAAAAGTAACATATGCAGTCTCCAACTTTGTAGGTGTAGTTATTAACTTTTTGCTGAGGTGCTGCATGACTAAGTATATCTTGATAACTAATAGGAATAAAAATCATAAATTAACGCATATGAAAACATGTAGTCTCAAATGAATGACTGATAGACACACTCTTTCTGTTGCTTCTGCAGTACACGTCATCCAACTGTTGAACTTCTAACTTCAACAGTCCGATGCTTATTAATGAAACATGATAACACTACTTATCATAGTTCCACCATATATGGCAATAAATTTAAAATTAATCAGTCAGTATTACATGACCATGACAATTATCTTGCAGAAATAGGGGAATGAGACTTGCCCAAGTGGTCATGTACGATGCCTTCCAACCTAGGTTGGGGGTTCGATTCCCACCTGGCCCCTTATCCCTCCCCTTTATTCCCTTTGTAATTTATGTGGCTAGGGCTCCCACACACCTTTGCCGACACATAGGTGTCAATGTTTACAAAAAAAATTATCTTGCAGAAATAGAGGGTCTTTTTATTATAAAAAAAAAAATCCTGCCATTTTCAAAAATTGGAACGAGAGTTATTTTAATCCTGCTACATTAAGAAATTGGAACATGTGTGCGTGTTTGCCAATGCAATATCTAGAGATAAGAAGTCTTACAATAATTTGACTGAGTGAATGGCAGGAAACAAATATAGCCTTCTGTCTTTTAACATCTCTGCATGAACAAATAATGGTTCACCTGAGTAAAGCTGCAAATTGAAACATTCAAACTATTTGGGTTTGAATTATACACCTTAAAAAAGCATATATATGGCATTTTAAACTCAACTTACACGATCTTGCCGAGGTTCACATAACCATTCTGGAATGATATTTGTATATGCCATCAACTCTTCTGCAACTGAAGAAACCACAAAAATGGGGACCTGCATTACAGAACAGTGGTTAAAGTAAAACTTAAAAAAGAATTTTTAAGATGCGTAAGAAATGATATCTATATTTCATATTTGACTAGCATTTGGATACAATGCATATACTATCCAATAACATTTAATCACTCTACTTCTTTGAGCCATGCCATTGTATGGCAGGAAAAAAGGTTTCAATTGGATGTTCACACAAATTGTCATTTCAGTCACAGACTCACAGGGGGGTCTGCTAGGCTCCAAAATAGAATCAATCACTTTTCAAAACATGCCTATTGTATTCTGTCCACGTTAAAGAATGTAAATGCACCTTCATATCTGCAGACATCATATCATGAGCGAACTGCTCCAATAGCTGGAGAATCATCCCAAGTTGTCCAAGGGAAATTAAAACTGAGCCACCAACTTTTAAGGAATCAATGGCACATGAGCTAATGAAATTTAATTTTTCCATCTCCTCCATATATTCATCATCATTAACCAGCAGCTCCCTTGATTCAGAATGCATATCATCATCATCATCACTGCAAGATAGATACAAGCTGAATCAAATTCAATCAAAATGAAAATAAAAAAACGAAAAATATACGTAAAATATAAATATGGATCCTGCTTCAGTTATAAACACAGAGAGGTCAAAACACATCCATGATCATAATGTTGAGAAATCCAGAATTGGGAGTACCTTAAATGTGATGAGTTGTTACCAGTATGACTAGAGAGAGGTCTTCCATCGTCAAAATTTTCTGGACCATTGCAACAAGACATATCTGAGTATATAATCAAGTCGCTTCTCTCCAAATCCTTGTAATTGAAGCTCATTGCTGTGGCAGGCGAGAAAACAGAATTTGATATATAAGCAATGCTTCCTTTTGGAATATTTATACTCCAATTACAAGATCCAATATCTAAACCAGAACTGAATGCTTTTATTGTCAACAAGCCGTTGTAGAAAACTTCTTCAGCATACTTAAGAGCAATCACCTTCTGCATGCAAGCCTTCACGTCAGCTGCACTGATAAATACCCCTCATGACATAATCAAACACATAAGGAATTATGTAATTCAGATACACTAAAAAGTGGGAACTCAAATTACAATAATGGAGCTTGAAAAATATCTTAATAAAGTCCATTCAAATTTTTCCATGAAAAGCAAACAAAGAATATTACTTCCAGCTACATATGTTTGAATATTCATCGAACATATTTGGGCAGATTTCACTTTCAATATATAACAGCTTGTTTGAATTCCAGAAACAATTAACAGGGAGTTCTACTTGATCTCCACTGCTCCATATAGCAGTTGCAATATTTACCTACTCCTTGTTTTCTTTGCTCTAACAGAGGTATCAATCATAGAGTAATATTCTTATAGCTGAGGGATACATGACTCAAGCTCCAACCTCCCCACATTTTCAGAGATATCACAGTAATGGATATGATAAAAATTTATGGATAAATAAAAAGAAAAAATTTGAGTTATCTTATACAACACCCATTAGGGATTTTATGCATTGCAGTATGGAATTGCTTTTATCTTAACAAATCATGTGTCTGGAACAAAATCTAGTCATGTAGGTTCCAGTAAAAAAAGGATAAAAAAAAAACAGTCTTGAAGGTGTGATTTCTGAAAGAGAAATAGAGCTGTATTTTTATACCTGTATAATGGCATCCAAGCACCGAACTTCATACCATCAGCACCACACAAAATGTGCTTCAGTTCCAGTGGGAGCGCTTCAATCTCATCCCATTTCATCCAGTTAGGACCATCAGACGCCTCAGGTCCATAAAACTGGCTGAATTCTTTATGCATATTAACAAGATCCTCCATCATTAATTGCCCAATTCTAGCAGCAGCTTCAGTTACATACACCTGAGCCACCGTTACACCCACAAGCAATCAAATCCACAAATTTCAATTGAAAACAAAACAACTAAAAACCACAAACAAGAAATGACCATAATTACCTTAGCTGAAAAATCTTTGTTACGAGTGAGAAAAGGCAACCCCAGTATACCCATAGGACTAGATATCAACACTAAATCTATAAAAGAAACATTCCAAAGAAGCAAGTTCCTCACAGTTCTATATCGAGGTTCAGCACAAATTAAACTGCTTGCATCCACAGGTTTGTTCCTTTTTCGCCTATTTTCCTCATTCAGCTCACACCCCACATCTCTTTTGCGAGAACAACACAAATTCTCAGCTACTGAATCAATTGGGACAGGAGAAAAGACAGCAAGTGAAGACAGGTCCAATGGACAATCAAATAGAACCGTGAAACCACATACATCCAAAATGTGGCATGGCGGGAAATAGTAACCCTTGCCTTCGCTCAAGCAAGTCTGCCACAAATGCAGCCAGTAAGAAATTTATACATAAAGATAAGTCAAACAGCTGAATTCAAAGCACCAAAATATATCCATCTTCCGGAAATGAAAACCGAACAATAAAACATAGAACTGATATTTGTATGCAGAAAGTGATCGAGAGAGACTTACAAACTCCATAGAGTTCTCACTTCCCACCAACGCGAAGTTGGTTAAATCTCGAGGAATAATTTGATTGTTTAGTCAGTGGCGGAACTAGAACTTCAATTAGGGTCTGCAAATCCAATGAAAAAAAAATTCAAAAGCCAACATTTTTCTAAATAAAGAAGTTTGAGAAATCAATAATATACATGTTATATTCTTTATAAGTTTGACAAATCAAAATGTGCAATTGTGCATTGTGCACAATCCATCTCCTGTTGTTTCAGCAGTTAACAGATAGATTTATAACTTAGTCCAATGAAAGTAGATTTACAGATACATTTACAACTTACAGATAGATTTACAGGACTCCTCAATCAACAACTTCCGGAGAACTAAGAGGAAGTATCAGCTACATCGAACAAAAGAATCATCCGATCAGCCTTCGCACTCCCGTTAAATAGTACTTCTATTATATTGTATAGGGGCTTGCCTGTGCCCCAATTTCAGTTATTACGCTTTCGAAGCAAATCAGGGCATTGATGGGTCGTCTCACTTGCCTGCTTTATTTATGAGAAGAAAGTTAGCTACGTGATAGAAGCCTGCCTCTGTGGGACTGAGGATTCCTAAACTCCTATACATTCCTACCAATCGCATTAGCAGAGCATGACATAGCACTCTCAAGCATACAAATTGTGTCATAAATTGCAGAATTGTTCATATGTAACAGGGCAGAAGACTCCGTATCATATAAATTTCTATTGAATAGACCCCATGGAACAATATGTTGCAATATTTCGATTAAACGAAAAACATTGCCTTTATTGGAATCAATGGCAACATCCAAACACGCTAGGTTCAGCGAAATTACCAATGAATTACATTCCCCTAACTCTCAAAATCATTTACAGATAGATAATAGATTTACAACTTACACTTACCCTATATAATATCCTTGCCACTGAGGGGCAGAGGGCAGGCGAGAGAGATGGAGGGCGGCGTGAATTTGGAAAGAGAGGACGGCGGCGTAAGAAGGAGAGCTGACGGCGCGTAAGAAGGAGAGCGGACGGCGGCGTTAGAAGGAGAGCGGACGAGAGAGAGAGCAGAAAGGGGAAGAAAGTGGAGGCGGCGGCGGCGGTGGGTGAATTTGGGGAAGAATGCTAGGGTAGAAAGGGCAGATTATTTATTAATATTAGTATTTTTTTATTTTAAAATATACTTAGATCCCCCTACGTCGTTTTGGTGGTTAATTTAAGAGCAATTTTCAAAAAATATACCCCAACTATATCAAAGTTTTAAAATTAATACCTAAACTATTTTTTTTGGCAAAAAATAGACCTCAATTTTCCTTATTAGAAAAAACTACACCTTTGTATATTTTTAAGACCCATTTACTTTTGAAACTTTTCATCCAGCCCAAGAATTTCAAAACAATATATTTTGATTCTTAAATTAACGTTGTTCACTTAAATAGAAGAAAAATATAATTAAATAATGAAATTAAATTATAGTATTTATAATTGGAAAATAATTAAATAATGAAATTATATTATAGTATTAAATAAAAACGTAAATAAAATGAAATAAAAATTAGATAAATAAAAATTTGAAAAAAAGTATAATATGCAATGAAATTTTAAAAAATAAATATTAATAAAATAAAATAAAAATTGTCAAAAAATGGTCTAATATTATAAAACCATATTTTATAATATTAGATTGTGATTTAAATGGAGTAAAAGATATTGTAATTAAACGAAATATAGACGGACTAATGTAAAAAACTTAATTTAAATATTTAATAAAATTTTTAATTTTATTTTATTTAAATATTTAACTTCATTTAATTTTATACTATCAGTTTATTTAGATTTAAATTTAATTATTTTATTTCCAGTTAATTTTTATTTGATTATATTTATACTTAATTAATATTATTTTTCTTTTAATATAATATAATAGTTTAACTGTTTAAATGTATTTTATTTAAAAAGAAAATTTGATGATGAAAATATACTTTTCTTTAAATTGTTGGGGTCAAAATAATTGTTTGAAAAGTTGATATGTGTTAAAATAATACTCCCTCCGTCCCACCCAAGTGTCTTGTTACTGTTGGCCACGAGAATTAAGGTAGAGTTGGTTTGTGAGTATATGATGGGGTCCACATAGTTGTTGGAGGGGAAAATTATTTCTATTTATAGAAAGAAGACATTTGTAATGGGACATCCAAAAATAGTAAGTAGAACATTTGGAATGGGACGGAGGGAGTATCTTAAAAGGGAAAAGTCTAGATTTGTCTAACATTGTAAAGTTGAGGTCTATTTTCTTCAAAAAAAAAAAAAATAGTTTAGATACTAATGTTAAAATTTTGGTATAGTTCAGGTATATTTTTGGGGAATTGCTCTTAATTTAACTTGGGCAGAATCTCCACGGTCCTCATTCTTTCCTCCCGTAAAAATCCCTAATATTTTACGGGGGAGCAGAATCTCAACTATATTCTCCATGGACGCGGATAAACCCAAATTCAAGAAATTATCCACCCAATCCAACAATTCTCGTGCTCATCACATCAACAATCTTGACGATGGCTGTCTCATGCTCATTTTCGGCTTCCTCTCTCCCATACCAGGTTCGCATTTTTCCTAATTTCACTCTTTCTTTTCTATAGCTGAATTTTTTGACAGTCTTCTGAATTTTTCGTGCGTTTGGAGTCCAAAGATGCGTGATGGATGTGAAGATTCTGATAATACAGCTTGAATTTGTTATATCAAAATTGGACTGGCTAAATAATGAAGGATTCGGTTATGCGTTTTCATTTGATTGCTAAAGGTTAATCTTTTCGGGAATCATTCGTTGGTTAGTGCGCGTTTGTCCCAACCCAGTTCATTATAGTTTATACCGATTATTGTTACCATGGAGAGAAAGACGTATGTTCAGTATTTATCCTAGATTTTTTCCCTTTTGATTTAATCGTTGAACCACGTTTCTACCTATTCCGCTGTCACCATTACTTTGAACTTTGAAGTCAATAAGCTGTTGCAAATAGCTTGTTGAAAAGTAGAGACTTGTTGAAGTGTGATCTTCTAGTTTTTTCAATGGGTGTACCTGAGTTGGCTCCCAACATTTCTACCCTTTACGTTTTCACCATTACTTTCAATTTTGAAGTCAATAAGCTGTTCCAAATAGCTTATTGAAAAATAGAAACTTGTTGAAGTGTAATCTTCTAGTTTTGAATGGGTGTAACTGATTTGGCTCCCAAGTATTTTGTGATGTCAACTCTATCACTTAATGTTGGAGAATATATCTTAAGTTACATTCTGCCTCCACTACATTTTAAACTTGTGTATTCTTTCATGAGCTTGTATTGACTTTGCAGATCGTCATAATGCTGCCCTTGTTTGCCGCAGATGGCATTTCCTGGCATGTCATCCTCGCCTTTGGCTGCGAGTGGACCGGTCTGTAAAAGACTCATCTGAACCTGGTGTTTATCCTAGCATTGAGACAGCTGTCTGTGCTGCAAGGTCTGTGAAGCTATATATGCTTGTAGTGTGTTTCAGCATGAAAAGGTGAACCCTTGTGAGTAAATGATTTGCAGGCCTGGTGATACTATTCTAATTGCGGCTGGAGGGATCCACCGCGCATCCAATATTCAAATAAAAAAGCCTCTTTGCCTGGTAATCTCTGGGTTTTTTGTCTTGGGAATCAACCATTGATTTTAATCCTGTCATTTTGTCTTCCTTTCCTTTTTCTTTTTCCTTTTTCCCCTTGTATGTTTGAGGAAATACCTTTCACTTTCCATCCCTACGTGTTGATCCAGATTTGTCAGTGACACCAAATAGATTTTTACTAGACTTCCATCAATGTAAATGATGTGCCGAGGCCTGAGTGTTATTGAAAACTATAGTGTTCTTGTTTTTTTAATGGAAATCTGTTTCTATGTGTCTTTTTTTTTTTTAATTGTTTTTGTTAAAGCATGCCGAGTTACCAGATGGAGCTTTATTATACACATTACCTTACTTGGTATAAGATAAATAGTCATCGTGAGGAAAGTAAGTACCAGATGGAACCCGCTTGGCTCTGGACAGTTAACTTGTGATGTCTCTTGAAAATTGTATGTTGGAACTAATCTTTGATGATGAGTTTCCTGAGACTCAAATGTTTGGGCCTTTTGTTTTGTTTATGTTAATTATAGTACTAAAAGATTTAAAGTTAAAATCTAATGTGTGTGCTCTTCCTATTTAAATTTAATTATGTGATCCTTCCTAAATGCTGTATAGGGTTCCTTTCTTGACTTGGTTTATATTATAGCCTAGTTTTTTACTAGTTATATTTATAGTGACCATGGTTTGTAATACTCAGGTTCTATTAAAATTGATTTCATCTTATTTCCAGTTGGTTCGTCTTCTTCTTTAGTCTGTCGCTTAGTGCACTGGGTGATTGATACTTGGTTTTTGCATGTTTGTATATGTTATATCAAACCCCCTTTTCAACTCATGGCTAATTTCTATTGACTGGAAAACTTATATCCATGAGTTGCTTTCTATCAGATTGGTGCAGGTGAACTGCCTGATGATACAACTCTCATTTGTTCCCGCGGATCTGAAAGGTATGCATGCAATCTTTTGCTTTATTGTACCTCAACTTCTATTTGGCCCACACTTTTTCAGTTGAGGGACTTTTTGATCTGATGACTAATAAGTGAATATTTTCTTCCCGTATACATAAATTTGACCACATCTCTTCGTGGGAATAATACTGTATTAATGAGAACATTGATGATAATGTCTATTCATGTATATTGGGCTAGAATGGAAATATGTGCCATATAAAAACTTAGCATAAAAGCTGCATATATTGTGCAAGCAACACCAAAATTCATGCTTTTTTTTTTTCTTGAATTAAAATTTTTAAGAACGGTATATTATTTTGTGCCTAAAATTTGGTTGAAAAGGATGTGACTATGCAAATGTGATTGAGTGATGGAATGAGCCCCATGAATAAGGGGATTCTTTTAAACTTTTATATCATAGTCGGGTTTTAACGGTTTTCCTTAATTTATTTATTTATTTATTTTTTTAAAGTAGAGCTCCTTTATCAATTTAACGAAAAACAGGAGGTGTATTCATGCATTCTTTTTAGGTTGAGTTTATTTCTGGTTATCTACAGAACTACTATTATCCAACCTTGTTTTCCAGCGGGTTGGTGGAATGCCTTCTGAAATTATCTGTCAACTAATTTTCAATTTTCATCTTTTTAACAGTGCCTTGGAATTCATGTCCACTTGTAAACTTTCTAACTTGACTGTGAGGGCTGAGCTCGGCTGCTGCTTGCTTCATAGAAGCGGGAGGCTCACAATTGATGGCTGTATCCTGCAATGCGAGTCGAATCCTTTGGACCATCTCTCTCATGCCATTGTGACCACTGCAGCAATCCCCCATGAGATTCAACCTATTCAAAATAACACCAGGGATTGTGTTTCTGTAATGCGGACAAGGATTGAAGGAGGTGCGAAGGCTGTGTTAACAAGTGGAACTCTGAAACTGAAGCAAGTCCGGGTCATATATACAAGAACCTCCCTCTTCTTCTGGTTCAATGTGGAGCACAGTTGATAATATCAAGCTTTGCTCCGTCCTAAACCCCTACTAGGCAGGTGCACACCTTTTACTCACCTATCTACATTTGTTGTAATTTATCATTTGCATTTGCCAATAGGGCTATACTGTGTTGTATATTAAGTTCCATAGATGGAAGTTGAGAATAATGATCCTTTAGTATAGGTTTAATTTTCAAGTACACCATTAAAAGCGACAAGCTAAGGTTTCCGATTACGTTTGAGCCTCATTGGCGAATTAGTTCATTTATAAAACATGTTGGAATATGGAAATTCATGACACGCAGCTCTATATGACATTGTCTTGCATTTTGCATCTCCATTTGCTCATTGGTGAAATAAACCGTTGAATGTATGTCTTCAGTTTCACTTGTTAATTCTTTTAGGGTCGCCCACTCACCAGTCACCCTTTCAAGAACCAGCTAACCAAGTAGTAAAAAATATGTACTGCTTGAGGCCCCAGCTGGGCCAAATTGGCAAAATTCTGAGTTCTCATGCAATCGGCAAGTTTTGACGCTTTTACCCCCACCGTGCTCTCATCTTATCTCCCGATTCACACAGAGACACACGCACACATCTATTTAATTATTATACTTATGTTGGTTTGGACTCCATACACCTCTGCCGACACATGAGTGTCACCGTTTGCCAAAAAAAAAAATTATTATACTTATGTTTATGCCTAAAACGTTCCACTGAAAAATTCTCATCCATTTCACATTTTAATGAATTTGAAATAATTCTTAATCACAAAAATGATTTCAGATCCATCGAGCCAATGGCGTTAAAAAGGTTGACACTTATCTCCGGGGGGAAATTATCGTTTATTTTATAAATTTACAAATGCTTTCAAACTATTGACAACCAAATACTGTGTTGCGATAGTAATTAGTTTTCTTCTGTTTTCTTCTTCTCCAAAAACATTCTACTCCTAAAACACACACACACACACACACATTCTTCTTCTCTTCTGTTTTCTTCTTCTTTTTTTTTTTTCATGAGTTAGCGTCACCACTCACCAGCACCACCAACAAATTAAATATCCACGATTCCTTGATGAAAATGATGGGATGCGGAAATATGAATTTTGAGCTTCTTCCTTTCTTTGGTGCAGTCAATTGAAGACTTGAAGTCATTTCTCCAACATTTAAACATACTTTAACTTTAATTATTGTACCTTATCTTGAAATGAACTAATATAATCCCATTTGCAACACACAAAACACATCACAAACTCACAACATAAGCTTTAGCTTCTGCGAATTTTAGAACCACCGAAAGGGTTGAACAATACTAAGAAGAAAAAAAAAAAATCAACCTTGCACGCACCGGAAAGCATTGGCAAAAGGGATATATATGATGGTCTGGCCTAATTGCAAAGCTCCCGGGCAATGCCCAAGCGCGAATTAGCCGTATCGAACAAGATCCTGAGGTTCTGCTGCTGCAGATTGGCAATAATATTGAGCACCGAGTCCAAATTGCTCGGCGCAGCCGCCATAGCCAGGCAAGCCAACGACCCGGAGCTGCTGTGAATCAAGCTATTCTCCATTGGCAGCTTCAAGTCGAGGTCTTCAAAATGGAACGTGATTGCCGGTGCAATCTGCTCGTTCGTGGCGGTGAAGCACGTGTCGAACGCCCCGAGCGAGGTAAATGGACCGGCCACCTGTTTCCTGAATTCATCGCGGAGCACATCGTAGATCGGCTGGACAAACCGAGTTATAACCGTGCCGGAGTCTATGATGGTGCCCGAACCGGTGGTTGGGTTGAACGTCAGGAGCTCCGGGGCAATGGCGAGGTTGACCCGGCCCACGCTGATACCGGTGAGGTTCACGTAGTACAGAGATGGCCTGTGCGGGCTCTTGAGGAGTGGTGTGGTTTTAATGTTCTTGGGCTGTCCTAAAGGCCCGAGCTTTAGCGACCCTGAGAAGTAGTACGATTTGAAGCTGGGAAGACAGTAGGAGAATACTCCGGAGTAGAGCGACCCCGATTGCGAAAGGAGCGACAAGGAGCCCCGACCCAAACCCAGCAATCCCTGGGGCGGGATCGACTTCCCCGAGACGGCGTTGATGCAGCCGAATGAGTAGTTCGGGATGGCATCGTTGCCTAAGGTGAGGGTGTCGCGTGACAGGGTGGCGGAGAATGAGGAATCGCCTCCGTAGGATCGGTTGAACTCGCAGGAGCCCGATCCAACGGTCGGGCACGAGACGCCGCTGACTTGGCTGCATTCGGGCATGGAGCAACCCAACGACCCGTAAGTGGCGGACGTGTTGGGAGCGAACACGGTGGAGGAGCAGCCGAGGCATCCGTTGCAGGGGAGCCATGCGGCGTCGTTGCTGGTGTCCAGGACCATGAACATGAGCTGGCCCGGGGTCCCGATCTTGGCCCGGACAACGTAGTTTCCGATGTTTATGACTTGACCGGGGCCGATCGGGACCGAGGTGGGCTTCTGGGCCACGAGGCTCGACAAGTATGAGACCCTCTTGGGGTCCGTAGAGGCCATGTCGAGCACCGTAGTGACCCATGAGGAGGTGGGTTTGGGCGGGTCGAAGGGCGAGCATTTACCGTAAATGTGGACTATAGAAATGTGGGAATTGGAAGCCGAAGAAGAACATGGGTCAAGAGCAGCAGCAGCAGCAGCATTGGAAGAATATGCTATGGAGATGCAGGAAATGAAGAGAAATAGTATAGCCAAAGGGGTGGCTGATGATGAGTATTCCATTTGATGGTCCTAGCTTTAATGAAGTGCCAAATTAAACCCCTCTTTCCCTTAGCCAAAAGGATAAGAATTAGTATATGACCTTTTTATAGCTAGGGATTGAGGGAAAGAGGCAAAATAGATAGTATCAATTGGTCACCTCGTGAGGAATCACAGCTGTTTTTTCATATATCATCATATAATTAAATTGGGGAAAATAGCTAGGCTGCATGTGAAGTGAAGTGAACCAAAAGTCCTAGCTATTCATGACAAGGGACATGTGTGTGTGTGGCCCATGGACTACGTGCCATCATTGCATAGCATTGAACTTGTATTATTTCTTCAAGTTAAATTTATACCGCGGCTAATTACATGCATGAGGTCATCAGTAATGTAAATTGGTTAACATTTTATAAAAGTACTACTGTGATTTAGTGCATACATAAATATATAATGTGTTATAGAAATAACTATAATTATTTATGTATGTGTATAATAAAATGGTATATGGCTTATTAGCTTGTGTTTATAGTGGAAGTATTGTAATGGAAATTGGGATTAAATGGTGAAAGAAATAAAGTTTTAAAGGTGGGATAATAAAATGGATAAAGTGTAACAATTATGGCATGAGATGAAACAAGTATTAAGCTTGTATAAAATTTTTCTCTCTTTTCTCAATACATTACATAGGCTATTTATAAACTTTTTTATCCTCTCACTATTTACTAACCTCATAATCAAGGCATATGCATTTCAAGACTTTCACATGTCTAACCTTATGATCAAGGCATGAACATGGATATTCACATGTTGAACACTAGACATTCACAATCTTGTTTACATGCATAACACTCCCCCTTGAATGTCGTCAAGACGAAGAATATGCCTCGTTAAAACCTTACTTGGAAAAAACCCTATGGGAAAAAAATCCAAGTTAGGAAAAAGAGTACATGATTCTTGCATATTTACTTCTCCCCCTGATCAAAGCATCAGTTGAAGTTCTTTAGTTGGCGCATCCCAATGCTTTTCACCAACTTTTCGAATGTTGCTGTTGGTAGTGCCTTGGTAAATAAATCTGCAAGATTATCAGCTGAACGGATTTGCTGCACATCTATTTCACCATTTTTCTGTAAATCATGAGTGAAGAAAAATTTTGGTGAAATGTGTTTCGTTCTATCTCCTTTAATATACCCTCCCTTCAATTGTGCTATACAAGCTGCATTATCTTCATATAAAATTGTTGGGGGTATCTTTTCTTCAGTAGCTATGCCACAATTTTTCAATATATGGTGCATCAAAGATCGCAACCATACACACTCTCGACTGGCTTCATGAATTGCTAAAATTTCAGCATGATTTGAGGAAGTAGCAGTCAAAGTCTGCTTCATTGATCTCCATGAAATTGCAGTACCACCACATGTAAAAACATAGCCAGTTTGAGATTTGGCTTTATGTGGATCTGATAAATATCCGGCATCAGCAAAGCCGATTATTTCATGTCAAGAGTCATTTGGGTAAAATAACCCAAGATCAATAGTTCCTTGGAGATAGCGAAATATGTGTTTAATTCCATTCCAATGTCGTCTAGTAGGAGATGAACTGAATCTCGCTAATAAATTTACTGCAAATGATATATCTGGTCTAGTGCAGTTTGCAAGATACATTAAAGCACCTATGGAACTTAAATATGGGACCTCTGGTCCAAGAATTTGTTCACCTTCCTCTTGTGGTCTAAACGGATCCTTTTTTATATCAAGTGACCTTACGACCATTGGAGTACTCAATGGGTGTGCTTTATCCATATAAAATCGCTTTAATACTCTCTGAGTATAAGCTGTTTGATGGACAAAAGTTCCATTATTTAAATATTCAATTTGCAGACCAAGACATGATTTGGTTTTACCAAAATCTTTGATTTCAAACTCCTTTTTTAGGTATTCAATAGCCTTTTGGAGCTCATCTGGAGTTCCAATCAAGTTGAGATTATCAACATAAACTGCAATGATTACAAACCCTTGTCCATTTTTCTTAATGAAAATACATGGACAAATTGGGTCATTTGTATAACCCTCTTGTATCAATGACTCACTGAGTCGGTTATACCACATTCGCCCGGACTGTTTCAGTCCATATAGGGATTTTTGTAATTTGATGGAATACATATGTCTAGGATTTGATTCATATGTCTCTGACATTTTTAATCCCTCTGGGACCTTCATATAGATATCTGTATCTAAATTTCCATATAGATACGCAGTAATAACATCCATCAATCTCATTTCAAGATTTTGATGGACTGCTAAACTGATAAGATATCTAAATGTTATTCCATCCATTGCGGGGGAATATGTTTCATCATAATCAAATCCGGGTCTCTGTGAAAACCCTTGGGCGACTAATCTCGCTTTGTATCTGACAATTTCATTTTTGTCATTTATTTTTCTTACAAAAACCCATCTGTATCCAACTGGCTTTATATTTTCTGGTGTTTTGACAATCGGTCCAAACACATTTCGTCTAGCCAGGGAATCCAATTCAGATTGGATTGCATCTTTCCATTTTGGCCAATCTTTTCTTTTCCGACATTCATCAACCGAATTTGGTTCATGATCCTCATCATCATTTATGATGTCAAGTGCTATGTGGTACGAGAATACATTATCTATGATAATTGCATCTCGATTCCAAACATTTCTGCTTGTGACAAAATTGATTGATATTTCATTATTTTCAAGTTCATTCTCCTCTAGAGCTGCAAGTTCCTGCTCCTCTGGAGCTACTTGCTCTTCAAGAGCTTCTTTTTCCTCTGGAATATTTTCTGTAATTTTGTCACTTTCAATTATTTGTGATCCTCTTTTCTTTCGAGGATTTTTATCTTTTGAACCTGGTGGTCTACCACGCTTCAAGCGTGCAGTAGATTCATCTTTGGCACTTGTAATTGGTCCCTCTGGGTCATTAATTTTGATAGGAACATTTGCTGCCGGTATAAGAGATTTTGTTACTCTTTTAGAGTCGCATAATGCGTCCGGCAATTGATTTGCAATACTCTGCAAATGTACAATTCTTTGTACTTCTAGTTCACAATCATTTGTACGAGGATCGAAGAAATCTAACGGTGTTTTCCAGTTGATTTCTTTTTCTTTCTTTGGTTGATTTCTGTCTCCCCCTAATGTCGGGAAATGAGATTCGTCAAAATGACAATCTTTGAATTTCGCAGTAAATAAATCACCAGTTAATGGTTCGAGATATCGAATAATCGATGGTGATTCATACCCGACATATATTCCCAATCTACGTTGGGGACCCATCTTTGTGCGCTGAGGTGGTGCAATCGGGACATACACAGCGCAACCAAATATTCTGAGATGGGATATATTGGGTTCATGCCCAAATGTTAATTGTATAGGGGAGTATTCATGATAATGTGTCGGCCTTAACCGCACCAATTTTGCTGCATGTAATATTGCATGCCCCCAAGCTGTCAATGGCAATCCAGATCTCATTAATAATGGTCTGGCAATTAATTGTAAACGCTTTATAAGCGATTCAGCAAGTCCATTCTGTGTATGGACATGAGCAACAGGATGCTCAACTGTTATGCCAATTGACACGCAGTATTCATCAAACCTCTGCGATGAATATTCACCAGCATTATCCAACCGGATATTTTTTATTGTATAATCAGGGAACTGTGCTCGTAATTTAATAATTTGAGCAAGTAATTTTGCAAACGCATGGTTGCGAGATGATAATAATGATACATTGGACCATCGTGTTGATGCATCAATTAGCACCATAAAATATTTAAATGGTCCACATGGTGGATCTATAGGTCCACATATATCACCCTGAATTCTTTCAAGAAAACTGGGGCTTTCAGTTCCCACTTTTGTTGGTGAATGTTTGGAAATTAATTTTCCTTGGGAGCAAGCAACACATATATAATCATTATGTTGCAGCAATTTTTGTCCCTTTAATGAATGGCCATGACTATTTGTAATAATTCGCCTCATCATTGTAGAGCCGGGATGGCCTAGGCGATCATGCCATATCATATATTCATCAGTAAACCTATGGCTTCCAATAGACCTCTGGCCTATTTTGGGATGATATATATTAGTGGGCCTCTGGCCATTAATAAACCTCTGGTTTATTTGGGGAATATTAGACCTGTGGTCTAAGTGATAATTTTCAATTGTATTTATCTTTGAAAAATACAATCCAGAAGACAGAGCTGATAATTTTTCCAATATATATTTCTTACAATGTGTGGTATTTGTAATTAATAAATATTCGACATTCTCTGAAGTCGATGTCTCGAGATGATACCCATTTTCTCGGATATCTTTAAAACTTAATAAATTTCTTCGAGACTTGGGAGATAGGAGTGCATTTTTCACAATTAGTTTTGTTCCCTCTGGGAAAATAAGGTTGGCTGTGCCAATTCCTTGTATAATATTTGCACTACCACATATTGTGTTTATGCTTGTATCTCCCATTTTTAAATTGGAAAAATACCTTATGTCTTTTAGTATCGTGTGCGTTGAAGCACTATCAATAAGACATATATTATCACTTTTATAATTCCCCATTTTGCTGTAATTAAAACAAGATATAATTAATATTAAAACAAGATTAAATATAAGTGAAACAACACAATGCATAATAATATAGCAGAAATTAAAAAAATTCAAAGCGTAATAAAAACAATATAATAATATTGTATCATTGAAGAAATTTGTATATCTTTCGATGATATATTTAGCATATCAATAATGGCCTTTTGTAATATTTATATTGTCGTACTTTAGCAAGGTTTATTTCAACCTTTATTTGCTTTATTTATCAATAATTCTCGGTAACTAGTACCAATTCATTAGTCGTACGACAAATTATGGGACTATGTCCTCCTGCCATATTGATAGCATTTTTCTTCAATTGCTTCGCCTTTTAGAGGCATAATTTCTGGCAATTATTTTGCCATTTAAGAATCTGACTCTGTCAGTACACACCAAACTAAAGACCCACGAAATCTGTTGGTATAACCGAACTAAGATTTATGGACTCTGTTGGTATTAATGTCATTTTTATTAATATATTGTCACATATCTCAATCGTGACATTATTATGAACATGACTGATTTATATCATTTACAGACTTATAGTCTTGCAGTCATTATGATGCCCCGCATTTGGGATTTCAGCCAAAAATCTTTATTTTATCAAAGAGCTGCCATTTGCCCCCACATTAAGGGAACTGTCACTGTCTCTTATCAAAAATAAGAATTGGCAAAATGCTTATTTCCCATATATAGACCAATATGATCTTTTGACCGTTTTGTTTTTCTAGGTCTTGGCCTGTGGCCGTATTTTTTTTTGCGGTCTAGGCCTGTGGCCGTATTTTTTTTTTTTTTATAATGGTCTTTTCTAGACCCATTGTTTCCAAATAAATCTTAATATCCATATTTCAAGATAAATAATTAATCCCCGGATCTTTCCAACGGCATAGATTCCTGTTTTGAAAAATTAGTCATAACTGATATTGAAAATAGTTGTAATATATTACCTCAAGTGATTTTCTTCTGGATTTGAAAAATTTTGGCAGAACCCCGGTATGAATCAAATTTACAACAGAACTCCAACAAAACCTTGGTAGAATTGGCAAACTCTAATAGAGCTCGTGCTGATAACGTGTTATAGAAATAACTATAATTATTTATGTATGTGTATAATAAAATGGTATATGGCTTATTAGCTTGTGTTTATAGTGGAAGTATTGTAATGGAAATTGGGATTAAATGGTGAAAGAAATGAAGTTTTAAAGGTGGGATAATAAAATGGATAAAGTGTAACAATTATGGCATGAGATGAAACAAGTATTAAGCTTGTATAAAATTTTTCTCTCTTTTCTCAATACATTACATAGGCTATTTATAAACTTTTTTATCCTCTCACTATTTACTAACCTCATAATCAAGGCATATGCATTTCAAGACTTTCACATGTCTAACCTTATGATCAAGGCATGAACATGGATATTCACATGTTGAACACTAGACATTCACAATCTTGTTTACATGCATAACATAATGAAGATATGATTCATCCACGAAAACAGGACGAGGCGGCATATATACTATAGTCGAAATCGTAAAATGGAAGGGTTTTGGTTTATTTGTCGTTTGGTAAGTCACGGGCACTCACTTTGGACCTGCTCAATTCACGTGAAATCTTTTCCATTTAATATATTCGCTCTTTTTTATTGAATTATTATTGTTTTGTAGCAGGATATATGTTTGTAACTTGTAAGCTTTGGTCATTTATTTCTTACATGGGGTCACCTTTATGATCAATTATTGTATCCATGTTTCCGGGGCCAAATAAACTCCAAACTAGCTCCATCTCCCTAAACTACTATATACTGTAATGTTGTAGTATAAGTATAATCCTTTAAGTTTCTCCATCACTTCATGTCTTTGATGAATATAAACATTTGCTCTCTCTAACTATATATACTCACGGTGGCGATTCCAGGAATAAAGTTCAGGGTGTGCGAACTTAAAGAATTTTTTACGGAATAAGTATGTTATTTACACCACTCTTGACACACTGGAAAAAAAAAATTCATAACTTCATCCACATCTACTTCATCTAATATTTATTTTTCACCATAAAACAATATTGATTCATTTAACATTTAATTACCCATATGATTCCAACAATTTGAATTTCACAATCTTCATCGCATAAAACACCCGAATTTGACAATATTAATTATCTCACTGAAACTCCAAAAATCAACAAATAATAGAATTTAAAACACTACATTTCTTAAACATTTTCTAATTAATGTTGGAATCAAATAGTGATGAAAAGTCAAAGTTTTCCGTTAATAGTAAGCAAAAATGGTGATAAAGCAATAAAATGACGAAATCAAATTTTATATTCATTCAGTGGAAGATCCGGAGTTGAATTTTGAAAAAAATAATTGATGTGGGTTGGCATATTCAATTGTTTGGGCTTCTAATTGAAGAAATGAAATTGAAAAAACAAACTGAAAAAGAATAATAAATAGATATAGAAGATATTTAGAAATTAGTGGATTAAATTAAATAAGTAAAATCAAATTAATTAAAAATATATATATATATATATATATATAAGAAAATAGTAATATATATATATGAATATTTACAAACATATACTTTATATGTATAACTAATACTTCCTCTGTTCTCGTATAAGTGCTCCACTTCTGCATTTCACGCAGTTCAAGACATATTTTTAAATGTTTATAACTCAAATTGTATATAAGTAAAAATTATGAAAATTTGATATTCTAAAACTACTTGATTAGACGAATCTAACAAGATCTAGAACTATGTAAAAAATTTAATCAAAGTTACTCAATGAATAATTGTTACTATGCTAATGGAGTACTTAATTGAGAACAGAGGAAGTATAAATTATATAGTATATACACATATATATTATTAAAAAAAAAAAAATCTGACCACCCTCAAGCCCCTGCCACGCCCACTGTATACTCCATAATATACTTACTCATGAAGGGGGGTAATTTCCAGCCTGATCATCCAATCTTGATGCGCCAAATGAAATTTGGAAAATGATTCAAATGTATTTATTTAATTTCCTGGAAGACAAATGGAATATATATGGTGTGGAAGCTGATGCTGGGTTTCGTTTCACATTCCTCACAGAAATTATTATTACAAATTGGAAAGATCAGATAGAGATCATTCAGATCGAACAACCAACAGTAGCCTTAGCTTCCAAAATGACAAAAATAGTTTTGGATGGACTCCACTTCCAATTTTTATTTTATTAGGACATTGTTGTTGGTTACTGATCGATAACCAGATAATAATGGATCGAGTACATATATTTTATATTGAAAGAAATGAATTGATTTGATTCCAACGAAGTAGTAGTAAGTGTCAAATACAGTAACATACGTACTATTAACATGTAATGGTTGGAACAGTCACATGTCTACAGTACTATGTTTCCAAAGCATTTTTCCATACTGTACAATACAAAGTAGAGATATTTAACTCAAAACCCACACTTGGAGGCGATGTGTGTACTAAATTAAAGGGGCTGAATGAAACCCAAAATAAATAATTTACGTGTACATGCCTAATTTTTTTAGAGGCCTGATATATAAATTTTTTTTTTCTTCACAGCCTATACAGGCTAGAGGGAAGCGATAAAACAACAAGGAAAAATATTAACAACGCAGAAACCATGTGCCAGCCGTATCCGCCGCTAGGAGAGGTTTCACCCTATCATGAGGAAAAGTCCTTGTAGTGTAAAAAGCCTCACAGTCCGCACCCAACTTCGCAAGATCATCAGCAATTGTATTCCCTTCTCGAAATATGTGTTCAAAGATATTTAGAATTGAATGAATAGATTATTATTATTATTATTATTATTATTATTTCTAATTTTTCTTTTTTTTTTGGTGTACAAATGTTTATAAAGAGCATGGAATGGAAGTAGTATAAAATCACAAATGCGTAAATAAAATTTCATAAAAATATAAATTACTTACCTTGCTCACAAGCCACAGCTCATTCAAGGTGCAAATAATTTTAATTTTTAATTTTTTATGTTTTTGGGTCAAGAGTTTTCTTTTTCTAATTTTTGGCGAAGCATGGGTCAAGTGAAAGGGTTCAACATTGGGTTGTTATTCTTTTACATAACAGGCCTCATTATGGATTTCAGGTTGGAAAATGGGCTAGGCCTCATTTTGGGCCCTGTGCCAATTTATAGTTTTTTGTACTTATAAAATTGTTGGATGTACTATGTCAATCACCGTGAGTTATTTTATCACTTTCCCATTAAGAGGAAAACAGAAAAAAAAAAAAAACAGACTTTTCCATTAAGAGTTAAGACTGTGTTTATTGAATGAATGAGATCATAAATCTTGAAAATAAGGTTCACCAACAATCAATTTATTCAATTTTTTGAGATGGCCATGTGGTTGGTATGTGTACCATGCTCAGTTGACAAAACTAAAATCACATCATTATTCAACAATAAGCCAATCAGATATGTAAAAATCCCACTATTACACCATTGCATGATTTGCTGCAACTGTGGAATGACATCAAGTTCAATATATCTGACTTTAAAAAACCTCAATTTGATTTATAAAAATTACTATAATACTAGTATTGTTACATCACATTAATATCTCAAACTATTCATCACAATTTAACAAACGACAAGTGACCCGTCCTTTTCCCCTCCTTCCCATTGAACAATCTCATTTAAAATGGGTGTATTATTTGGTTGGTCAATAATTTCATTTTTAGAAGTGTGAGATTTTTTCTTTTTCCCCCCTATTGATTTGTGTACTTTTTCTACCAATTTAGTAAAATTCCATGATGGTCCCTTCGATTTAATTGAACTTGTTTGCTACATCACGGTTTTGGTGATGGCATACTTTGAGGTTTGGCCATCAATGAGTGTAATTCATTCCAAAAGTTGTCGTTCTTATAATTGATTGTAGTTATAATACAAGCATTTACATTACATGTAATAATTCTACCCAAATGTGATCCGAATAAACTAAATACACATCTGTAGTAAATCATTAACACCATCTCACTTGCGACGATGAATTCATGTCATGTTCGCAAGGAAGTAGTAGTTTATTTTGGATTCGGTTTGGTCCGGTGCGTGTATATATATACTCCTACCACTATTATTCTTGGATGACGCCCGCTATTCATACTCCTCAAATTTCTAACATCACCCCATTACTAAATTCACCACACTAAAAAAATTAAAAACTAACCTTATTCTAAATACACACCCTTCTAAATTACATACCTACCCTTAATTTTAAAAAACCAATTAGCAAACAGTCTAAAATACTCACCCCACCCCCAATACACCACACTAACATACACCCCCACAAACAAAAATTGCCCAACATCCTAAACCATCGCGTTCGTTCGAGTGTTCTGTGAAGAAGGCTTCGAGAAAAGCCAAGGAAGAAAAAGAAACGTACGTTCTCCACTTCTCCTTCTTGCATACCCAAGAAGCACGCTACCACCATCCAAGAAGAAGAGTAATCACTGGAGCCGAAGCTTTATAATATCGAAGAAGACTAACTGCCATCTGAGAGAAACCATATACTCCGTATTTGTTACTTGCCCCGTATAAACCTAGACGTTAGAAGTGCATTACATTTCAATTTTGATTTTCCAATTTGGTGTAGAACTCCATTATTTATATTTTTAAAGCTTTCATTAGTAGCACATTATATTTAGTAAAAGTTAATTTATGTTTGGGTACGTTGAAATTGAATTTGGGGGTTGGGGAAGAAGGCAGCAAGTTTTGGTTGGGCGTGGAAGACAGGGCTGTTCGGCCCTGGTGTGCTGTACGCACTAAGTGTTGTGCGTCGCTATGCGCCGTGCACTTAGGGATACGTTCGGCTGCGAGTGCCGCGCGCCTAACTGATTGGGCGGCTACGGGCGCCGTTCAATGCTCATGCTGTGCGGCCGACACAGCCGCACAGCTTTCACCCTGTTCGGCCATCTTGGCCGAACAATCTATTCCCAATTTTTATTTCTCATAAAGGTGATTTTAGAAGAAATCTCTTTCAGAAAAGCAATGTTGAGAGCTACACTGTTGAGTTATCATCCAAAATTATTTGCTTTTTGGGTATACTATTTCCAAGTTCTTTATCTTGTTCATTATTTATGCTTTAGTGCTTAATGATAATGTAGTTCTTTTACTCACATGATCTGTTGTGTGGTTTTTTTTCATGCCTTGACATGTACGTCTCAACGATGGGATGATTCGGTGTAAAATAGGATACTTTGAAAAGTCAAGTTGCAGGGAATGCAATTATATGTACGAGATTGGGCCAAGGGTGGAGTTGTTTACAATTTACATGGGAGTTGTTTCACAATGGTGCTTAGTTTGGGTGCAATGCTTGTTGTTCAGTTGATTTCTGTTTCTTTTTTTCCCCCTGCTATATGAAATGTAATGTTTCATTAGATACTTACATATATGTATATATATATACTAGTCTTCGTTTTGGACGGGCGATGCCCCTCGTCCAAAGTGAATGCTAAAAAGGATGATGTTATGAGATATCATGCAATTTGAATTGTTTTTTTTTTTTTTTTTAGGGAGCAAGTGTTGGGAGCTATAGCTCGTGTTTAGAATGATGCATATGATTAGGGTTCCAATCCAAAAATAACTTCAGAGGTTCATATAGAATCTTGTGATAACAATTTTCCACATATAATAAAGTCACTGAATAACATGAACTTCTAAATCTTCTCTTTACCTGGAATGATCGTTGCACACTTAATTGCCACTTTATACCTTCAATAATATCAAGAAAATTAGTCAATATAAAACACAACATTCCAACCCTCATTACTTTCTCATCTGTGGCATCACTATGTTGAAGGCCAATATCGAAGTACTTGATGTCCAGCTCCACAAAAGGGAGAATCAACTGCAATGAATACATAAATGTCATTTTGCAGTCACAGACATTTTGATCTATTTGTAACAAGAGTTCCTGAAGCAAAGAAGGAAGATTATGCAGAAAAGAAACTTATTTATCACTTAATACCTTGTCCTTGATGAATTTCCAGATGAGTTTTGTCATCTCATCTCCTGAAATTCATTCAAATCAAGCATCTGAAATTGAAGGCAAATACTCCAACATAAACACCACATCAACATTACACAGATCGAACAACAGCGAGTTAAAAAATACAAAAAATAACAATTTAAACTGGTCCCCAGTTGCAACTGACTATAAATTTTAGCAAATTTTTTTTTTTTTTTTGCGATACAATTTTAGCAATTCTAACTCACTATACAATCCCGAAGCTCGGTACATGATCTAATTAAACCCTGCCCATCACAGAAGCATGCATCCCCAAAAAATAACCCAGTAAAGTAAATTTAAGAAAACCCTTGATCCATCGAAGCAAAGCATAACCAATCAAACCCTGATCCTCCATCGAAATACAATCTCACAAACAAAAAGACGAATAATCAAACAAAGAAAACAAAACACAATCACACAAAATAATGGAAGCAGTACCGCTGTAATGGAACATAAATACCTAACAATCCTCACTTCACTTGTAGGTGTCGAACCTACTCGCTCCAATCATGGCTGCCTCCTCCTCCTCCAAGCCGCGAAAACCCCTCCCAAAAGGAATCCCTAATGGTGTCTTGCAAGGCGAGAAGGCAGAACCTTGTATATGACTATTAAACTCCTTGAAGCTGATGTGACCATTAAACTTGCATCTCATACCCTCACACATTTTGAATGCGAACAACCATTGAACAACCATTGTAAATTCTATGGCATACAAAAGCTAGAATTTTATTAAGCGCACCTCAAAGAATAAGAACAGTAAAATCCAAGCACAAAGGCTATAATGCTAATTAAAACAATTTAATTAATAAAAGCTTAGGATAAATCACACCAGGAACAAGCAGCCATTTTCAAACACCCATAAGACAGTGAGCCATTTTCAAACGCCCATATGGCTACAATTTCATGCAGCCATTCAAACACCCAGAGAACAAAGTCAATGTGAGCAATCAAATGATAGATTACCAATTAGGTTCAGCCATTATCAAATATTGATAGATTAATCGCAACTTGATCAAAAACCCCAAAAAGAAAACCTTACTTTGAAATCACCCGATTCAAACCTCCTCGCGTCCCGTAACCCACAGCCACCATCAACGCTGGCTGAGGTTGTTTCTGCAGCGCCGCCCTCTTCACCTGGCTTCAGCCTTTAGAACCTTATCCTGAATCGACTTAATCAGCGACGGATCATTCAAAAACTGCTCAACCGATGCAGCCTCCTCGAAGAACCCCGCTCTGCCCACCTTGCTCCGCAGCCTTTCCGGGAACTCCACCGAAAATAAACATATCGATCGGAAGGGAAATGAGGAAAGGCAAGAAAGATTCAAAAACTAAAAACCCTATGGAACACGGCGACCAAAATGGACAGGGTTACGGAGGAAGAGAAAGTCTTCAATTTTGTAAGGCAGATTCACGGGGAAGGGCTCTTGGTGGGGGAAATAGCAGAATAAGGAGTACAGAGCAGAGAAAAGAGACAAAAACCACAAAGAAGGGCCAAAAAGTCATTTGAGGTGCCGTGCCTGGCACATATAGGGGTGGGCATCGGGTCGGGTTGTCGGGTTCGGGTACCCGAAAGTCGGGTACCCGACACTATCGGGTTTCTAAAATGACTACCCGACCCCGACCCGCATAAGATCGGGTACCCGATATTCGGGTACCCGACTTTGTCGGGTCGGGTTGATCGGGTACCCGATACCCGACAAAAATATATTTTTTTTAAAAAAATATATTTTTTTTTAAAAATATATTTTATTTATTTAGTTTTACTTTTTATAAAAATACAATTACCAACCTAAATTACACAATTCATTCAAAAAAAACTAAGATTACTAATATTTAAGCAAATATATAGGTATATTCATCTATATTGTTATTAAATAATAATAACTATCAATTTTCTTATTTAAAAATATAAAATTTCAGTTTTATTTATTATTATTTAATGTTATCTTATTTCTTAGTATTATTTAATTGAATTTTAGTGTTCAATGACATTATTTATTAAAATAAAAATATAACTCATCAAAGTTATTTACAATTCTTGAAATTTATTATCATATATATCATGTTCAAGGTTAATTATCCATTATTAATTCCAAAAAAGAATTAATATATGAGACTTCACAAATTTTTCAAGCTTATACATGGCTTTTCACCATATAGAATAAAATACTAATCCTACTAATTATAAAATAAGTACAAATATTGTAAAGCAAAATAAATATTAGAAAATAAATATTAAAATATTTATTTATTTATTTATTTTGTCGGGTACCCGATACCCGATCGGGTACCCGACCACAAACCCGACACCCGATCCGACATTTATTGTCGGGTTCGGGTACCCGAAATGTCGGGTTTTTAATATCAAAACCCGACAAAACCCGAACCCGACATGTCGGGTTCGGGTCGGGTACCCGATACCCGACAAAAAATGCCCACCCCTAGGCACATAGGGCTGGAGTGGAATGAGTAGCTGGTATTTGGAGCAAAAACAACAAACATGAAGGGCAAAAAAGTCATTTGAAGTGGCAAAAGATTGGCTATTCACACTTATATATAATGATATATATATATATATATATAGGTTGGGCTCTTCCTGCTATAGATTGGACTGGTCAGAATGGTACGAAAAGCATTTCATTGTTACAGAATGTGTCTCTTATCTACAGATTTTCCCTGAACTGATTTCTACGAAGAGCATTTTATCTGTTGGCAAGATAGTTCAAAAGAGAAGAAGAGAGCAGAACATGAATCTATGGTAATTTCTTTTCGTGGAATAAACCTCTATTCAACGTCTCAGAATTTTGTATAAACAATGACAATTTGAGAATCTGAACCATGACTTTGTTTTTGTGTCTGACTCCACCTTTTTTCTGTGGGAAATTTCTAGGTTGTTTCAGTCACTTTGGGAGTTGGTTCTCATATTTGTAATGTAGCCTGGATTCTTTAATGGAAGACAACCGCCGCCAACAGATTGCTTTGTTTCTTTGATGTGGAGATAGCGTTACTCTTGTATCCTATACTACATTTTTGTTGCTTCTAAGTTCTGAACACAAATGTCACGAGAAAATATTTTGTTAGGCCAGATGCTTGTGTTTTGTTTTAAGTTGTTGCTCATGGGATTCTCTTATATTCAAATTTCAATTCCAAATTTACTGCTCCTGTTACTTATCGGAATGGTGTTCTTTTATGCATATGAATGTTTCTGTAATGTGGTGTTTGTTGTTCTAGTTCTGTACTAAGTTAATTTATTTAAATAAATGTAGGATGATGATTTTGTTAAGGAAATGAGAAAGAGGAAAGTATTTGACATGTATACAATTATGATTATTCACTTTTATCAATCACATTAAACAACCAAATTGCTGGGAAATGCAAACATTCATGTACTGACCTAAATATTGACGCTTTAGCATAGAAAACAGGAAATGCTGAAGCATAAAATTTAGCATCAAGAAAATAGGGACAATTGAAGGGTATTTATATAGCTCAAGAGTGAAATTCATCTGGGAATTTTGATGTCGGTGAATCCCATCGATCTAAAATACAAGCACACCAACATAAGAAACTCTAATTCAATTGGTATTGACTATTGAGTGTACAATAAATAACATTGGCTCATGAAAATTCACGGGTTACAATAAGTTCTCCTTCTACTTCATTTTCTTGAAACAACATTGTTGAGGAGCTGTTGATCATAATATATAAATTCTCCTTGTACTTCATCCACTCGAGACAGTTCTAGTAAACCCCGATTCTGTGCCATGACCAATTGATCACAATTCAATCCATCACATCTAATAGTCTGGTCATCAGATGACGCTTGCTGGTTGTGGTTATTGTAGCAGCAGCCTGATGTAGAAGGTGCTTCTAGTTGTGAAGAATCTGGACCCCGCAAAACTGCTATTTAAGTAATTAAATTCCGCATGATCTGAAGCACAATGAAGAGGATAAACACAATATTCAAATGCAGTAGAAAAGTACATTAATGATAGCTTACATTAAGACAGATGAACCAGACATTTGACGGTATTTACAACCTCCCGAACTAGACAATCTTCAGAGAGACATTGCACTAGAGCTGTGATTATCTGTCATTGTCAATAATAGAGCAAGGGAAATAAGCAAACATTTAAGAACATTCTAATATTCCACAATCACAAAGCTCATCAGTAAGACATGCAACAGAGCAATAAAAAGTACCATTGGCCAAATCTACTGATCTTTCAAAAATTCCCTAACGTCAATATGTAGCACCTCTCACCCAGACAAACTACAGGTACCTGAGTAATTAAAAAAAGCATAACTAAAAGATCAACAAATATACATACACTGACTTGGTGAAGCTAAATGGACATTTTACTATTAACTATGATTATATACATGTGTCACCCATTTATTGAAAAACTATCACAAGATTGAAAAATTTGGCCAATTATGAAACCAACAAGATTGGCGACCAACAAGACTGTGACAAGCTAATTATAAATAGTCAAACTTACAACCAATCAAAGAAGTGAAGACCAACCGAATGATCTACATGAAACTGAAAGCAAACATGACTCTAACACACACGCTTAAATGTGTTCACCTATACAACTACCAATCGAAATTATCAAAGAAAAGTAATATCTGCTCAAAAGAACTCACAATGATCAAACAGGGTGAACCCGTTCGGCAGACTTGGTTGTTCAGCGTGCGCGGAGTTTCGGCACCCGACGCTGCATGACACAAAGTACGTACGACGTTCATGGCCGCACACTAGCTAGGGAGTTCGGCACTCGACGCCGCTCGGTCTCCTAGGCGTTCGACACCCATCGCCGTGCATCCCTCGCCGCGTCTGGCAACCAAGGCCGAACAACACCAAGTGTGTCCATCACACCAGGGCCGAACAACATCTTCTCCAACCCCTAAAAAAGAAAGCCAAACACTCATTACAATCTAGTGTAGCTAGAAATTAGGGTTTGCAGAATTGGGATAAATGACAACAAGGGCCAGGGTAGAGACAAAGAAAATAGAGGCAGAGTTTACATGGACTCCTATCCATGGTCGTTGCGTTTTTCTTCTTGTTTGTCCTGGTCTTCTTCTCCAGCTAGCCATGTTCTTCAAATTTGATTTTGATAGGTGAGGTTTTTTCTTCAAAGGGTTGAAGCTGTCAGGACTCAGGATAGAAGAAAGTTTGTCCAGGGGAAAGTGTTTGGGATTAGGGTTGGGGTGTATACAGCAATTGTTGGGTACGTGTTTTCTCTTTTTTCCTTTTAATAATTTTGCTGCTAGGGGCATTTTGGGTAACAGAAAATGAGGGTGGGGGTGATGTTAGTAAATCAAGTAGTGTAAATAGCCCGGGTCTTCTTGGATTCTCTTATGTGTGTGGGGGAAGGAGTACACACGCACACGCTCCCTCTTTCTCTTCGACAGCTTTAATTTGAATTGGATTTTTGCTGCTTGTCCTTGTTCTCTCTCTCTCTCAAGCCCACAAATCACAATTTCTACTTTCCAGTTCCACAATCTCCAACGACGCACCAATTTCAAATTACTCCCTTCTTCCTCTAATTTTCCTGAATTTCCCAAATGTTTCACCCGGTTGGTTGACTTTGTCCGGATTTTGGTCCATTCCATGTAAGGATGACCAAGAACCCTTTTTGGGGATTTCTTCGATGAGGTTTTGCTTGAGGCACTTAATAAACAATTATAAGTTCTAGGTAATTTCTGCGAACCTGTATTTCATCTCTTTCCTTGTTTTTATTTTTTTCCCATTCGTCTTGTTTAATTGTTTGTGTGTGTGTGTGTGTTTCCTCTTCGGGCGCTTCAGTTTGATGCAATAAGAAGGATCTGCGGTTTGTTGTCTTTTCATACATTTGGGTCTTCTGATAATGAAGATACAACGGAGTGGTTTTCTTCGTGCTGTCTATTTCGTTTTTGAATTTTGATTCGCATGAATTAGATTGAGTTATTAATATATGCTTGGGTTCGAATTTGAACTTGCTTGTTCTTACATAGGCTTGTTTAGGTGGAAATGGAAAGAAACCTGGATTTCGATTTTTGTTTTGTTAGGGCAGAGACCCATTTTGACATCCGGCCTTCAAATTGTTTACTTTCTATATTTGGTGGTTATAAAATTGAGAATCCCTGGCGCTTATTTAAACTTCTAAGAAATCTTGACAACTGCCCATCCATAGGTTCCCAAATTTATGACATAAGTTTCAGTTTGTGATTTAGTTTCTTTAATAACTATTTGGAAAAGTTATTGTCTAAGCAGAAATCTAGAAAAAGGATGACAATTTGTGTTTCTTCTGTCTTGATGTCATACTAATTTGCTTATTTCTGTTGTGAATGTTATTTATGTACTGGAAATATGTGGTTCGGGTAGTGCGTTTTAATGTACTATGTGAATGTTTGTTTTAAGAGTAGGTGCATTTTTTGAGGATCAGATTTCTGATCTGATATTCAGAATCTCTAAGTGAGTGATAGGGCTTTTACCATGAAAGCCTTCATGTGTTTGATGCACTTGTGTCGTTAATTTGTTATATCATGTTATCTTGGATGACTTTGATGTGTTGTTATTTTTGTGGAGGCCGTGGGTTGTTAGTTTTTGTAGCATTGTGCATCAATTTTATGAGCTGTTTGTGTGCTTTCTGTGTTCCCTTCTTTGTTAAATAACTATGTTCTATTTGGTTTTCCATTAGTTTAATCTATGTATTGTGTTCTCCTTTGTGTTGACGTATAATTTTACACGTGTAGGTGTTCTATTTCATAAATGTTTCCAATGTCTAGTGGGAACTCCTATTTCGATGATTTGAGAATCAAACCAGAAATTGATGTTCCACAAAACGAAGACATGTTGGATATTGGCGAAAGTGTGTGTGACTCTTCTGAAAGCGCAATAAAACCTAATGTAACTATCTCAAGTGATGTTCGTGAGCTGCTGGAGTGTCCCGTGTGCCTGAATTCTATGTACCCTCCCATTCATCAGGTACCTAAATTTACACAATCACACCTCATTAGTACATATTGCTTACTACCTAATTTCCATTTCTAGTTTTATTAGTTTGTACTGGTTGCATAAGACTGATGTTTTTGAGTAGGAAACATGATGCACCGCTTGCTTTGTTCATGTGTTTTGGTTAGTACTACATAACTGCAAATTAAAAAACATAATCTTGAAATAAGAAATGAAGGATGGGTTAGCAGTTGGCACCACAAATTAGTAGTTATGTTGTGTTTTCTGTGATTGTAAACTCCCATTTTTCCTTCGGCCCCTGTTAATAAATATCCCATGTTTTTATTGCTGCAGTGTTCCAATGGTCACACCTTATGTTCCGGTTGCAAGCCTAGGGTGCACAACCGCTGTCCAACTTGCAGACATGAACTGGGCAATATCCGATGTTTGGCATTGGAGAAAGTAGCTGCATCCCTTGCGCTTCCGTGCAAGTATCAGGAATTCGGCTGTATTGGCATCTATCCTTACTACAGCAAGCTCAAACATGAGTCTCAATGCACTTTTAGACCTTATAATTGCCCTTACGCGGGATCGGAATGCCCAATTCTTGGTGATATTCCATTTCTCGTGAACCACTTGAAAGATGATCATAAAGTGGACATGCACAGTGGGAGTACTTTCAACCATCGATATGTCAAATCCAATCCCCACGAGGTTGAAAACGCAACATGGATGCTCACGGTAATCAAATTTCCCCTGTTGAGTCCAGGAATAGCTTCTTTCTGGTGTTCTTGGTTTGTTAAGTTCTTCCAATGTGTTTGTGTTTGTTTGGTCATTTCTGAAACCCAATTCATTTTTGATGTTTTGGTTCATTAAGGAAAAAGTTCGTTCATGAAAATCGAACTCAATTAATAATAAATCACATGGTTTTGATAGGGAGGAGGCAAGATCTCATATTTGGGGCAAATTTTAATAGTATAGTACTTACTAAAGTCTAAAGCCATACAACAATTATGCTGATTGACCTTTCTTGGATTTCAGGTTTTCAGCTGTTTCGGACAGTACTTCTGTCTGCATTTCGAAGCATTCCAGCTTGGGATGGCACCGGTTTACATAGCATTTCTGCGGTTCATGGGCGATGACAACGACGCTAAGAACTACAGCTACAGCCTGGAGGTTGGAAACAATGGGAGGAAGATGATATGGCAAGGTGTTCCCAGAAGCATCCGGGATAGTCACCGAAAGGTGCGAGACAGCTTCGATGGGCTCATCATTCAACGCAGCATGGCCCTTTTCTTCTCGGGCGGAGACAGGAAAGAGCTGAAGCTTAGGGTCACCGGTCGAATCTGGAAGGAGCAGTAAGTGGAGTCAGTGAAGTCCCCTGCGCGTCGTCCTCCCCTCTTGGTATTCGATTATTCAGAATTGGAGCACAATTTGGAGTCTTCGGTCATGTGTTTGTGGCAGTTGAGGCAAAAGCACTTTTCTATGTCTGTTGAAATGCAATACATGAGGGAGGAGTCCAGATTCTGTGCTTTTGTTGGGGCAGATTTTAGGACATTATTAGTGATGATGTCTTGGATCTTGTATGTGTCACATTTTGTGACTTTGTCAGGTAAACTTTGGTAGTCATGTGCTTTATTTGTTTTTACAGTCTTCTAAATTTCGACCACTCCCTTGAAGGGGAATGCATTGATCAACCATCAGCCGCTCATCTGGATTCGTGGTGAGTGTGAAATAGGGAAAGAATGCTAGGGAAAATGGAAGGAAAATTGAGAGAGAGAGGGAATGAAGACACCGCTCTCTTTTCCTTGAAAGAAGCTAACATTTGAACAAGCTTTGGAAGGCTCAAATGAGCCAAATCTAGAAAATAACCTAAAACTACCATTTTGTTTTAGATTTAGGGGGGTATATTGGATACAGATTTTGTAAGATTTTTTTGGAGTTATAAAATCCGGGTGTATTCATTTTAAATTTTTAAAAGTCTTTAAAAATCTAGAGGTATTCAATACAGATTTTAAAAAGTCTTTAAAAATCTTGATGTATTCAATTAAGATTTTAAAATGTCTATAAAAGTATTAAAATATTCAAAAATCCATGGACTTCAATAAGTTGCTGACTTTATCGGATTGTTTCCTCAAAATAAGAAGAAATTTAACTCTCTAAAATCTCCGGTAAAAACAAGAGATTTCAAATAGATTTATACGCCGTGCCTTCTTCTTATCGCGATACCATGAACCCTTCTTATAGCTGTGCCATTTTAACACACACAACTGTCAAACACGTTTGAGCAGGAGAGAATACTTTCACTTGCTTGGTTTGTCTGTTCGTCTGTTTGTTCGCCGGCGTATCTCATCCTTTATTCGAGTCTACAGTCGAGGCCACCATCATCGTCGTCAATTTCTTCCACAGGTACATTTTTGTTTTTAATTACTGTGTATCTGTGTTTTATGTGTAACTCCATAAAATTTGTGAAATTACAATGGATATGCGTTTTTGTATTTCTGATAAAAATTGGGTGTTACTGATTAAAATCGAGAAAGATTAATGTATTACTGTGGCTCTGCGTTTCTGTGTTTCTGAGTTTATCAGATTGATCATGCTGATATTTATTTGTCTATGTATTGTTTCTTTGTTTCAAAGCCATGGTTGTGAAATATCCATTATTATTTGTTGGGTTGCTTCTAGGTTGTGCCTCTTCAGTATATATTTATGTGTGAACACTCTTTCTGAAAGTAATTTACCACCATAAGCATACCAAGGTCATGTCTAATAAAACCACTTTTCACTTAGTTTAATGGGTTAAGTGTTTGTTCAATTAAACTTATTTATTGGTTTACTTTCTGTACATCATTAGTCTAAGATAGATGTGGGTGCGTATTCCACAACTTACAAGGGATACCAAGGGTAGGGGACCTTAAGGTTGAGAGGTTGAGGGATATCAACCTATATTGCTGCTTATCAATTTATGTGTAATTGTAACTGTTCTTTGAATGTTTTCAAACAAAAAAACGAATATTGAGTTAAAATTGTAAGCCTAATAGTGTAAGCATATCTTAGAAAAGTTCTCAACCTGAATTTTTCCTTGTTGCTGCCCCTTTGTTTTAACTTTTATGTAGTTGAATAAGTTTGTTGTCCATGTTCAACTTGAAGGGAAGGGAAGAGAAGTGTTATAAGGCTAGAATGTAATTAGAGTGCAATTTAATTATAGCAGTGCATTATTTTCCAATGTGAAGTAGTACAGCTACATTCCTATCATATTTTGAGCTACTTTGATTTTCATGTTACTTTCAGATTTTTTTTTGTTTTTTTTTTATTGTTTTTCGATTTTATAAGTTTATTATTAGCCCAATGAGAAATGTGTTATTTCTTATCACCAATGCCAGAGCATGATGAAATATGAACAATTCATTCCTTTAGGTAATATGACTAGATTGATCTCTTTGGTACTTGGATATTAAAGTTTTATTTTCAATTATTAATGCAAATTGGAGATTACTCTAGTATGAAACTGTTCTTTCTACCTGCTAGATGAACCGTGCGAACTGCCCTGGTATACATAAATACTCTAGCCCCTACTGTTGTTTGTTTTGTTGATGCCATGCTCCAGAGTTCCCTTGTGTGTTTGATAATGTTTTCCATAATCTCCAATTTGTTTTTTGTGTAATGATATTGGTGTTAATGAATTTTGAGAATAATTTGTTGTTTTGGTATTTAGGGAATACAATATTGTCATGGGGGAATCACAACAAGATGCAAAAAAGAAAGCATTATACGAACAGTGGACTAAGGAACAAAGTGACCTATTGTTAGAACTTATGGTTGATGGTGCGGCTAGGGGATGGCGTGATACTAGTGGTATTTTTACCAAAACAACAGTGGAAGAAAGAATACTTCCTATTCTTAATAAACTTGGGTGTAATAAAACGTATAACAATTACCAGAGCCGTCTCAAATGGTTTAAAAATCGTTGGTTATCTTATTCAAACCTTTTGAGATATAGCTCTGGTTTTGGGTATGATCAAAATACTAAAAGGTTTACAGCTTCAGATGAAGTATGGGATGCTTACTTACAGGTAAGCTTCATAAGCGTCATGTTACAGAAAATTATACATTCATTTTATTGTGAGCATATAATGAATTAATATTTTTGTTTTTTATTCATGCTAGGCACACTCAAAAGATGCAAACTTGCGGTATGGAGAATGTCCTGATTACGAGGATTTGGCAATGGCTGTAGGAAATGGTATTGCTGTTGGGAAAAGCTCCATTGGCTTAGGTAGTGCTACTGATGCAAGGACATTAGAAGATGATGAACATAGAGATGCACATATAGAAGATTTGAGTTTTGATGAAGAAAATGAGACATTCGTAGATGTATCTCAGAATGATCCGGCATTTGGTTCCCCACCACCCTCAGGGTTCACTGAAGCATGCGAGGTGACTACTCAAAGAAAAAGTCAACCGAAAAGAAGTAGAGTTCAGTATGAAACAAATGTTAGCTCTGTAGAAGATATCCAACAGAATGGTCTCGTGGAAGAGATTAAGAAACTGACAACCACTTTTGAAGAAGTCCATAGTTTCTTAAAGGAAGAGAAAGAGAAAGAGCTTATACAACATGGGATGCTATCAAAGAAGTCCCAAATCTAGATGAAGATATTCGCCTCAAGACACTTGACTTGCTTAACACCAAGTCAATGAGAGAGAGCTTCTTGAAGATGACTATTGATGAAAGAACTCGTTGGATAGCTTACAAGATGAGATGATAGTGCTTTTGAATTAATGAAATTTTACTTTTTTCTTTTTTTTTTTTTCGGAACTATGATATTGCTTACAAGTTGAATAATATTACATTTTTTTCTTCTTGTTTTTAACTAATGAATTTTTAGTTTTTTTTTTTTTTTACGAACAATTTGAATAGTAATTTTTTTATATACAAGTGTGTTTAATACAATATATATTTGTATTAATAGTTCCCATTTTCAATGGAAATCCATGTAAATTAATAAATGAAAATAAAAAATTGTGTTCTACAAAATCCATAAAAATCTATAGAAATCAATAAAAAAATCAACCAAAGTCTACATAGAGTCTATAAGAAGTCAAGCAGACTCTATATGAAGTCAATAGATTTGAAAAATCCATAGACTTTTTAAAATCCAAAAAAATCCACCAAACTCTTAATCCAATACACCCCCCTTAATTTCAAAAATGGGCAAAGGATTTCATTTTTATTTTGATTCAGGGAGAAAATAATAAATGTGTAACGAATTCTTAAGTGAGATAAATTTTGGGAAGATAGTATGACAACACAGTCGTTGTAGTATAGTGGTAAGTATTCCCGCCTGTCACGCGGGTGACCCGGGTTCGATCCCCGGCAACGGCGCATTTCTTTTTGTCTGCTTTTTGGGCCTTCATGGGGGCATGGGGCTTTTCGGCCCATAATAATGAGAACCCTACACTACAATTTTATCCCCATTATCTTAATGGGCCTTCAAGGGCATCGGCCCATAATGATGTTAACCCAATATGCAATATCTACGAAATGTCACAACCCATCTGTATAATTTCTGTAATGCTCTCTCTCTCTCTCTCTCTCTCTCTCTCTCTGTTTTTCTGGTATGAATAATTAACTTCTCATCTTGCTGTAAGAATTGCAAACAATATTGATCTGGTGAAATTTTACTCTTGAATTAAGATTTTGACACAATTTTTTTGCGTAAATGTATTGGTGCTTTAGTTTTAACTCATGGTTTGTCAAATAATCAGATGGAGGAGGAGAAGAAAAAAGAATGAAAACTGAACTTATGAACACAATTCTTAATATTGTATCCCATTATCAAGCAAAATGAAAAACAAAATAACATAGTGTCAAGAAAGAAAGAAAAAAAAAAAGAAAAAAGAAAAGAAATCTTAGATACAAAGAAATGGAGTAACTTTTTGGATAAATGATTGGGCACGTTCATTCAAGGTACAAAGAAACTAGTGTACAATCACAAAACGAGAAATGTTCATACAAAATACAATCATTGTGATATTTGAACAAAGTATTTTACCAAAATGTGGTGTGAACATGTACATTGTCATAGACGATCGTATACGATAGCAGCCTCTTTATGGCCGCGCTTCGTACGTAACTTCTACTCCCAATGCCATCTTTAAAACAAAGGAGCAAAAACACAAGTCGACTAAACTCAAATATATATATATATGGCTTTGGCTCTTGTTCTAAATGGTGGTTCATCCGTGATTTTCTGTCTATTATTGTGTCAATGGCAAGCATTCAAGTTCGATCTCTATGACTCCCCTCTCGACGTTTTGTAACTTGATAGAGATTTGTTGTTTCACTCTACCATTTTCCACTAAGATCTTCCCTTTGGGTGCCATCCATTCTTCAACTTCTGTCGTTTCACAAGGCGACGAGCTTTCCGAAGCTTTTGCCGCAGAAAGAAGTGGACGGATATCGATCTCGGCGCTCCCCATGAAATCATCACTCGTGAATGTATCCTTATCGTACACCAGCTACAAAAAAAAGTGATGAAACAAAGTTGCATCATCAGAAATGAGATTATACTCGAGAAAACACTGAATATGGGTGCAAACAATACAATGAAAGACAAGCGCTTTGCTTTTGTGGTTAGATCATATCATCATCATCATCATCATAATCATCATTAGGCTTTATTAACTAGTACTATATGTATGGCATCTTACCAATATTTTAGTTTTTACAATAAAACTTCATGGACAAGAAACTCACCAACTTCAAAGGTGGTATATTCTCTGGAATCGACAACATTAGGCTTTCATTCCAAACCGGATTGAGGTTATTCCTTATGACCCGAGTCTTCACCGACTACAATCCAAAATAGAAACCCATCATGGTAGTACAGTTGAATTGTGTTCAGTACAAAGTTGATTGCAGACAATTCAGAAAATGAGAAGGGAAATGGATTTATACCTGATTTCCCAATGAGAGAATGACATAGGGGTCACTAGTGATCATGTCTCGTATAGCTAGATTTTTGCCCCTCACTATGTTCACCTTAACCAATCCTACAAATTCGACCATGCCTGCCTACAACCACATGACAGATAAACGGAGAATATTTCAACTGCGCCAAGCCAACAGTTGACATAAACATGAGTATGATATGATGTGTGTGTGTGAATGATTTTCTTGATGAATGCCTTAATTTTCTTGTTTGTAGTTTCATCACATGATCATAAAATACATTTCTAAAGAAGATTTTATTACCATGATGTTGGCATTTTTTGCTGCCTTATGCTCTGCTCGCCTTCTTGTACAACGAAAAGCTTGTCCTATTCCATAGATGCGGTTAGAAGCTTGGTGTTTGTGATGGTGCCTCTTCTCTGGGTGACATCGAGAACAACTAGCAGCAGAACCACCATTGGAGGAAGTTGACAAAGGAACCTGGCTAGACAGATGCGAATCGTTGTTCAAAAACTGCTGAAATTCGTATTTTCTCCTGAGTATCCAAAGAAGATTGTTGTCTCAACAAGCATGTGCAAGATAAACGACGTGAAATGTTGGCAAATGGTTGTCTATGTACAACCTTATGAAGTCAGTGCGCTCCTCTGTAGATGAATATGGCTTCGGTTTTTTGTAGTTACTTGGAACATTAGCTTCATATTTCAAGTTCACTGCAATATTCCCACCAATTTGAGATAACGAATCAACTTGCTCGTGTGTCCATTCATCGAGCTTCACAGACAAGACCTGCAATGCAAAACATAAGATAGATGTGTGAGTATATAATTAGAACAATTTGTATGATACTGATTGTGGCATTTTATTGGAGCTTCTCACCTTTGATATGTGCACTCCAAGGCTTCTGTGCACTCCAGAGCATTTTATACAAATGAAAACTCCAAGGCTCAATGATCTGCTCACCATTCATGATATTGAACTGTTAACTACAACTGTGACACTTACAAAAGAAAAAGGATTCATGGAATTTATTTTTCTGAATAATCAACAAACAAACATTTCATGGGTAGTATCAAGATTATTCCACAGCAAGCACTACAAGATCCATCTATTCATTTAGCCTAAACTCATCTGTTCTGGCAGCAATAACAACTAAAAAGTTCTCCAGAAACTATCAATTTCCACAATCTTCTGAATAAAATGGCCACTTTTCAATTAGTACCATCTTATATCTTCAGAAACTGTCAACCATAAAGAGAATAAAGTGTGCATGACGAGACTTAAGACTTACACCCATTTTGGATCGGGTGACCCACAATCAGCACACATGCTATTGCCTGCTTCGGATAACAGGGTATTCAGCCTCCCTTGTGGACCTTATTTGTGAAAGGAAGGAGAGAAAAGTAAAACAGAGGTTATGTGCTAATATTTCAGAAAATTTGTTGCAGATGGATTATTTTATCGAACTATTTCACATTTACATTCATGGACGGAAAAGTAAATGACTAGTTAGATTGTCGAAAGATGATAGAGTAGTAATACAGATAATCCATCCAAGATTTACTAGGAAGATTGTCGAAAGATGATAGAGTAGTAATACAGATAATCCATCCAAGATTTACTGTCTATTTGTACCATCAAAAGTATAAAGGCTCAAAGAAAACATGGTTGGGATCTAATACAATCAGGTTTTACACAAGTACAAAAAGAAAGCGATGTACTATGCAATATATATGGGCATACACATCCCAGGAACAAGCTTCAGAGAGAATTTCTCAGAGAAGTGTTGTCCTGATTCAATATGTTCTGAAATTGATGCAGTTCTTATAAATGAAAATTTCGGGAAGGGCATAGGATATTTTGAATGGACAACTTCAGCTACAACCCATTTTTAATGGATGAATCTGAAATAGTAAAGGATCCAGTGTTCCACAGTTTACTTACTGGAAAACGAAGGATTCCATTCCCCTGACTGGTGACAACAGTTTGGGGAGGATTCTGTTTGGATGAGGTCATAAAGGCAACTACCTGAACAAGAAAATGAGTTCCCTAATTAAATTCGCACAATTTTTTGGCACTATTGAACAAACAGATGCAACAAAGCCACTAATGTAACACGATACAAAACAATTCTGGATTGTTTGTTGATTATACAAACAAGCGAGAAATAATATGACATTCCATCAAATTCATTGCTCTTTACTCTAAGAGAGGAAGATAATCAGGTTGAAAGTTTCATCAAGAAGTCATGCACTGGTTGCTGCCATCATTGCATATTGTGAGATAATCTTGGTCAGGAATAATTTTCATACATCAATACTGGGAATTTTCAAAGCTTGACAAAAGGGTTTTAGATGTTTGAAGCATTCCCATTCCTAATCAGAAATGTCCGAATACCGATTTCCATTCAATTTCAGATGCAAAACAAAATATGAACCGACCAACGAAAAACCTAGATCGATAATCACATTGGGGAAACCATTTCCACTAAAATATAAAAAACATACGACAATCTCAACAGACAATCACTTCGTTGTTAACATTAATCATAACATATTTAACATCTTGAATCCAATCTTGAAGAAATAAATCAATCCCAACACCAACACCCATAATCAACAATCCACAAAACTAATTGCTTTTAAAAAAATAAATAAACACATGCATACCTGGACGTTGATGCTTATTTTCTGTATTACTATTATCATGTTGAATGGACATTTTAGAATTTAGCCACAGAAATTCCGGCACCAGACCAGATTATCGCCCCCTTTTCTGCATTATTCAGAAGGATTCATACCGGAAAATTCAGATTATCGGATCTTGAATGACTCCAAAACGAGAATTTAACAAAAAAAAACTAGATAACATTTCATCAATTGAAACAAAATAAACAAAGCCAAGAAAAACGACGAAAATATTTACGCACGGAATAAGATAATCTGGATAAAGAGAGGTCGGAGAGGGGAAAATCCAGACGTAATCTAAGCATTGGGAGTTCGCGAAAATTTTGGCCAAATGAGTGCATGGGCTGAAGTTTGTACGACAATTTCAGGGGTTTAAAGGACAATGCAATTTGGCAAAAAAGAATATTAAAAAAAAACAAAAAGAAAATTAAAAAATCATAAAAAAAGGCGGCTATGTGTTCAATGCCAAACAATTTACTATATTCTATAGCTATATTTTGTGCCCTATTGCTATGCTATGCTTGTTGAATGGAAATGGCCCAATTTTTTAGTGGAAGGATCATTAATAATTAAGATTTTAAATATAAATAATTCCAGTGATATTACTATTTACTTTTCAAATCTAACAATTGCATCAAAAGTAACGGCATACCGAATTTTTTTATTCATACTGTAAATATTGGTATATGAAAAATAAATACCATTATCATACCAAAAATTCGGTATACCGAAACATTCGACATAAAAGTTCGGTATTATCGATATACCAATATAAAATTATTTATGAAAACGAGTGAAAGAAAACTTTTCATATAATAGTATTAACTTAATTGCAATAAAATAATTTTCAAAATAATGTAATGACATTTATTTATTTATGTATACTAGTTTTATAATTTCCAAAATAATTGCAATAAAATAATAGTTTTAAATAAACTTTAGAGGTCATTCATAATCTCTTTTATCAGAATGACATATATTTATTTGTATATACTCATGATTAAAAATATTAATACATTATGAGTCACACTAGAGTTAAAGATCAAAATAGTAACCTTGACCAAAACATGTAACTATTACAAAAAATGAAGGTCATAGATATATGTTAGATTAAAAATAGGATAAATAAATACTATTTAAATTTTAAAGTTAAATAAATAAACATTATCATTTAGAATATGATTGAAATTTAGAATTAGTGTTTGCTTTATAATAAATACCCCTCTATCCCATTTAACTTGTCTTGTTTGACTTTTACACACAATCCAATTCACTTTTTCAATCGTTAATATCTCAAAATATGCACAATGAAAAATTATGTAAAATATATATTCTAAAACTACGTGATCAAACAATTCTAACAAGACCCAACTCGACTATTTTTTTAAATATATACATACAATATAATTGAGTCAAAGTCAAACAATGAACAGTGTCAAAAAGTCAAACAAGACACGTTAGGCGGGACGGAGGGAGTATAAACTTAATTTTAAGTTATTTAAAATTGGGATTGAGCCTTAACTATGAATTTTTTTTTGGGTTTAGTAATAAATATGTAATATATTTTTTATTTTAAAAACATGTAATTATATAGTATTTTCGGTATACCGAAGATTTTGTATTTTTATACCGATACCATACCAAAAATATTCGGCACGGCAATATACCGTACCAAAAATTTCGGTATACCATGAATTTCGGTATTTTCGACATTTTTCGATACGTTATAAATGGTATACCGAGTTTCGGCGAGATTGTCCAGCCCTAAGTTCCCGATTCCCAACCACTCCCACACTTGTTTTAAACAAAAATATATTGAATGGGCACAACGGCCCAAACTTTAATTAGGCTTGTTAGTATTTTTTTCATATGCTCATCAAATATTTCAGTCCACTTGTTTTTCAGCAAGGTTGGAAGATAAATCAATGGCGGCGACAGCCGCTGCTCTGATAACGAGAAATTGGGCGTGGAGTTCGTCTGCACAATTCAATAAGCAGAGATCGTATCATGATTTGCCTGCCCGTCTCGGTATTCACGCCGGCGAAATGTCGTCTAAGGCACTGGTATTTTCAGTTCGAGCTTCGCCGGAGCCCCGAGGAGAAAAAGGCGCCGATGCTGATAATAGCAATGATCCATTTCTTTTTCAGGTCAGTCGCGTGCTACTGCTTCATTAGTGACGAATAAATTGGTAGTTTACAAATTAGTACTTACAATGTGAGGTTCAGATGCTGGGTATTTCATTTTTCCGTTGAGATTATTATCATAGATTGATTTTGAAGAACGTTGATTCAAATAGCAAACAAAGAAATTGATGCGAAGTACCTAAGTTGAAGAATGAGTATTCTTCCAAGAACAAACTTTGCATTTTTATCGTTTATTTGATTATTTTGAGCCCTTCTCCACTAAATTCTAGGTCTTGATGGGTATTATTCGGTGGGGCATTGTAACTACATATGCGTCTAATTCCTTTGCGTTTTGCAGAATAACAGAGCAACATCTATTAATTTCATTTCTTCTTTGCTAGCATAAGAGACATTTGACTGAGTTATATATTTCCTTGGCCATTCTTTTGCTATTAGAAAACTTAAGCACAGCAGTTTTCATTTTTTTTTTTCCCTTTTTTTGTAGCCCTGTTGTAAATTCTTTGATGCCATATTTAGCTGTGGAAAAGTAAAGAGGCTTGGATATATACTTGCGTTATAAAGTAGTGATGAACAATAACAATCAATGAAAATGGGCAGGAGGATTTGAACTACCTGATCAAGTTGGGGGCAGGCTCCGTTGCAGGTGCAGCCGCAATCAAATATGGGAGCATCGTATTCCCTGGAATCACACACCCAAACCTCATCCAGGCCTTGCTTATGATCACTACCCCTGTTGTGATTGCACTCTGGCTATTGATCAGGCAAAGTCATGGTAACAACAGTGGCTGAACGAATCCATCTAGACACCTTAGCGCGATGGTAACTGTAATTGTTTCGCATTGCACTTGTACATATATCTTATGTATGATATGCAATGAAGGTTTTCATGTGATTGTGTATCTGATTTATGAATATCACTGTTTCCTGTGATTGGATTGCAAGGAATTAAACATTTGATAAATCAAGCCCTCACTGTATACAAACAATCGTAGATGAGTTGATGTTTCAGACAAGTTGGCAGTTCACCGGTATGAGCAATGATCCTTCCAGTTTCTAGACAACACCTTAAGTAAGTGCATAGGACCATCCATGATCTGTTGCAGGATTAGAATGTGAATTCTGACAATCAAGATTAATCCTTCTTGTGATCCATTACAATGTCAACGTGCTACTCACATTCATTGTGCTGCTCCCACAGAATGGGATAAAGAAAGCTATGATAAAAATGATGACAGATTACAAAATGCTGAGATATTCTTGGCCAAGGGCTCGTGTTGACAACTACTTATGTATACAAGATCATTAAAAGCAATCAAAAATTCAAAGTCGAAAGCATAATAATATCCTAATTCCCAAGCACCATCAAACAAACCATATATGATAAACAAGTCCATTATATTCACATGAAACAATTTACTTCATTCAACTCATGTTGTCTGTCGATAATGTATTTCATTACAATCCACAAAGCACATACAGCATAGTAGCCATCAATGCAATACGCCTCAGCACAATGGCATACCCCGAGAGCACGTATAAATGGAAACAACAAAGCCAACAAGGCGATTGATTCACCCGTGCAGTAGATTTTAATACACAAAAGCCAACAACAACAACTATACACACAACACAAATTAGTTCAAGGAAACCATTCTTATCCTGCTTCACAACATTCAATTAACAATTGGAAGCTACAATCATAGGCACAATGCACTTTCAAAAGAGGTTTAAAAAGATGATATGTAGATAGATTACTAACAGGCAGAGCAGAGGGGACAACGCAGGAGGCCGTTTTCGTTGCATTTAGGACACCGCCTTTGTTGCTCCTCTTCCTCATCAAACACCTTGCGGCTGCCACTGCAATTCGTGCACGGGATAAACCTTGCATCGTCACAAACGTCGCAAGGCTTCATTGGTACCGCAGGAAGGCCCTTTAGGAGCTTTGCCAAATCTCCGACCTCAACCAAATGCTTTATCAAATCAGCAGCCCCAATGTAGTTCCCCTTGATGAACACCTGTGGCAAAGTTACATTCTTTTGCCCTAGGAGCTGCTGCAATTCCTTCCTGTACTCTTCATCCATGGATACATCCCTCTCGACGATATTGACGCGGAACCCCCGGAAAATCATCCGCACGCTGTGGCAATCCTGGAATGTTCGTCGGATTCCGCGGAGGCTGGTGAAGTAAATCACAACCTTGTCCTCGGTTCCCGGCAATTTGATGCGGGAGTCGAAGACGTGTTTGGGGCTGGAACTTGCGGAATCCGATGGCGATGAGGAGAAAGGGGAGAGCGATGAATATGAATTTGGGGGTTCGGAGGATTGATTTTTCTTCGGTGATTCGAAAAGCGAGCACAATTTCTTCACCCTTCCATGGAAGGAATTCCCAATGGAAGAAGACGCGTGCGGATGCTTCACGGAGCCATTGCGCTGGAACTTAGGGAAGCTGCTATAAAGGTTGTACGACGGCTTTTCGTCCGACGCTGCGTCCGATGCCGTGGAATGAACCGACATCGATCGATTGAATACCGTAGGCGCCCGGCTCTTGCCATTTCCCCCGAATCCCATTCTTTGTTCCCTCTCTTCTTTGTCTGATCAACGATCGAAAACACCAAAAAAGCAACGATTTTTTTTTTTTTTTTTAAACAGGGAATTCAATTCAATCGGATTGTCGCGAGAGACGGGCACCAGCGCCGGCAAGGGCAACGTCTACGGCAACCGACGATCGTATGAAACTGTATTCCGAAAGAATCGTGGATTGATAGAAATTCTGGGCAGCAACGATCAATTCAAATTTGAAAAGGGGTTAAAAGGAATGAAAAAAAAATTGAATTGGAAGGGGAGATGAAATCAAAGGGAGAGGATGGAATGGGGCTCACCATCGACGACGCACCGCGGGGCGGTGGGGCTAAGGCCTCAGGAGATTTGGGGATTTTGCCCCTGCTTTTTCTGGCCCACTTCTTTTCTTTATTTTTTTCCTTTTTATATTTGATATATACGGGTGAGAATTCAGTGCCACAGGTGCAGAGCACCGGCTGATGAGATTGCTCGCCACGTGGCTACATGGACAGATGACTGGAGTTGGATGGACCCGACTTGATTTTTGTTTTAAACTTGGATGGACAAATTGTGGCTACAGGTGGCTACAGTTTTTGTTTTAAACCTTTTTTTAAATTTTTTTTTTTTTAAAAAAAACATATACCAAGAGCTAAAATAGAATCACCAAATATAGTTGCCGCAGTGGTATGGTTCTACGTCAGTTTAAAGAAAATATTTCGATGGCGGACGAGAATATGGATGACCACGGTGGTCTGCCTCCTGATCCTATCATCCCAGAGGCCCCCAATCCACAAGTTCCCTCCTATCGTGACATGGCGCGGCGTGGCACCGAGAGAAACCATGTCCACGTTGAAGACCTTCTTTCGGATCTTGATGGAGATCCGGACGACATCATCACAACTTCAAACAACGGAGTGCCTAAGTTGATCCTCTCTGATGCTTTTCGAGCGAGTCTCATCCGTCAGTGGAAACACGCAATTGTCTTGAAGGTTCTTGGGAGAACAGTTTCTTACCGTGTGCTTAAATCTCGCTGTGGAGAAACTTTGGCCTGCCACATCCCACTTGCCTCTCATTGATCTCGAGAATGGTTATTACGTCATAAAGTTCTTGAATGAATCGGACTCTCTACACGCCCTGACTGGAGGGCCTTGGATGATCCTAGGAAATTATCTCCATGTGCAGCAATGGGATGAACACTTTGATCCAAGAACACATGAAATCCACTCTCTAGTTACTTGGGTAAGGTTTCCTTGTATCCCAATGTACCTTTACAATAGAAAAACTCTCTATCGGTTGGGATCTTTGATTGGCAAGGTTCTCCTTATCGATTATTCCACTGATGGAATTTCCCGAGGACGCTTCGCTCGTGTAGCAGTCAATATTGACATCTCCAAATTCCTTGAACCAAAAGTTGAAGTCGACAACCTCTCATTTCTTGTTGAATATGAGAATATTAAAGTCATTTGCTTCTCGTGCGGCAAGTTTGGCCACACTAAAGAACGTTGTCCCGATAACACGGATGCTAATCCTGAAGTTCCTGATCAGAATGCCCATCGTCAACCTCCAGCCGCTCCTCCCGATTCTAACTCCACATTCGGACCCTGGATGGTTGTTCAACCCAGACGCCGCTCTCAGAATTCTTCAATTTCTGCCCCAACAAGAAGGCGGTCTAATCCCTCTCTCAACCGTTTTGCTACCCTGGCTGAAGACATGGAGGAAGATGCTGCACCTGCGAACCTTATGGAGCATCCTGTCCATTCTCCCTCCCATGCATGCACATCCAACAACCCTACTTTTGATCCCTCTTCGCCGACTGTTAAGGGGAAGGATTTAATGGCAGTTGATTCTGTTTCTGTTCCTGTTTTCCCTACCATGCCAAGAGCCAAAGGAATTAATCTGGCGTCTGATGATTCTACCCCGGTTTCCTCTATCAATCCAAGTGCTAATGGGAACGTTCTGGAGTCTGACGAATCCGTTCCTGTTGGTGATTCCCCAGCATGGATCAAGCAACCATCCGGTGCATGGATGCGTAATGTCCAGTCCTCTCTTCCCCCTGAAAGACATGTGGTGGTTTGTGTTGATGATCCATCAACACTCAAGAAACGTAGAACTAGAAGTCCTTCTCAAAGCCCCAACGGACGTCCTCCAGGCATGCCCGATGATCCAGGCGATCCCCTCATTGTCGTTCCAGAAATGCCTGGCAGTCCGCAGAGAAGAGCTCGAGCTACTAGCTTACCTGCTCGGCCGCCTTAATTCTTTTCATCCCCTTAGGGTTTTTTCTACTTTTTCTTTCTTTTACTCTTTTCATGACTTGTAATCTTGGTTTTTGGAATGTCCAGGGGGCAGGTTCCCGACCTTTTCGAAGAGAATTTAGGGATCTGACGTCTATTCACAAAATCGATTTCATAGCGCTTTTTGAACCTCGCATCAGTGGTCGGCAAGCTGATGAGTTTATTAAAAAAAGTGGTTTTGATCATTCTTTTCGTGTTGAGGCCCATGGTTTCTCTGGTGGAATTTGGCTACTATGGAAGGATAAGTTGGATATCCAAATCCTGGAAGTACACTCCAAGTATATTGATGTGCGGATCTCGGTCGATGGTTTACACTTTTTTCTTACAGTTGTGTATGCTGCTCCAAGCAAATTCAGACGTTCTTATTTGTGGCCTGAACTTAGCCGCATCAATGCCAGTAGATCTGTACCATGGATTGTAGGTGGAGATCTTAATTGTATTGCTAGATTGGATGAAGCTCGCGGTGGAAAAATTCCGTTTACTGCCACCACTGAATTGAACCAATGGACGTCGGCAGCGGATTTAAGAGAGCTTAGAACCTTCGGCAACCGGTTTACTTGGGCGAGAGGCCTTGTTCGTCGAATATTGGATAGACTTCTTGGCAATGAGGCATGGTTTAACTCATATCCGGATGCTACTGTGGAAGTTAAACCTCGCATAGAGTCGGACCATGCACCTCTATTTCTTCGTCTTATTCCAACCAGTTCTGCAGATTCCAGAAGTTCTACCAGTTTGTTTAGATTTAAAGCGGCTTGGTTTGAACATTCCTCCTTTTTCCGTCTGATTCAGTCTACATGGGATAGCTTGGATTCTGCTCTTGTCAAACTGGACAGACTTCGGCTCTCTTCTACACAGTGGCATGCTCAACATTTTGCTTCCCTTGGCAAGAGGAAAATGAGGATAAGGGGTCGATTGGCGGGTATTGAGAAACAAGCTAATTGGGAAGAGAACTCTTTTCTCACTAGGCTCCATTCACAACTCAGTGAGGACCTTGGGAAAATCTTGGAAACTGAGGAGCTCAATTGGATCCAACGCAGCACTCGGGACTGGAATCTTGCAGGGGATAAAAATACTAAGTTCTATCATAGTTTTGTGAAACAGAGAAAATCTCGAAAGAAGATCTCCATCCTTGAAGATGGCCAGGGGAATGTTGTTCACTCTTCTAAGGATGTTCAGGATATGGTTCTACATTATTTTGTCAATCTTTATAAGGAGGATTCTTCTATCTCTTCTAGCCGCCCATTACCTACTGATACATCAAGGTTTATTTCCTCTGAGGACGCTGATTTTCTTCAGAGAATCCCTTCCATGGAAGAAACTTACAATGCCATAAAGAGCATGGCTCCTCTCAAGGCCCCAGGCCCCGACGGATTCCAAGCCATTTTTTACCAACGTGCCTGGAGTATTATTGGTCCCTCAATCCATCAGTCCATCTGTGATTTTTTCTCGGGCCTCTGTGATATTAAAGATATTAATCATACTCAGATTGTTTTGATCCCTAAGATTAGCAATCCGAAAGTGGTTTCCCAGTTTCGGCCTATTAGTTTATGCAATGTTTTTTATAAAATTCTTACTAAGATTCTTACTATTCGTCTTACTAATATCATGCCTTCATTGATAGCTCCAGGTCAAGCAAGCTTCGTTAAGAATAGGCTTCTTCATGATAATATCATTGCCTGTCAGGAGCTAGTTCACTACATGGACAAATCCAAAGCAAAACTTGGTTTCATGTTGATCAAATTGGACCTCGAAAAAGCCTATGATCGGCTGCGGTGGAGCTTCATAAGGGAGACTATTACCCTGGCAGGTTTTCCTTCTTCATGTATAAATCTCATAATGAGGTGTATTGAATCTACCTCTATGCAGGTTCTCTGGAATGACAACCTTTCTAATTCCTTTAATCCAACAAGAGGAGTCCGGCAAGGGGATCCAATATCTCCATATATTTTTATCTTATGCATGGAAAGATTGGCTAACCTTATTAATGATGCAGTAGCTAAAGGCCAATGGAAATCTAAAGGATGGGACAGAAATAAATTCCAAGTTCCATATCTTTTCTTTGCGGATGACATACTGTTATTTGCCAAAGCTTCATCAAGCCAAGCCCGCCTTATCAAGTCCATCCTTGACAAGTTCTCTGCTGCCTCAGGCCTTTCAATCAATACCCAAAAATCCCGTGTTATCTTTGGTAACAAAGTGGGACGTGCGGAGAAATTAAATATCCTGAACGCTCTTGGTATTACATCGGCTGCAACGGTGGGAACTTACTTGGGGATTCCAATGCTTTCTGGGCGCAGAACCTCATCACAGTTTGGCTTTCTTTTAGATAAACTCAATGCAAAGATTGGTAATTGGTCTAACAAATACTTGAGCTTTGCTGGGCGTGTTACTCTTTCAAAATCTGTCTTGCAGGCTTTAGGGACGCATACTTTCCAGGTTATAAAGCTCCCATCCAAAGTTTCCTTTGAGATCGATAGGATTATTAGGGACTTTATATGGGGATCAACTAAAGCAAAGAGAAAGATTCATCTCCTAGCTTGGGAAAGGATTGCTGAAAGTTTTGTCCGAGGAGGGCTTGGCTTGCGGCGTACCAAGGATTTTAATAATGCCCTCATCATGAAGAGTTGTTGGAGTCTTCTCACTAGAGCCACGCCATGGGCCCATATTATGAAAGCACGATATGGATGGCAGGGACATCGATTCATGCACAATATACAATCCTACTCTCATATTGCTAAGGATCTATCGTCAGTTTGGGATCACTTCTCCAGTCATCTTGGTTGGAATGTTAGAAATGGTAAGCAAGTTCTCTTCTGGCAAGATAGATGGATTAATGATGAAATTGTCTTGCAGGAATGGACGACTGGTGATCTTCCCAGCGATGAACTCATGAAGACAGTAGCTGATTATGCCACACACAACGGATGGGATACAACTTTTCTCTCAAATTTCCTCCCTCCTTCCATCATGCAGGAGCTTGATCATGTCTCTCCGCCAAACCAATCTAAGGAAGATGATGTCCCTTTCTGGAGGCATACCCCCAATGGCAGATTTTCTACTCGTAGTGCTGTACTATTGATGGAGGAGTCCCGCAACTCTGCCCCCATTGATCTAAATTGGAAGCATATTTGGCGTTGGCCCATTCCGCATCGAGCTAGAACCTTCCTCTGGCTAGCTGCTCATAATCGCCTCTTGACCAACTCCGAAAAATACAGACGCAACTTGATAGAAGCTGACACCTGCTGGAAGTGTGGCGAGCGCGAGGATGGCATCCATGCTCTTCGTGATTGTTATTCATCTGAGTTAGTTTGGAGGAATCTGGCGATTCCCCTCCCTTTGAGTTTCTGGTCTCTAAGCATTCGCGACTGGATCTTTTCTATGACAACCACCATAGTCGGTGAGAAACTAGCAACTCAATTTGGTCTTACTTGCTGGACAATTTGGAATAACAGGTGCAAGGAACTTCATGATGAGCCTTTTATTCCCTGGCATGGATTGCATTGGAAGATTCGCCGTTCAGCTAATACCTTCTCATCCAGCCAACATATTCTTCACAATGTTGGCGTCAGGCAATGGACTACAAGGCAGGTGCGATGGCAGAAACCCCAAGTGGGTTGGGTTAAGGCCAATAGCGATGGCCATTGTTCCAGTAATGTCAGCCTCGCTGGTGGTTTGCTCCGAAATTCAGAGGGTCAATGGCTTTGTGGAGTTCGAGCCAGTTTTCCTCATATGAGTATCATCAATGCAGAAGCTAAAGGTATCCTCCTTTGTCTCCAACTTGCTTGGGAGAATGATGTTCATCAGCTTATAGTCGAGTCTGATTGCAAAGAAATTATAGAGATGATCAACAATAATTCTCCTTCAATTGGTCCTCCGACGCGGACATTGTCTCAGATTCTCGAAATGAAGACTTGGAGCTGGAAGGTTCTGTTCCAATCAGTCCCGAGAGAATGTAATAGAGTAGCAGACAAGTTTGTTAAGAGCCACTCTTCTTCTCTTGTTGTTGAGCATTTGATCAGACCTCCTGAATATCTCCTTAGGCTGATCCATAACGATGTACTCGGCTGTGTTTCGACACAGCAACTCTTTGAATAAATGGCTGCGGCCCCCCACTTAACCCCGAAAAAAAAAAAAAGAAAATATTTCGAGTTTTTTTTTTAATGCAAAATTATGTTTTGGAATAGGCAACATAAGGCCTAAGTAATTAAAAATTAAAAATAATAACATAGATTAAGAGCCTAAGTAATTAAAAATTATAAATAATAACATAGATTAAGATTAGTTTGTGTTGATTCGAAATCAAAGTTTGAAAATTGAGGAAAAATTAATATTTTAGTCATCATCTTTAAAAATTCACCAAATCGGTCATCTATTTTTGATAATTTCTCCAATTTAGTCCTTATAATATAATTAAAATAATAACAACTAAATAAAGTCTAATGACAAGGATTAAGATCCAAAAATAATCCAACTCATAGTGGATCTCATAAATCTAAATTAAATGGGTTAATATACCTAACCCGCGACCCATTTTATCAAACAACCCGTATCTCCCCCAACTCCAATCTGCTTGTTACGTAAACGTAAAACAACCCGATTTTTCTTCCCTCCTATCTCCATATCTCCATATCTCAATTTCCACTTCGGCTTCAGCACAAGGTATTGGTGGGAATTCACCAAACACTTCACAAGTTCAAAATTTGCAGCGGACAAACAATTCCCAAGTTGTTAGAATTTCGCAGGAACATTAACAAAAATAAGCAAACAATGAACACAAGGATTTACGTGGAAAACCCTTCCAATTCGAAAGGTAAAAACCACGAGGCTCTTGAGCCTATCTCAAATCCATTATCACCAAAGGAGATTACACCAAAGTCTGCTCAAATCACAACAAAAGATGTAGCCTTACAACAACACAAAGTCACCGCAATCTCAACTCCACCAAGAACACCAAATGGAAAATAAGAACTCAAAACTGCAGCCCCGAACAGAAAATTATACACAAATTTCTAACCGTTGAAATTCGATTTCCACCGTACAAAACGAAGAACAAGATGTCACACACCTGCTGTAAAAATTTCAACCCGATCGGACAAGGTTTGGTGTGCCGATTGGCCGGAAATCAGAAATTGGACGGAGAGTGTTGGCTGCTGCGTTTCTTCTCTGCTGCTGTTGTTTTGCTCTCTTTCCTCTCTGTTTGGCTGTTCTGTTTTTTATCAATCATGTGGCTGTATTTTGGCATCTCAATAATTTTGCCAGCTTTACTCACACACCAATTAAATGCCCGAGTCTCTCAATAATGAAGGTCTCCCATTTTTTATTATTTGTTGACTTCGGGAGGACCCCAACAAATCTCCCCCTCCTCCCGACTATGTGGAGGAACTTGTCATTCCGACAAGTGAGCAACAAAATTCAAATTTCCATCTTGGTACACATTTCGTAAACATATCAGCTCCATTATCATCTGTATGCACCTTCTCAAGGTATATCGACTTCTCATCCAACACGTCACGCAACCAATGATATCTTGTATCAATGTCTTTAGACTTTGAATGAAAGCTAGGATGTTTACTAAGATGGATAGCACTTTGATTGTCACAAAATAAGGCATACCTCTCTTGAGCATAACCAAGCTCGTTGAGAAATTTCTTCACCCAAAGCATTTCCTTGCACGCTTCAGTAGCTGCAATAAATTCAGCTTCAGTTGTTGACAATGCAACACATTTCTGCCTTCTAGACTGCCAAGAGATTGCTCCCCCTGCAAAGACAATCACATAACCTGAAGTGGATTTGCGAGTATCAATATCACCCGCCATATCAGCATCAGTGAAACCACGAAGAACTAAATCTTCACTTCCAAAACAGAGTCTCAAATCTGATGTACCACGAAGATATCTCAAGATCCACTTCACAGCTTTCCAATGTTCTCTTCCAGGATTTGAGAGAAAACGACTTACAGTGCTCACACCATGGGCAATATCAGGTCTTGTACACACCATTGCATACATCAAACTTCCAACTGCTGATGAATAAGGAACATTTTCCATATCTTTCTTCTCTTCTTCAGTGGAAGGACATTGAGAAACACTCAATTTCATGTGTGTTGCCAATGGAGTACTAACAGGCTTAGCATTTTCCATATGAAACCTTTGAAGCACCTTCTGAATATAATTCTCTTGCGATAGCCAAAGTTTACCAACTTTTCTATCTCTCAAAATTCTTATGCCAAGAATTTGATTTGCAGCTCCCAAATCTTTCATAGAAAAGCACTTGCTCAACTCTTGCTTAAGCTCCCTAATTCTTGAAATACTCTGACCAACAATTAACATGTCGTCAACATAGAGCAACAAGATAATGAAATCATTTTCTGAGTACTTCTGCACAAATACACAATGATCAGAATTGAGCTTTCGATAACCATGCTGTTGCATCACTGACTCAAACTTCTTGTACCATTGTCGAGGAGCTTGTTTCAAACCATACAAGCTCTTTTTCAATTTGCAGACATGATCTTCTTTGCCCTGCACTTGAAATCCCTCAGGTTGCTCCATATAGATATCTTCATCTAAATCACCATGAAGAAATGTTGTCTTCACATCCATTTGTTCGATCTCCAAGTCAAGACTTGCAGCCATAGCTAACACAGATCGAATAGAAGACAATTTAACTACTGGAGAAAAGATTTCATCAAAATCAATTCCTTTTCTCTGCTCGAAGCCTTTAACCACCAATCTTGCCTTATACTTTGGTGTCAAAGAACCTTGTTCTTGCTTCAGCCTGTAAACCCACTTATTTTTCAGGGCTCTCTTTCCTTTTGGTAATTTCACCAACTCAAAGGTATCATTATCATAAAGAGACTTCATCTCATCTTTCATAGCATGCAACCAATGCTCTTTATCCACACTCTCAATTGCTTCATTAAAGCATTCAGGTTCTCCTTCATCAGTCAAAAGGACATATTCACTAGGTGAATATCTAGTAGACTGTTGTCTATCTCTTGTAGATCTCCTGAGAGGAACCTGTTGAGCATGATCAAAATCATCATTGTCACCACCCATAGAGTGTTGTGCATCATCACCATGATCATCATCTGTCTGATCTTGTTGCATATCCTGTTCTTCTGTATCATCTCCAGCTGGCGATCGTGTTATAGGAACTGGCTCAACATCTACAAAGTCATCTTAAGCATGAGAGTCAGATTTCTTCAAATCTTCAATTGTCTGATTTTCCATAAACACAACATCACGACTCCTTACGAGCTTCTTTGTAGCTGGATCATACAATCTATAGCCAAACTCATCTTGACCATAGCCCAAAAAGATGCACGGTTTGCTTTTCACATCAAGCTTTGATATCTCATCTTTTGGAACATGAACATATGCCTTGCAACCAAAGACTCTTAAATGATCATATGACGAAGTTTTACCTTTCCAAACTGCATCTGGAACATCTCCATTAAGAGCAACTGTGGGAGTCAGATTTATCACATGTGTAGCTGTCAATAAAGCTTCACCCCAGAAAGACTTAGGAAGTTTTGACTCTGCCAGAAGACATCGAACTCTCTCCAATAATGTTCGATTCATTCTCTCAGCTAACCCATTCAACTGAGGTGTCTTTGGAGGTGTCTTTTGATGTCGAATCCCCTGTTTCCTGCAATAATCCTCAAATGGTCCACGATACTCTCCCTCGTTATCAGTACGGATGCATTTCAACTTTCTTCCAGTTTGCCTTTCAACTAGAGCATGGAAATCCTTGAACTTATCAAGTACTTGATCCTTTGATCTCAACACATAGACCCATAGCTTCCTGGAATGATCATCAATAAATGTCACAAAATAAGATGCACCACTAAATGAGTGTACCTTCAACGGACCAAAGACATCTGAATGCACCAAGTCCAGTAAATTCTGCATTCGTCGAGGTTGATGAGTTTTGAATGACACTCGATGTTGCTTTCCTGCAAAACAATGTGCACATTTCTCCAAATTTGCATTATTCAATCCAGAAATGGCATTTTTTCTCACCAGAGTTTCGAGGCCTTTAGCACTTATGTGACTCAACCGTCTGTGCCATAATTCAGGGGAATTCTGCTTCTCCACCAGGTTCACAGCATCACTGGAAACTGAAGCTTGCAACGAATATAAGTTTGATCTCAGTATTTTACCTTTAGCAACCACAAGAGATCCTTTATTCAGTTTCCATATACCATCACAGAAATTATTTCCATAACCATCTTTATCAAGTCTCCCAACAGAAATCAGATTCATACGAATATCCGGTGCGTGTCTGACATCCTTCAATCGCAATGTAGATCCATTGGCTATCTTCAAACAAATATCACCTGTGCCCACAACTTCAGATATACCATTATTTCCCATCCTTAATGAACCATACTTACCAGCATTGTAAGTACAAAAGAAATCCCTTCTCGATGTGACATGGATTGCAGCACCTGTATCAGCAAACCAACTAACATCAGAGGAAATTGTATTCACTGCATTTTCATCAAAGACAACAACGAGATCATCTTTTGTAGTCGTGGCAACATGACTGGTATCCTCAGACTTTCCTGCACCAGCATTCCTGTTATCCTTCTTCCACTTGAAGCAATATTTCTGGATATGACCCTTCTTGTGACAGTAGTGACACTCAACATTCTTATATCGAGATTTGGATTTGCTCCAACTCATTCTGTGAAGATGATGAACCTTGAGTTTTTCTCCTCATCTCCTCATTCATGATTCCACTTTTGGCATAATCAAGAGTCATTGCACCATCAGGAGCAGAATTAGTGTGTGACACCCTGAATGTCTCCCACTTATCAGGCAAAGTATTCAGCAACCATAATCCAAGAATCTCATCATCAATTTCACTCCAACATTTGACAATTGATCCAATAACCCCTGGAACTCATTCACATGGTCAGCGATAGGAACATCTTCCTTATACCTCAATTGTAACAATTGTTTCAGCAAGAATAACTTATTATTCCCCGTCTTTGAAGCATAAAGCTTTTCAAGCTTATCCCACAATGTCTTGGCATGCGTCTCATTAGCTACCAAATTTAACACATTATCATCGACCCACTGTCGAATAAAACCACACACTTGTTGATGCTCAAAAGCCCAATCCTCATCTGATTTAGATTCTGGCTTCGAAGTAGCAAACACAGGTAGATGCAAACTTTTTACAAATAGAAGATCTTTCATCTTCCCCTGCCATTTGTGATAATTCATCCCATTCAACGAAATCATCCGGCTTGTGTTAATTTTCATAATTCTAACAACAATAAACGCTCTGATACCACTCTGTTGGGAATTCACCAAACAATTCACAAGTTCAAAATTTGCAGCGGACAAACAATTCCCAAGTTGTTAGAATTTCGCAGGAACATTAACAAAAACAAGCAAACAATGAACACAAGGATTTACGTGGAAAACCCTTCCAATTCGAAAGGTAAAAACCACGAGGCTCTTGAGCCTATGTCAAATCCACTATCACCAAAGGAGATTACACCAAAGTCTGCTCAAATCACAACAAAAGATGTGGCCTTACAACAACACAAAGTCACCGCAATCTCAACTCCACCAAGAACACCAAATCGGAAAATAAGAACTCAAAACTGCAGCCCCGAACAGAAAATTATACAAAAATTTCTAACCGTTGAAATTCGATTTCCACCGTACAAAACGAAGAACAAGATGTCACGCACCTGCTGTAAAAATTTCAACCCGATCGGACAAGGTTTGGTGTGCCGATTGGCCGGAAATCAGAAATTGGACGGAGAGTGTTGGCTGCTGCGTTTCTTCTCTGCTGCTGCTGTTTTGCTCTCTTTCCTCTCTGTTTGGCTGTTCTGTTTTTTATCAATCATGTGGCTGTATTTTGGCATCTCAATAATTTTGCCATCTTTACTCACACACCAATTAAATGCCCGAGTCTCTCAATAATGAAGGTCTCCCATTTTTTATTATTTGTTGACTTCGGGAGGACCCCAACAGGTATAGATATATCACCTTTGAATTCCACAGTTGGCATCCCGATTTTCCGTTGCCATCGAGCCCATCCCCATCCCAGTTGCGCCGTCGTCCCCACCCTTCCCAATTTCCTCTTCACCATCACCACCGTACACGTCCAGTTACGCCCGGCCTTGGCGTCTCCCTCATGAATCTCAGTACAGCAATCCAGTTAGTCATGTTCACTTCTGGAATCTCTGGCTCTCAAATTTCACCTTCGCCTCTCGATTCACAGATATAGGAAATGCTTTCTGCAATTATTAAATAAAAAATTGGGCATTTCATTTTTCAGATGTTTTGAATGAAAAAGAAATCTTTTCTCTTAAAAAAAAAAAGAAATCTTTTGTGACTTAAATATGCCAATATTGAAACAACAATCTTCACGTAACCCCAGCAGACTTGGGGATGTTTGAATAAAATGGGTTTTCGAATTGGATTGTGGTCTGTGGATTGAATGTATTTGACCCATTTAAAACTTAGGGTTTGTGGGACCCATGTGTGTGAGTCGGGTAACTTTGGGATCTTAATCTTTGCCATGGGATTTTTTTAGTTGTTAATTATGTTAATTATGTCAAAATGACCAAATTGGAGAAATTGGTAAACTTAGAGGGCCAATTTTTCTAATTGAAATGAAGAGATCGATCCGGTGATTTTCAAAGAGGATCAAAATATTATTTTTTTTCTAGAAAATTGACAACTTAATCAACATTCTTTCCAATTCTCTCTCATACTCATACACATGGGACGGTGAAAAGAGATACTCCCTCCGTCCTGCAAAATGTGGCTACTTTCTTTTGGACATGGTAATTTAGGTGGTGGAGTTTAGTGATTAAAGTGATATGGGTATTTGAGTGTGTTTGGTTGTTAGCGGATTTAGCAGCATATAGCATATTGAATCGGCATATCCTCTCACAATTCTCTCTCCGAATCTGCTATCTGCTGCCGAATCTGCTGACTCCCAAACATCCCCTTTGTGTTTAAAAAGTTTAATGAATTTTGACTTTGTTTATTTTTTAACTTTGACTTAATACTATTGTAATAATTTAACTAGTAAGTAACCCGTCGAGATTCGACGGGCATAATTATATATTTTATATAATATATATACTTATACTTTATAAAATAATAAAAAAATTATATTTTGAGTAATGAAAAATATGTAATGATTTTATATCTATTTGAAAGATGATGTATATAATAATATAATTTAACTATTTTTAAAACTAACTAAGAGGGTATTTGGATATGCGTTTTAAAAAGTGTTGTAGCATTTAGGAAATAGATAATCAGATAATTAACAAAACGTGCTGTAGAAAATTAATTGTTTGGATCGGCTTATGCTGTTTCAAATTGCAATAATAAGATAATCAATAAAAAGTGTTTGGATATAGTAAAATATATTTCTGGCTAAACGCAATTTTCTTGCAGCACCAAAATGTAGCCGCAAGAAAATAGTTTTTCATTCCCTCATAACGCAAATAATAGATTATTATCACTTAGTACACAAACATGATTAACTGATTATTTACAATTTGCAAACGCAATAATCAGATAATCTGTCCCAAAACACACAAACAAAACCCTCTAAGAAATTATATTATACTGTTTTCTTTAGCTTCTGTGGCTTATCCGGTACAAACCTAACAAATCAATAAAAATAATTATTAAAATAATATTTTTATTTAATTTGAAATTTAAACTAAAATAAAATAAAATATAAATATAAGTATTAAGTATAATATGAAAAACTCCCTCACAAAAATTTCATTCCTGAAAATCTCATTGGTATGGGCTAATATAGTACCATCTTTAATATGTCTGAATTTCAAGTGGTGCAGTTCATATTTGTATATGTACTCTTAAAAATTGTCGCTATAGGATCACCCGTATAATTTATGAGAATATCATACGGAAATGACACATCTGATTGTAGATCTTCAAAATCAATACCGACCTTACCATCGCCTACATCGAGTATCCATTTTACAAATTTTCTGTCATATATAATTTTTATTGTAAACAACATTTCTTATGATATCTTAAGTTAATCATTCTTAATTGCATATTAATACTTTGAGCCACATCTTGCTAGTGACACGAAATATTGTAACATAACTGTTCAAAGCTAAAAACTGGTTTTGGAAGATAAAGTCAAACATTCTTTAAAGATTAGCATTGAATTTTGTTTATAATCATAGCAAAACAAACTACAAGTTGAAATTTTCTCATCTAAAATCAAATGAAAAATGGTTAAATCAGATAGACTCATAATCATTCTACCAATCAAGAATTTTTTACTTTCATAGTTTCCTAAAAATTAGTTTAACCTCAATAATATGGTTCCGCATCTTGGTTATTATCAACCTATTTACATTGCATACTTTATTTGATGGATCTATATTCCTAATAAGCATGACTATGCAACCCTAATTCAACTATATTTCTGATTCGGTAATCCAGAATAATTGATCGTGTTTAGATATTTCAGTGAATATAATTCATTGGCATTATCTATGCTTTCATCCTCTTGACAAATATTGTTAGGAACTAATATATATACATTCTCATTTGCGGACATACATTCCATGATCTAATCGTAATTATTTTAACAATCTCATTAATAGGGATTAGTATAGCAATATCTTTAAAAATATATTGATTTGAAGTGGTGCAGTTTATATGTGTATAAGTACTTTCAACAATTGTTGCTATAGGATCTCCCGTATAGTTTATAAAATTATCATCTGAATGTCACATCTAATTGTACACCTCCAAGATCAATACCAGATTTACAAATTACCATCACCTACATGAATGCAATTTTCTATCATATATAATTTTCATGCTTAACAACATTTCTTATAGTATCTTGGGTTAATTCATCTTAATTACATATTAATACTTGGAATCCCATCTTTCTAGTGACACGATATATTGCAAATTTGCAACGAATCACTAACATGGGTAAAAACCGACTTTTTAAGATAGAGTCCACATTCTTTAAAGATTGATGACATTGACTTTTTTTTTATAGTCATAGTAAAATAAAAATGCGAGTGTGACTTTTTTCATTGAAATCGAATAAGGATTTTGGTTAATTCAGACGGGCTAATATTCATTCCACCAATCAAAATTTTTTATCCAAATAATGGCTTTGTTTTAATGGGAAGAGAGTTCAAATAATTTTTTGGGATAAGTTTTTTGCAGGTAAAATTGTCATCACATTCTAGTGGAATCCAACATCCAGAATACAAAATCCTTCTTTATTTATTGATGGATCTATTCATATCTCATACCTCTTTATACACCCGATTATTTTATTTATAATATGCTTTACGAAAACAACTAATTTACTCTAAACCAATTATATATAGAATATGAATTTTCAAAATTCTCTTAAAAATTACTCCCTCCGTCCCATTAATTCTGTCCCACTTTCGTCTTTGGTCCGTCCCATTCCAATTGTCTAATTCCCTTTTTGGAAATAATTAACTACAAACCTACTCCTATCATATCATAGTAATAAATAAATATATTAAAATTTTAAACACACAACTATCATATCACACATAAATAAATCAATTAACAATTCAAAACTCATTACAATCACATCACATAAATTCATAATTTACCACCACTTTACTAATCTACCCTTATATTAAATATTAACTATCCCACATAAAATACCGTGCCTAAAAGTTTTGAGAAGGTTTTATCGGGAAGGAGGGAGTATAATTTTTTATACTCCGTATTATTTTTAATATAATAAAATATAAATAAGATTTATACTATTTAGTATATTTTTATATATAATTAGAATGATATAATTATAAAATATAATTTTTAAAAATTAGCAACTATATAATTGTATATTAATTTTAGGAGAAGTGACATATTTTTGTAAAAAAATATGGCCTATCTATACATTAATTAATATGTACAAATATTTTCTATATATTCATTAATGCAAAATAAATAGATAAATAAAAGTTACAAATTAAAAAGTTACAAATTTACGTAGAAAATATTTTCTGGATGATATGGCCTATCTATTTATTTATCTATACATTAATTAATATGTACAAATATTTTCTACGTAAATTTGTAACTTTTATTTAGATTTTCGCGTAAATGTTGATTAATCATCCACGTAAATGTTGATTAATCATCCATAAACGTACAGTCATCCAAATTAATTACACGTCAGCTCTGGATCATCCTACTTGCCAAGTCATCAATCTTTTAAATATTATATTTAGGTAATAAATCTATTTATTAGTATAAGAAAATCTTGAAAAAATCTTTTCATATATTTTAAAAAGATATAATAATATATTTGATATTTATAATGAATTTAGTTAAACAATATATTATATTAGATAATAAATCTATTTGTTTCTATAAGAAAATATTTCTATAATATTTTTAAAATATATTTTAATTAAATCAATATATTATAAATTCTTTATTTAAATAATTTATATTTTCAAATATAATATTAATTATATTAAAATTCGAGCCTATTATACTAATATACATAAAATAAACACTACATAATTTTTTTAAAAAAATAGTATTTCATCAGTAAAAAAGTTTAATATATTATTTTATATACATGGAAATTAATATCATGATAATTTATCTTTTACATATATTTATTAGTCACTAATCTACTGTATAATTATTAATACTACCTATATTCCTTTTTATATAAATGTAATATATACAATCAATATAGCGGGTGGAGTGAGGTAGAAAGACGAAAGTTTTAATATACTTAATTAATTTAATTATACATATAGTAATATTTATAATAGTAGGGTGGTAATTATGGATTAATTTCTATTTATATTTTATTTACATAACAAATTGAATTATACTTTTTTGTGAAACCGGGTATAATTGAATAATACTTTGGTATATGTATTATGAAAAAATTATTTTTTCTTCTGTCATTTTGAAAAAAATAGAAATTATATTTTATTAAAAGTTTTGTTTTCATAAATATACTAAAATAATAATATCTATAATTTTAAATTAATTGAGTTAATAAGTTTGTATTAAAAAAAATTAATACCCGTGCGCGAAGCGCGGGTGAAAAATCTAGTCTATAAATAAATAATAAACGTAACAATAAAATCTAGAATGAAATGCTGAATAATAAAATATAAAATAGATAAAATATAAAATTTTATCTTTCAAATCTTTTTAAAAGTGAATAAATCTCTAATGAATAAATACATAAATAAACGCGAAAATCTAACATTAGCAAATTTAAAAATGCAAAATAAATAGATAAATAAAAGTTACAAATTTTAAATTTTAAATCTTTCAAATATATCTAAAAGTGAAGATTATGAGAATTCCATATAAAATGGAAATTTCATATATTTCAAAAACTGAAAATCTTTAATAAATAAATAAATAAATGCGAAAATCAAAATTAATAAACTAAAAATGCAAAACTCTATAAAAATTAGAAATTGTAAATGGAGACACCACATTAAATTTAGGATAGGTTGTTCACTAATGCTTTAATATTGCCATGGATCGAGATTAGACACAATATTCGATGATGAACAAGATGAAGAACAAAGATTAACAAGGATGAATTCAAAATGAAAATAAAAGGATAGGTTGAGATTTCCTTTACCGAAAGCTTAATCTTGGATCAATGGACACACTAAATGAGCCACGATTCCCTCGATCAACAATCTTCAAGGTGTCGATACGATCAAGCACATCTCAAGCTTGAAAGGAATTGCACCAACAAGGGAGAAATTCAAGATGACCTTCTAAATGCTCTTGGTTATCACCAAAGAGAAAACACTCAAATTGCTTAATTCATTCAAAGGTGTCCTTACAAAGTGTGGGTAATGCCCTATATATAGGCAAACCATATTACACGGAATTAAACGACTTGCTATGTAAATTAAACAAGTACCAAAGCTACGGAAATAATAAAGTCTAAGTACGTCCATAATGTGTTGGTGGTCTTGCTTGTGGGCCTTGAGCTCGTGTGGGTCTCGACACTTCTACTTCTTCATTAAGTTCCTTGGCCCAACATCTTCAATTAAACGGATTATCAATCTCGGCCCATTTTTATCCGGGTAGCTCAATTTCTGTTCCCACACCTCGGATTCATCGGATAGTATTTTGGCGATGGTGTTGAGGAACCTCTTGGCACGTTGCTTAGAGCAGGGTCCTTCCGGGATGTTAAGTGCTACAGTTCCGGCTCCCATGCCATCCCCACCCCCCTTGGGAAGGTTGATCCATCAACCGATCAGCATTTTCCTCATCCCTCTCGAACAGTGACAGATCTGCAACATTAAAGACAGGATTAATATGACCATATTCTTCAGATAATTGCAATTTGTACGCATTATTATTAATCCTTTCTAAAACTTTAAATGGTCCATCTCCTCGCGGAGATAATTTGTTGCGTCTGCTCGCTGGGAATCGTTCCTTTTTCCAATTGAGCCACACCCAATCTCCGGGATCAAGCTTCAGTTCCTTCCGACCACGGTTGTTATATTTGGCATAACCTTCAGCAGCTTTGACTAGTCTGTTCTTTACATCAGCATGCATTTCTTTGATTGCTCGCCCCCCTGTCCCTGCCATTGATATTCAAATGCTCATTGCGAGGCAATGGCAACAAATCAAGCGGTGTCAGTGGGTTAAACCCGTACACAACCTCAAATGGTGACATATGTGTTGCGCTGTGTACATGTCTATTATATGCAAATTCAATGTAAGGTAAGCATTCATCCCAACTTTTACTGTTAGTAGCAGTGATAATTCTAAGTAAATTACCTAAAATTCGATTTACTGCTTCAGTTTGCCCATCAGTTTGGGGGTGATATGCAGTGGAAAATAACAGTCTTGTCCCAATCTCAGCCCACAAGGATTTCCAAAAATAACTTACAAATTTTGCGTCCCTGTCGGAAACAATTGTCCGTGGCACACCGTGGAGTCTCACAACTTCCTTGAAGAATATCTTGGCCACGTGGTGTGCATCGTTCGTTTTGGCACAGGGAATAAAATGCGCCATCTTCGAGAACCTATCAACAACCACAAAAATAGAATCTTTAGCCCGAGCAGTGCGAGGCAATCCCAAAACAAAGTCCATAGATAAATCAATCCATGGCCCCTCTGGTGCAGGTAAGGCTTGATAAAGTCCATGTGGCTTGGTGGTTGACTTGGCCCTCAAACAGATAATGCACTTGTTGATGAAGTCACTGACTTGTTTCTCCATTCCTGGCCAATAAAAACGTTCAGTTAGGACACTCATAGTTGCAATTCTACCAAAGTGACCCATCATGTCACCAGAATGTGCTTCAGTAATTAGAAGTTCTCTGATGGATCCTTTTGGTATACATAATTTATTTTCAAAATAAAGAAAACCATTCAATTGAGAATATTCTTTAAAGGATATTTTGTCGGTTTTCTTGTAGATCTCCCCAAAATCAGCATCTTGAGCATATAGGTCCTTTATGTGCTCGAATCCGATCAGATGCGTAGTTGCAAAAGCTGCGAGATTCAGTCTTCTTGATAAGGCATCAGCAACCACATTATCTTTCCCCTTCTTGTAACAGATCACATACGAGAATGATTCAATGAATGAGCTCCATCGGGCATGTCTTGCATTTTTCAGTTGCCCCTGTCCTCGGATATGCTTCAGTGTCTCATGATCTGTGTGGATAATAAACTCTCTACCTCGCAAGTAGTGTTGCCATGTCCGCAATGCTTGTACCACAGCATACAATTCCTTGTCATACGTGGAGTAGTTCAGTTGAGCTGCTCCAAACTTCTCACTGTGGTAGGCAATCGGCTTCCCATCTTGCAACAATACTGCGCCCATGCCGGTTCCGGATGCGTCGCATTCGATCTCAAATGGAAGGTCAAAATTCGGAAGTGCTAATACCGGCGCACGGGTGAGCTTATCCTTTAACTCTTCAAATGATTTTTGCTCCTTTAGTCCCCATTTGAATTGGAGCCCCTTCTTCAGCAATGAGGTCATCGGTGCGGCAATCACACTGAACTGTGGCACGAATCTTCTGAAAAACCCGCACATACCCAAAAATCTTCTTACTTCATTAACGTTGGTAGGTGATGTCCAGTCAGAAATTGCTTTGATCTTGGACTCATCCACCTTCAGTCCATTTCCTCCAACGATGAAGCCTAAGAATGTGACTTCAGGCACGTGGAAGGTGCACTTCTCGAAATTTGCATAAAGCTCGGCCTTCCTCAGCTTGATAATTACCTGCACAACATGCTTTACATGATCAGATTCGTTGTGACTATAAATAAGAATATCATCAAAGTACACAACAACGAATTTTCCAATGAACTCCCTTAAAGTTTCATTCATGAGCCTCATAAATGTGGAGGGAGCATTAGTAAGTCCGAAGGGCATCACGAGCCATTCATACAGTCCGAACTTGGTTTTGAATGCTGTTTTCCATTCGTCTCCTGGCTGCATGCGGATCTGGTGATAACCGCTTTTCAAATCTATCTTCGTAAAAATACTTGCTCCACCCAGCTCATCGAGCATGTCATCGAGTCGCGGGATCGGATGGCGGTACTTGATTGTAATTGCATTAACAGCTCGGCAGTCAACGCACATCCTCCACGTTCCATTTTTCTTCGGTACCAGCAATACCGGTACTGCACATGGAGATAGACTCTCCCGAACCCAGCCTTTGTCCAACAGTTCTTGAACTTGCTTTTGGACTTCTTTCGTTTCCTCAGGGTTCATGCGGTATGCAGGCCTATTCGGAACTGACGCTCCTGGTACGAAGTCAATCCGATGTTCTACACCTCTCAAAGGTGGTAACCTTGCTGGCAGTTCTTCCGGAAAAACATCCATATTGTCTTGGAGCATCCTGCGAAAAATTTCAGGTATATTGAGTGTAGTAGGAGAGTTCTTAGAAGTTTCTTCAACTGGTTTAACAAAAGCTAGGAAACAGTGACCTGGTAGGGGTGCGTCCTCAATAGCTGCTTCCAGTTCTTGCTTTGTGAAAAGCAAGCATCGATCATGACCTGTCAAGGGTAAAGGAGATGGATTAGAATTATCAGAATCAATTATAATCCCTTTACCTCTCTGTTTTCTCTTGAACTCCTCTTCCTCCTTCCGGATGTTTTCCACTAAGTTTCAATGGTCAATCTTAACAGTTTTCGGCGGTAGTGACTTCATCATAATTCTGCTTTGGCCATTGCGGAAAGAGAGATCATTCTCTGTGCCTCTATAGATGACTCGTTTGTCGTACATCCAAGGTCTTCCCAATAACACATGACATGCGGTCATGGGCACTACATCGCATAAAATCTCCTCTGAGTAAGGGCCGATGGTAATTGGCACCCTGGCTTGCTTCGCGACCTTTGTAGTCCCGTGCTCATTCATCCAGTGTAGATGATATGGCTTCACATGATCTTGCATTGGTAGTCCTAATCTACGCACAGTATACAGGCTTACAGCGTTCACACAGCTACCATTGTCTACAATCAGAGATGCTACATTGCCCTTTAATTTACAATGATAGTGAAATAAATTATCTCTCTGTTCCGGTGCATTGCTGTTGGATTCATCAGCTTTGTCAGCGGTTAATGCCCTCATGGCGATGAAATTCGTCACATACTCTTCTTCATCTTCTTCCAAGACTACTCGGCTCAGATCGCCCTCGTCTGGATACTGTTCATAACCACCATCTTCTTCTTCATGCTCAGCTTCCTCTCGCTCTTCATCAGAGTCAATTTCTTTCCAAGTTCCCGGTTCAATCATAACCATTCGCCTTTCTCTTCGCGGACAATCTCGGGAATAATGACCTTTCTGTCCACACTTGAAACAAGTGACATCCTTGACGTCCCGCTTGGGCTTATCCCTTTCATCTTTCCTGTATCGGTATGGATCCTTAAAATCTTTGCTCATCTCAAATGCTTTGGGCCTGTTGGGCCTGTCATCCTTAAGTGTATTGGGCTTTCCGTATCGGTCATGGGGCTTCAACGGCTGTTCATTTGACCTTGTTGTCCAATACTTGGTGGTGTTTGAAATGATCGTGGACTTGATCGGTCTATCCCTCAGTTGGCGATCGATCTCAATGGCTAGTTGCACCAAATGTTCCAAACCAGTGTATGTCCTTAATTTGATTTCTGCTAGGACCTCTCTTTTCAATCCTCTTTTAAACCTGGCTATCAGTAGCGGTTCATCCTCATTGATCTGGGCTCTCATCATGAGGCGTTCCAAGTCCTTGTGGTATTCGTCCACGGTTCGGTTACCCTGCACACAAAAATTAACTTTCATGTACAAGTCATCAAAATAACTACTAGGAACAAACCTCTTTTCCATTGCATGCATCAGTTCAGTCCATGTAGAAATAGGGGGAAGTCCTAGACGCTGTCCATCGTGTTGAATTTTCTGCCACCAAGTGAGAGCATAGTCCTTGAATTCACAAACGGCAAGTTGGATCTTTGTGAACTCGTTGTATTGTTGGCAATCATAGATCAACTCAATAGATTGCCTCCAATCGATGAATTCCTCTGGATCATTCGTGCCCTTGAATGCCGGAATTGTGAATTTGATTCCTCGAAGATCAGCTTCTAGTCGGTTGTGCTCAACAGGGGCTCGATGTATGTCCTCTTCTTCGAAATCGTTTTCGGGAAGGTCCACTGGAGGGGGATTTATGTTTACCCTCTGCCGAATGGGTTGATGTAATGGTGGTCTTGGAGCTACTGCTGGGGGCGGCAGGTGCCGGAGGTGGTGGTGGATTCTGGAACTGAGTATTTGTCGGGACCTGCGGTCGAGGTGGCGGCGGTGGTGCTGTTCGTGGGCCTCGTGGGCCTTGTTGTCTGTTGTATGTTCCAAATTGTAGTTCCCTCTCCTCAATGGCTGCATCTGCTTCTTCCATGCCCGATCTGTTCACTCCACTTGTGCTTCCGGGGGTGGCATTGGGAGGTGACGGAGTAGTATAGAAAGCTTCCTCAAACCTGCGCTCAACTTGTTGCATGACTCGAGTCTGGAGCGCCTCTCCCCATAAGGAATTCCCTCTCGCTACTTCGGTAGCTAAGATGTCTATGCGCTCAGTTATTTCAGTGACCCGCGCCTCAGTTTCATCTACGGTTCGGCGCATGGAATCAAAATCAGACCTTCGGGCTGTGGTCTCGGATAATGCCTGGATGGCGGCCATGATTTGGTCAAATCTTTGATCAGTACTTCCTGCCATTTCAGTTCAAAAGCAAAGAAAACTAGATATATGTATAAGAGGTTAGTAGAAATCAACAGGAAATTTGTAGAGTGATCTCACAGCTGTATCCCTCACTGTCGGTCCGAATTCTCGTCCAGTTGGTTTGGCTCCAGTAAGCCAAGTAGTGCTCAATCGTATCAACTAACAATGTATGGATAGAGAAAAAGAAGTAATGGACGCACAGTGCAAGAATCAGAATGCAATGTCCGACTCTATCAATGAAAAGCACAGATTCTGTGTGTGATTGCAGTGCACAAATTATAGTTCACAAGATTAATCAGCCTGCAAGCAATAAATCCGATTCCTCACAATTTTAAAGTGTAAAGTAAAAACCTCACAAAATAAAACGCTCGGAATCACAAATATATGCATCACACACAAACCCAATAAATAAAACCAACTGCTATCAAGCTGCGAATAAGGGTGGCCCGGTAATTAATTCACTGTTGAGGAACTCCACTATCTGCAATTGCAGACGGAGCTTCAACTCTATGATTTGTGAAATAAATCAGAGGAACAGTGCAAGCACTTATTTCTCGAGGAATTCCACTGTCAGGTGTAGCACACTGACGGAACTTCAACCCGATAAATTGTTCGTGATTTAAATCAGTGAAATCGCACAGTTAATTAAATACCCAATTTAATTTAATCAATTGAACAATAAAAATAATTGCCCAATTAATTAAATTAAATTTTACACAATCCAATTTTTCAAGACCCACTTGTTGTAATTTGGAATGGGCTTGTTGAAATATTGAGAATCACGACCACGGTTCCGTCAATGGTTGGATTGTGTAATGGAATTGCAAATCAATTGGGGTGGGCCTCCAGTAGCAATTTGATTCCACAACTTGGAATGACACAGTGGTTACTTGCAAATTTTCTTTTGATGAACATACATTATTTGTTTTTTTTTCATTATGTCCAAACCGGATCAAGCAACTTCAGTAGGTAGGGATTTCTTGCTAGGATGAAGACAAATAATCCAACAATGTCCCTTTCTCCCTTTGAATTAATAGCTTGTAAATTTGTCCCTTAGCAAAATGAATTTTACACTCCCAATACTCCAAATTGCCCGTGACTTGCTTAGCCAAATTAGGAAATGGAATGGGAAAACAAACACACTCGGTGGTCCTACCACAAACACCCTTGCATAAACTCACTTGGATCAAACAAAAACTCTCAAGAACACTTATGAAGATCATATGGTGTTCATCTTGTTCTTCAAGAACATTCAAACATTCAAAGTGCTTATAACCAATTATGAACAAACCCTAAAAATAATCCCAACTCTCAAAAATTCACTCAACACTCCGGATTAAGCTTGCATAATAACCAATTAAGCATACAAACCAATAATCAATGCAAATATAATCCACACAGTGAGTGTTAACAGAAAATCACAAGACCAAGAAGCAAAACATGAAGAATTTTTGGATTTTTGCACAAGAACACACATAAACTTCAAATTAGCATAACTTTTTCATCCGAACTCGGATTTGAGCAAACGATATATGAAAACTCATCTACTCGACGAGAGGATTCTAAATACATGCCCAGATTTCAGAGATTCAAACCGACCAGTTCAGAAAACGTGAAAACAGATTCTGCACAGATTTGTATTTTGAGAAATATTAGCCAAGAATTTCAAAAATTCATAGAAAATGATTTCCTTGACCAAAAATTTCGAATTTTATATGAATCTTTATGTAATCGACCCAATGAATCCAAATATCAACTCAGATTCAGGAAATATTCAAAGGGTCAAAACGGATCTCGGATGAACAGTAACCAGTGGCTATTTTTTTGTGAGTTTTTGATTAAGGATGAAAGATATGGAAGAATAAAGGTCTAATCTAGGCTCTGATACCAAAAATATGCCATGGATCGAGATTAGACACAATATTCGATGATGAACAAGATGAAGAACAAAGATTAACAAGGATGAATTCAAAATGAAAATAAAAGGATAGGTTGAGATTTCCTTTACCGAAAGCTTAATCTTGGATCAATGGACACACTAAATGAGCCACGATTCCCTCGATCAACAATCTTCAAGGTGTCGATACGATCAAGCACATCTCAAGCTTGAAAGGAATTGCACCAACAAGGGAGAAATTCAAGATGACCTTCTAAATGCTCTTGGTTATCACCAAAGAGAAAACACTCAAATTGCTTAATTCATTCAAAGGTGTCCTTACAAAGTGTGGGTAATGCCCTATATATAGGCAAACCATATTACACGGAATTAAACGACTTGCTATGTAAATTAAACAAGTACCAAAGCTACGGAAATAATAAAGTCTAAGTACGTCCATAATGTGTTGGTGGTCTTGCTTGTGGGCCTTGAGCTCGTGTGGGTCTCGACACTTCTACTTCTTCATTAAGTTCCTTGGCCCAACATCTTCAATTAAACGGATTATCAATCTCGGCCCATTTTTATCCGGGTAGCTCAATTTCTGTTCCCACACCTCGGATTCATCGGATAGTATTTTGGCGATGGTGTTGAGGAACCTCTTGGCACGTTGCTTAGAGCAGGGTCCTTCCGGGATGTTAAGTGCTACAGTTCCGGCTCCCATGCCAAATATATATTTAGATTAGAGAAAAATAGTCAAGTATGGTCTTGTTAGAATCGTCTAGGCGTCTAGTTTTAGGCCCTGTTCTCTAGAACTTATTTTCAGGACTTATTACTTATTTTTTTCAAAATCAGATCAGACCAGATCAGATAAGAAACATTCAGATCAGACCAGATCAAATCAGATCAGATCAGACCAGATCAGAAACATTCAGACCAGATCAGATCATTATAATAAAATTATATAATTACATATAATATTTTTTTATAAAAAGCAAAAAAATATAGCAATACAAATATTATTTATATTGTAGTTATTTAAAAATATTTCTAAAAATATTCTTTTGCTCACAAAATATTATTTAAATATACTAGTCACGTTCTTAATATATTTTATATTATAAATACTTTCAAGATATAGTTTTAAATACTTTGTTTAAATATGTTTAAAATATATAATAATGATAATAACAATAATAATCATAATAATATTATTAATAATAGTTGTAATTAACTCTTAATAATTATTTTTATTAACTATTATTATAATTATAATTAATTAAATATTAATAATTAATTATTATTGAAAATACTAATATATAATAAATACTGTATTAGTAATTAGTAGTAATAATTAAAAATAATAATAAAAACAATTAATTAATTATTATTACTATTATATAATAATAATAAATTAATCACTAATTTATTAATAAATATTTTTTTAATAATTACCAATTTATTGTTATTATTAGTATAATAAATTAATTATTATTATTATTATTAGTATTATTATTATTATTACCATAAATCTAATTAGAATCAAAATATAAATAAAATAAGATCAGACCAGATCAGACCAGATCAATTCAGATCAGATCAGAACAGATCAGATGGAATCAGATCAGACCAGACCAGACCAGACAAATTCAGATCAGACCAGACCAGGTCTTATAAATTCAGATCAGACCAGAAAAATTAAGGCCTAGAGAACAGGGCCTTAGAATATATATTTTATATAATTTTTATTTGTACCAATTTTAAAATATGAAGAATTAAAGAAATGCAAAGGACTTTGGGTAGAAAACTAAAAGTGTATTGGGAGTTGTGCAGAATAGTAAAAATAATTATTTTTAATGGGATTGGAAACCATTAAGATTCTAATTATATTTATATTAATTTAATTTATCTAAAAATGAAAAGTGACCAAATTTCGCGGGACACCCCTAAAAGGAATACTGGTCACATTTCGTGGGACGGAGGGAGTACTATATTTTACATCCGAGAGGGACTCTAATTGGAGATACCATTATTTATGGTACAAAAGTTCTTATAAATGGAAATGCCCTACTTTTGAGTGTGATTTACTAATTAGAAGAACTAAATCATTTTGTGATGGGGATCCATATTGCGAAATTAAGTTTATAAAAAAAATGGCCACAAAAAATTATCTCCATTAAGGTTTAGTTTAAAATATTTATCATAATTAGTTAAGGTTTTGGTTATATAAAAACTTGAATGAAATCGCCCAATAATATAGCTTGAAGATACTCTGTATTGGAAAAAAACAAATTTAATTGAATCTGAACCTTCAATTATAAATTTATAATTGTATTTATTTTAAAAATATTTAATGGAACCGCCCACATTTTTTGGTGGGGGTTTCTGTATTACTACATCCCCAGTCCTGTCAAATGTCATCGAAGTGAAGAAACTCTACGAATAATGACTTTGGAACCCAAAAGAGGGATCGAACTGTCGAAAGGCGATAGCCAAGTCTTTTTTAAATTACTACCTCCGTTTTAATATATTTGTTACGGATGGTTTTTTTGGCACTATTCACTGTTCAACTTTGATTTGGATTTTTATCATAGCTATGTAAGAAAAAACATAATCAAGTAAGATCTTGTTAGATTCGTCTAATCTTGTAGTTTTAGACAATTAACTTTTTATAATTTTTCGTTGTACACAATTTAAGTTATTAACCGTTAAAAATGTGTATCGGCATACGTGTTGGGTGGGTCCGTAACAAAAATAGTGAGACGGAGGAAGTAATAAAATAAATAATGACCCATAATTGGGGCACTTTAGTCTGCCGTGTGGAATATTTTGGGTTGTTTCAAGTTTCAACTCCACCACAAAGTTATTTTTATTTTGATTGGTATAATAATTGGTCCCATTAGTTAGACGATAAGGGCCCGTTTGGATTGACTTTTAAAAAAAGTAGAAGCCAAAAGCAGAAGCAGAAGTGAAAGCCAAAAGCAGAAGCAAGTAACTTTTGTGTTTGGATGGAATGTTTGAAAAGCAGCTTTTTTTCAAAAGTGTGTTTGGATATGTAAAAGTGAAAAGTGCTTTTGAAATGTGTAAATTACCAAAAAGGATATGTTATTTATATATAATAGTATATATTTATAGTGTAATTAAAATAAATTAATAGGGGCATTTATGACTTTGCACACATTACTAGGTGCTTTTGGCTTCTGCTTTTCGGAAAAGCACCCCCGTGGCTGCTTCTCCCAGAAGCACTTTTGCAGCTTTTCAAGGTGCTTTTGCTTTTTCCCAAAAGCCAAAACAAACACTCTTTTTTCTTCAAAAGTGCTTTTGACAGAAGCAAAAGCCAAAACACTTCAAAATAAACCATTCCAAACGGCCCCTAAGCTTATTTCCATTTTCTAAGGACGACTAGGGACATTTACTCCTTTCCCTGTCTAACTACAGAAAAAAATGCATTTTATTTTTAGCATTCACATTGATGAAAACAATTTAGTGACTAGTGAGTATATTGACTATATGTACAGTTAATCAAGTCTAACAGACCAATGGACCCCTTTTTCATCACTGATATGTTTGGGAAATAATTAGAGTTTAGCGTCTGGAGTTTGAAATTAATGGTGAAGAATAATTTTCAATTTGAATAATGGTGTTTGGTAATGCAATTCTAAATTAGAGTTTAGAGCCTGGAGTTTGGAAAGCTAAAAGCTGGGGGAGAGGAACGTTCAGAGTTTAAAGATTAGAGATTAAAATTTGGCAGTTACTGTAATTAGTGTTTACTATATATAGGATTTTAGGTTATGTTTAGTATGTATTTTAAAATCTAAACGCTAATCGCTAGCGTTTTTTCTCAAACGCAGCCTTAGTAGGTGTCAGGACAACACAAGCGTTGGGTTTAGAAATAGAATCCACACCTCATTCATCGTAATTCTGTCTGTCTGTCTGTCATTCATTCAAGAGAAGTACATAGGAATTAGGATGGATGATATTAAGCATTATTCCCATTCCATCTTGGTTCTCGTGCTTACACTAGTACTGTTCCTGCAGCATCTGTTCAACTGTCGTCTGCATCTATGGGCTGCTGCTGCTGCTGGAGCCCATTCCATCACCACTGACCAAACCGCTCTTTTGGCCTTCAAAAGCCACATTGTTTCTGATCCTTCCGGAGTCTTGCAAAACTGGACCCTGGAATCTTCGGTCTGCAGTTGGGAAGGAGTGACATGTGGGAAGAAGCTCCATCGCGGGAGGGTGACTGGATTGAATATTTCCAACATGGGTTTCACTGGGAGCATCCCTCCCCAGCTTGGAAACCTTTCCTTCCTCGTTTCCCTCGACATTAGTCTCAACAACTTGGGCAATTCTTTGCCTCAAGATTTGACTCGCCTTTGGAGGTTGAGATTCATCAGTCTTGACTACAACAACTTCACTGGGGAGATTCCTGCCTGGTTCTCATCCTTCCATCACCTCCGCTATTTCTCCCTCACAAACAACATGTTCACGGGCTTCAATTCGTTTCTCGTCTCTTCCACTAATAATAATGAATCCAGGCTTTCTACTCTCGACACGTCATTCAACCCCTTCCAGGGTGAAATTCCCGAGTCCATAGGCAATCTCCGGAATCTGAAAGCTCTGAGAATGATGGGCAATGGGTTTTCAGGGTTCATCCCATCATCGATCATGAACCTGTCCAGTTTAGAAGTTATGATTCTAAGCAACAACTCTCTCCAGGGTTTGCCTCAAGTAGTAGTGATTGGAAATAATCTTAGGTTGAAAGTGTTGAACGTAGAATTCAACCAGCTTTCTGGTTCCATCGTCCCATCAGCCATCTTCAACATTTCTACAATAGAAATTATGGGTTTCACAGGAAATGCTTTATCCGGGAACCTTCCTAATACCTTGTGCCTTGGACTTCCGGTGCTCAGAGAGATTTATCTCTCTCGCAATCAAATCACTGGACAAATTCCATCGAATTTGTCTTCTTGTCATCAACTTCAAATATTGGCACTGTCATTCAACAGCCTGACTGGAAGTATTCCACCAGAAATTGGAACCCTGGAAATGCTTCGACAGTTGAATATTGGGAGCAACAACTTAACAGGTACTACTACTGTATAACTTTATCTTATTACTGCAAAAATTCTACCCACAAAAAAACTTACGAACATCAATTAATAAGTAGAATATATAGTATTTACTTTTCATTTTTAGTTTTGAACTTTGACTAATTATAATGCTTACCACAAAAAAGGTACTGGATAATGCATGCATATCACTAGTAGTAGCGGTAGTACAACTGTACAAGTTTTTAAAACATCCAAAAATTATATTGTTGGAATGAATTACTACTATTACAGGGTCGATTCCATGGGAGATGGGGAAACTACACAATCTCCGCAGCTTGGCTATGGGAAGGAACTCGTTAACGGGATCAATACCATCAAGCTTGCCCAATAACATGTCATTTCTGCAAGACCTGATATTGAATAGAAACGAACTGAGTGGAAGCTTACAAGATCACTTTGGGAACCTCACAAAGCTTAAGAGACTTGCTCTGGGCGGCAATCATTTCATAGGTATGTATGTATGAATGAATGAATGAATGAATGCTGAGCTAAGTAGCCATATACTACTATATACTACATATATATATATATTAATATTGCTTTGGTGTATTTAAATTGCTCTATGCAATGTTTGCAGGTGTGGTACCATCTGTATTTGCTAGACTAACACAACTAGAGCTTTTCAGTTTGGCAGTCAATAGATTCAGCAGTCCCCTACCATCATGTATTTTCAACATGACATCACTGAAATCCCTCCAGCTACTGCAAAATAATTTCTCAGACAGCCTTCCACCAAATTTTGGTACTTTCTTGCCAAATCTTGAGGTTCTCGAACTTGGAGAAAATTATTTTAGTGGGGTCATACCTCAATCTATCTCTAATTCATCTCATCTTAGAGAGGTGGACCTTGGCACAAATAAATTCGTAGGTTCAATCCCCAACTCACTGGGGGAGCTGGAATTCCTAGCTTATTTGAACTTGGAAAACAACACTCTGACAAGTGATCAATCTGGAACAGCTGATGAGTTGATCTTCATGGCATCCATAACAAGATGTAGCTACTTGAGAGTGTTGGGAGTCAGTTTTAATCCACTAAAAGGCACTCTTCCTGCTGCTATTGGGAATCTTTCTTCCCTGGAAATTTTTCACGCAACATCATCCGGAATTCAGGGCTACATCCCCACTGAAATTGGAAATTTGACCGGGCTGATAGACCTGGTCCTTTATGGAAATGCTTTCCGTGGAGGGATTCCAAGTGGACTCAATCACTTATCGAACCTTCAAGTGCTTGATCTTGGAAACAATCAATTGACAGGATATATTCCCAATGGCCTCTGCAAATTAACAAGCATGGGAGGATTAGTATTGGAAGAAAATTATCTAAGGGGTTCGGTTCCAGAATGCTTGGGAAATTTGTCATCTCTGAGATACATACATCTCAAATCCAACAAGTTGGATTCCATACCCACAAGCATTTGGAGCTTGCATGATCTCTTGGAACTTGATCTCTCCTCAAATTCCTTCACTGGTTCTCTGTCTCCTCAAATTGGAAATCTGAAGGTAGCTACATACATTAATTTGTCAGTGAATCTCTTCTCAGATGCCATTCCCAACACCTTTGGAAGTCTACAGAATGTGATCTATATTTCTCTGGCTCATAATAGGTTTCAAGGTTCAATACCTGAATCCATGGGGAAAATGCTGAATTTGGATTACTTAGATTTGTCACATAATATGCTTTCTGGAACAATTCCCAAGTCCTTAGAGCTATTGACAAACCTCGAGTACTTTAATGTGTCATTCAATGAATTATCGGGGGAGATTCCTACAAAGGGTCCCTTTGCAAATTTCACAAGCCAGTCCTTTGCATATAATGGTGCATTGTGTGGTCCTCCTAGGTTTCAGGTTTCACCCTGCAAAGAATCCCCACATCGGATGAGAAAGAAGAAAATACATCGAGTTGTGTTCATTGTCCTAGGACTTGGAGCATTAATGCTCGTTGGCATTGTAGCCTTTATATTTTATCGATATTGCAGGAAAAAGAGACCTTCAACTACACCATCCACACTTGAAATAGCAAAGCTTGAAAGAATGTCTTATTACGAACTTCTAAAGGCCACTAATGGATACCATGAAAGCAATTTACTAGGCGAAGGAAGTTTTGGCTCAGTTTACAAAGGGGTCCTTGAAGATGGGACTATTTTGGCTATAAAAGTTTTCAACATGCTGCTTGAAGGAGCTTCCAACACTTTTCTTGCTGAATGTGATGCACTACGAAATCTGCGCCACAGAAATCTGATTAAAGTGGTTGGATGTTGCTCAAATCTCGATTTCAAGGCCATAGTGCTGGAATACATGCCCAATGGAAACTTGGAGAAATGGTTGCACTCGGATAACTATTCTCTGGACATGTTGGAAACACTGAGCATCATGATAGACGTGGCTAATGCCCTCGAATATCTTCACCATGGTTACTCGACACCTGTGGTTCATTGCGATTTGAAGCCTAGTAATGTACTCATGGATGAAAACATGGTCGCCCGTGTGAGTGATTTCGGTATCACAAAATTTTTGAATGAAGAAGCGAGCATCACTCATACAAGGACTCTTGCAACTCTCGGCTACATGTCTCCAGGTAAAATTAACCTTAAATTCTTGTCCCCTGTGGCCCTCTTTATTATTTCCATTACTGGGTTTTCATACTTGCACTTGAAGCTTCTGACTATTACTATGTACTTCATTGTATGCAAAAATCAATCCAGAATATGGACTGGAAGGCAGAGTTTCTACAAAATGCGATGTTTATAGTTATGGCATCATGCTATTGGAGACATTCACAAGAAAAAGACCCTCTGATGAAATGTTTTCGGGAGATGTAAGTCTGAAAAAATGGGTAGAAGATGCAGTGGGGAATTCATTGAATGAGGTTGTTGATGCCAAGTTGATAAGCCCAAAGGGGACAGAGTTGGATGAAAATTTGTGCTGTGCATCATCTGTGATGGAGTTGGCTTTGAGATGCTGTCCAGATTCTCCTAAAGAGAGGATACATATGACAGATGCTGTAGCAGAATTGAAGAAAATCAAAGCAAAGTTTATGCTGGCTACAGCATGCGGTAAGCAACAATTTACAACTTTGTGCTTGTTAGTATGAGTATTTATTTGTGTATGTGTGGCTTGTTCTGTTGTTATTACTATTATTTTGGTGGTTTTTTTTTTTTTTTTATTACAGGTAATTGAATTGCTCAATGTGGAAATTGGAGTGGCTACTACATACAAGCTTCTTCAATCCAAGTTGTAACTGGTGACTATTTGCTTGAAAATTACATATATCCCCTGTTTTGCCAGGGTACTGTATCTACTTGTCTTGTGTAATTTTGTGGTTGTAATAATGTTTACATGAGTGTTAGTATACTGATAGCATTGTGTATCTTTAGGAGTAATTAAATGACTGGTATATATTCCTTGGCGCAGTACATTATAAGAAATCAATAAGCTATAAGCAACTTTCCAATAAAACTTGGGATAAAATGTGATTTATAAGACCCCCTCCCAATATTAATATTAATACATCTGCCATATTTGCCCAAATTTTTTCAACCACACCATCATTCCATTCAAGTGAATTTCATTTCATGTTATACAGTTATACTATTACAAAAGCATACTATATGTAGTATATATTTAATTACTGTACTTTTTGTAGTATATACTCCTAGGAAGTAACCATATTTAAAAATTGTTCCTTAATTGTTGACTCATTCATTCTCTCCTGCAACGATTTTTACTCATCTGTCCCATTTAAGATGTCTTGTTTTATTTCTGCACACAATCCAATGCACTTTTTCAATTGTTAATATCTCAAAATATATACAACAAAAAATTATGTAAAATATATATTATAAAACTACATGATTATACGATTCTAACAAGATCCAACTCGATTATTTTTTCTCAAAAATATACTTAGAAAAATATTGAGTCAAAGTTAAACAATGAACAGTGCCAAAAAGTCAAACCAGACATCTTGCCTGGGACGGAGGGAGTATTTTATAGTGTTAAATATATTGAGTGGAGTCGATGGAAGAAATTGGCAATAGGCTAAGGAAAAGGGTATAATGGGTTAGGTGAAAACACAAATTTTAATGAAGTTAGCTACTAAATTTGCAGAATTCAATATCTAAGAAAAAAAAACACTTAGATATAAAAAAAACTTACTAAATAAATTCATTATCTATATAAAGAAAAAAAAAAAAAAAAAAAAAAAAAAAAAAAAAAAAAAACTTAACGATCGAATTCAGAACTAAATTGTTGTAGTGCAATTATTTGAGTAACTCAATTACTAATCCTCAACATGAAATCAAAACTCTGAATTTGAATCTTTCAAAGAGTGGTCTACTCTACGCTAGCTAATTTATACTGTAAGCTAGCTTGAACTGTGCATTAGGGTCAACTGACTTACAATGGATGGTTCAATTGCTAGTATATGTTGAATCATTGTTTAAAAATTTAAACCTATTGTTGGATATGCTGTTTAAACAACAATGACTCTATTTATGTATATTTCAACAACAATTTGCATTAGTATATCTTTTATGCTGAGTTGAAAGATATACATGCATGACATCCTTTTCCTGTGTGTTTTAATTTCCTCCTCTAATTTAAATGTCGTTATATTGCCGATTTGTGGTTTGGCAGATGCACTGAACCATCCAAGTTTGAAATTTGACTTTGAAAACGTGGAATTAAGACCTTCATTGGAAGATATTGCTGATCTTGACAGGTAAATAAATCGTCGTCAAATCCTCCAATTAACAACAATAATTGAGATCACATTGAGATTTGCCAGGTATTAAATTATACTAGTATAATAGTATATATTATCAATTTCGTTGCTTCCTCCCTTTCTTACTGATCAATGATTATTACTTAGGTAAGGCAATAACGTCAACTTCTAGTGCATATATTGTTTATCAGGAATCTGCAATATTACTACTCGATCGGAGTATAGTATGGTTTCAATTTTGATCTTTCCTATTTTTTTGTGTATCTCGTGTTGATTTAATTAAGAAGCAAAAGTCATATCAATCAATATAAAATTCAATTTTATTTTCTTTATTTCATACTGTTTCCAAGTTGCCTATGTACTCAAAAAGTGTAGAGAGAAAATGGTTCATATTTGTCAGTAAAATTTACATACAATTATAACATTAATTAATCAAGAATCCAATTCCTAATCACTTCTCAAAATTCTACCAAACCTACAAACATCGATCTAAAAGGTAAAACCAAAAAAGAATACCCAAAAATAATACAGAACATTGATCACGGTAGAAGTTTATCATAATTCATGTAATGATGTATATATTGAAAAAAATCATATTACGGCTACAATTCAGAGTCGATAAGATTGTTGTATCTTGGCCTTAGCCTGTCAGGGGACAGACATTCTGCAACAGGCTTCCTTTTGTTTGGGATACTTTGCTGATCATCAATGTGATGATTTTCTGTCCCTTTGGATCCCTTCATCAAATGTGGCCTCAGTTTATTCACATCAGATTGCTGCACTGGCTTCAGGAAGAATTCTTCCGCCCCTTGCTCTAAGCAGCTGTTTATTCTTGATGGAACATTCTCTGATGACATTATTACCACTGGGATGTCTTTCAAGGATGTTGATTCCTGTAATAAAGTGATGGTATAATGTAAGAAGACGATTCATTTTGAATTGGAAAATTTCAGAAACAATAATAAAAAAAAAAAAAAAAAATGAAAAAGTTTCTTAATTACCTTGATTTTTCGGAGAAGGTCATATCCAGTTATTCCAGGCATGCAGTAATCTGTGATGATCAAGTTTACTTGCAGTTCCTGTAATTGATTAATGTAATAAGATTAAATAGGGTTTTGGTAGCTTCATTTAGAAAACTAATTATAACAATAGATGGAAATGATCTTACATGATGATGATTGTTGGTTGTAAAATCTCTCTCTGTATTTTCCTCATCAAGTAATCCTAAGTACTCAAGAGCCTTTACTCCAGAATCCACTGCAGTCACTGATACATTTACCAAAACAAATGAAATTAGAAATGAATTAAAATCCAGATTAAAATGGAAATGAACAAATCCTAATCCCAAAAAACCCTAAAAACCCAACAAAATTACACAACAAATCAATAAATGTACCTTGATAAGAGGAGGTCTTTAGAAGCCTCTCAATCAATTTCCTATCGATGATGCTGTCGTCAACTGCCAGAACATGGAACTGTGTCTCCATGGTTATACTTGCTGCACTGCTCATAATTCTCTTCCCAAACACAAATTACAACACACCTTGTAAATTGTAATGATACGTCTGAGATTGATTACTAAGGTTGTAATAAGAGAAACTTTGGATGAAGATGAGGGCGAACGAGGTTTCAAATGCTATATATTGATTAGGGTTTTGGCCAAAAAATAAAAAGATACAGAAAGATTTGGACAGTTTGGAAAGATCAATGAGAATCTTCAAGATTTCCTACACTGATCTTTGAATTACAGAAGAAGCAATGAAGTTTCTTACTTTCTATAAGTTTTTATTTTGTTATTATTAAATAATAACAATTGGGGTTCATTTTCTTTTCTTTTTTTTTTAAAAAAAATAAAAAATAAAAAATAAAAAAATTGAAGTGTTTGGCTGTTTTGGGAGGAAGGAATGGAGAAAAGGGCACAGATTCGTTGGCTCTTTGACAGGCCTAATTGTGAGGGTACTTTATGTTATACTGTGTGCCTCACCCTCTTGACCTTTTTTGTTTATGTTGTAATAATAAAATAATCATAATGTATATTGATTAAGTGTATTTTTATCATGGTGAAGGATATACGTATCCCATGCACGTGCAATTCTTTTTGGTACTTTATTCCTTCTTCTATTGCGAACAATATAATGTAATTTAATTAATTCCATTTTTCGATTAAATAAATTAATTCGTATTATGTGCTTACTACTATGCTAACATGTTTGGACAAATTAGTGAATAAATGTTGGTGATTCGTCAAACGAAAACATAATATCTTGAAAAGAAATCGGGGCAAAGTGTATTACTAATAATTAAACATTAACAAAAAAATATGTTCCAACATTTTATATATATATATATATATATATAGGTAAATGCATAGGATAATGACTACATAATTGATCTTAATTAAAAAGATGAAAAATCATTTGATTTAACAAAACTAGACAAAATTACATTAGTGTCTCTTAATTAAGTAGAAATACAGCTTTCACAACATTTTGGGAGTGTATATATCATAATTATATTCATATATATATAGTCCTGTTTGATCAAACAAAATGAACAATAACGAAAGAATAGTCTCTCCTCATTTCAAATTAAAGTACTTACTCGATGAATTTGCATTTGAAAGTTGGAGAAAGTAGTGTTGAAAATGATGAGCCACATAAAATAGCATAATTAAATAATGCATGCATGTTTGAAATTACAATTGAAAGTAGGTGTACTAATATACAGAGGCATGCAGATGCAGATGGCAAAGAATCTTGCCAAATCACCGACTCCATATATAAGTCAAACCACACGTCTCATAGTATTTAATTTTAAAATAATATAAAGTGGGGTTTATGACGATAGATTTTTTTTTTTTTTTAAACGGTGACAATTATATATGACGATAGATTTGGTTTATATAGTATTGGAGTTTCCAATTCAACATTTTTGAGTGAATATTTAGCAATCTATATGTAGTGAATTTGTAAGATCCCGCACAAGTAATCGGATTGGGATTGGACATTGTTACATTCTGAAAGTGTAAGGATCACGACGGATTAATTAAATCGAACAACCTCGTTTCTGTACATTTAAATTATATATATGTTTTGATACAATAAGGTGCAAATCTGATCATTCCATTATAGTAATCCGGATTCCGGAATGAATATATTGATATCTAGCTAATTGAAAAATATTAAGACAATACTTACTAAATGCCCTGTCAGAAAATAGGGTGGATTAATTGATGAAGAAATATAACCTACTGCGTTGTCAGCCATCTGCAAATATCTTTTTTGACCGCCGACAAAAAAAAGCAAATTTTTGTGCCCGGAAAGACTAAATGGCCCCTGGTTCGTGCACGACCCAGGTGGTACCCGGTTCAGCATTCTTTTATCCAAAATCAATGCTCCTTAATTAATTAATAATCACATGGTCCGTGCACGAATCACTATCATAAACCAGGGATGGTTCTGTCTTTTCGATCAAAAAAGATTGTCTTTTTGTCGGCGGATATAAAAGGATTTTGCAGGCACTGTAGCACGGTTCCCTTAATTGATTTGGGGAGGTTATTCGCGCACCCCAAACAGTGCAATGATGTGACCTTTCTTTTTTTTTTTACTTTTTTACAAAAATTACAATAAGTAAAAAAATATAAGTCGAAATTTTAAAAAAATTATATATTTAAAAACTACTCTTAAGGATCTTCGAAATGAGTATAATATTGAGTAGGTAAAAATGTACCGTTTAGAAGTAATTTTTTAACGGTACGTTTTTAACTATTTCACAAAAACCATAATAAGTAAAAAATACAAGTCGAAATTAATAATAAATTATATATTTAAAAACTACTTTTTACGATCTTCGAAATGAGTATAATATTGAATAGTTAAAAATGTACCGTTAAAAAGTCACTTTTTAACGGTACGTTTTTAACTATTTATAAAAACCGTAATAATTAAAAAATACAAGTCGAAATTAATAATAAATTATATATTTAAAAACTACTTTTTACGATCTTCGAAATGAGTATAATATTGAATGGTAAAAATGTACCGTTTAGAAGTCGTTTTTTAACGGTACATTTTTCACTATTTCACAAAAACCGTAATAACTGTAAAGGTTATCTCCTCGGGACTATAAATCATGCTTTTCAAGATTTGGCCATACCTCCCTCCCCTATATTATACGGAGTCTTGCCTACTCCTCTCCCACCCGTCAATACCCCTTTCAAAACCTAGTCTTCGTTCATCACTTACAAATTCAAAAATATGGATAACTTCGACCCTTCATTTTCTAGCAATTGGCCATCTGAATATTGGCCGTTCGACAACTCAGATAGTTGGCGATTTCATGGTGCAGCCACTAATGAAAACAATCATCCTCTCGATCATGAAGCAATTGGTCAATTTTCAGAAAATGTTCATGACTCTGCCAATGATTATGCGTCACAGTTTACAACGAGTAAGGTAATTTTCATTTCATTTTTCATTTTCATGCTATTTTTAATTTGAAAATTTTACTTATAAATATTTTTTTCATGCCCATAATTCAGTTAATGATTGATTCGATTGATCTTTTACTATGATACATTAATTTTTTAAAAATATTAGAATCACAAAAAAAATTAAAAATATCTACTATTTATAACAATTATAAGCGGAAAGAGTAGTTAAGTTATTTCACCCTTCTCGGCCCTTCGTCTCATACTCTGGAACATCTCATTTATGGAAATAGCTCCTATTGATTTATCATTAGTAATAAATAATAAAAATGGATTGAAAGAGCTTATACATGTTTTTTTTTTTGAAGATTTTTCAATCTAGGGATGAAATGAGAGAATGGGTACAAGCCACTGCGACTAAGAATGGTTTTGTTGTAGTAATAAGCAAGTCCATGAATAGCACTGGAAATCGCAAACCGAGATGCATTTTTGGTTGTGAAAGGGGGGGTAAGTATAAGCCACACAGATCTGAAGAAATGCCACTGGTTAAAAATACTGGGTCAAAAAAAAATAATTGTCCATTTAAACTAAAAGGGGTCTCTCATGATTTGCAAAGTGACTTATGGCAATTGGTAGTAGAGTGTGGCATTCATAATCATCCACCTTATGAAAACTTTGAAGGTCATGAATATGCATGTAGACTGAAACCAGTTGAAAAGAAAATTGTATCAGATCTGGTTGACGAAGCAGCCCCTCGAGGCATTCTTCAAGTAATAAAAAAAAAAATTTCCGTCAAATAGCACTAATATTAGAAGTATATATAATGTCATAAGTCTGAATAGGAAGAGTCAATTAGGTGACTTTAATACTTCTCAGTTCGTCTTATACAATCTTCAAAAAAAGAAATATCATTTTCAATACCAAGTAGATCCTAACACTAATAAAATAACCGATATTATGTGGATACACCCTACGAGTCTAGAATTATATAGTAACTTTCCAACCGTTCTCATACTCGATTCGACTTATAAGACTAATGAGTACCGAATTCCATTACTAGAGGTTGTTGGCATTACTTCTACTAGACAAACATTCTTGTTGATGACTGCCTACCTTAGTAATGAAACTATAAATAACTTTAGTTGGGCATTATCAAATTTGAAAAATATAATTGATCAAACTGGAGCGATGATGCCATCGGTACTCGTTACGGATCGAGACATGGGTCTTGTCGGTGCTATTCAGTCATGTTTTCCAAATTCAAACCATTTACTCTGTGAATGGCACATAAACAAGGCTATAACGGCCAAGTGCAAGGCTATTCTTAGATCGCAGTGGGATGAATTTTGGAGTCGGTGGCATTCGCTGGTGAAGTCAAAATCAGAGGTTGATTTTCAGAATGGTTGGCGCTGTTTTTGTGAAGATTATAGCTCATATCCACGAGTATTAAACTACCTCAATGATACGTGGATAAGGCCACACCACACAAAATTTGTTCATGCATGGACGAACAAGATAATGCATTTAGGCAGCACGACTACACAAAGTTAATTTAATTATATAAGAAGATTTTTTGTTACTTAATTGCGGTATGACTCGAATTTGTCGATTATTTTATTTCAGGGTCGAATCTCAGCATCTAAATTGAAGAAGTTTCTATTAAGTTCGATGTCCTCGTTGCATGTCTCGTACCAGCGAATCGAGAAGATGCTGGAACAGCAATTCGCAGACATTGCTCGTCAGTTTGAACGTTCGAAAAATGTTCCCCGGCATAAATGGAGGAATGATAACCTTTTTGCCAACCTCATTTCCCGGATATCGATAGAGGCAACCGAGCTAGTTTTCAAACAAGTAGATGCTGCTTCAAAAGCATCTACCTTTTTAATTGGGCTTTGCGAATGTTCATTTAAAACTGTTTATGGATTACCGTGCAAGCATGACATTTCGTTTTGCCAACAAATGAACATGTCAATTCCGCTGGAATTTATACACATACATTGGCAAAGGTTATCATTCAAGCGGCATGATATAGGCGGTCATGGAGTTCAACACGATATGTCATCAAATATATTTGGAATGAGTGATAGTATTGATGTGCAACCACCGGCATACAATACTAGACACCAAGGTCGGCCTAGTGGAATTCAAGAATGGGACACAACTCGCTTTCGCTCTAAATTTGAGAAAAGTATTTTAAATGGACAGAAAAGACATGAAAAACGACATTTCGTCCAATATGAATCTTCCATTCCTTCTGAATTTCGCGATTATGTGTCTCAGATTATTGATGTGGAAGCCGATGGTAATTGTGGTTTCAGAGCAATTGCAGCACTTATCTACGGCGATGAAGAGAAATGGCGTGACGTCCGAGCTGCACTGATCAAGGAGATAACAGAGCATTTTGATATATATGAATTGATCTATGGTGGGCCTGATTTATTGGGAAACGTTTTATACAGACTCAATAAATTTCAGAGTCCTATCGGTCAAGACTATTGGATGGACGCCATAGATCATGGAGTGGTCATTGCATCGGCTTATAATGTTGTGCTTCATACATTCTGTCCAAATATGAATGCTTGTTTTACCCATGTTCCTCTTTGGTACGCTCCTTCACTTGGAGAGTACAAAGAAATCGCAATTTGCTTGGTTAACAATAACCACTTTGTCCAGCTGCATCTACACCATGATCATCCGGTTCCACCAATTATAATGTGGTGCACCCGGTTTGCGTTTGACGGGGCTATCGAATGGCAAAATATCTACCATAGCCGCATTCAACGCTGGATGAACTTAGTTCCACCTGCAAGAGCACCTGTATTTGGAGGAATAATAGATTAGATTATATGTAAACATTTGTATATGTAATTTTCACTTTTATAGTGAGATTTTTTTTAAAATTCTACACTTTTTATTTGATTTAACCATTTTTACTATATAGAAAAATCGACTTTTGAACGGTACGTTTTTAACTCTTCAATATTTGTCTTGTTTCAAAGATTTCGAAGAGTAGTTTTTGAATATGTAATTTTTTAAAATTCGACCTATATTTTTCAAGTTATAACCATTTTAATTTTAATAAAAAAAATTAAAGAAATTTAAAAAACGACTTTTAAACGATACATTTTTACATATTTGATATTATACTCATTTTGAAAATCGTGAAAGATAGTTTTTAAATATATAAATTTTCTTGAATTTTGGTTTCTATTTTTTTACTTATTACAATTTTTATAAAATAATTAAAAACGTACCATTAAAAATAACTTTTAAACGATACATTTTTACCTATTTAATATTATACTCATTTCGAAGATTGTAAAGAGTAAGTTTTAAATAAATAATTTTTTTTTAATTTCAGCTTATAATTTTTTACTTATTAACCTTTTTGTAGAAAAAGTAAAAAAAAGTTAACTTAACAAATTAAAAAAAAAAAGTCACATCACACTGTTTGGGGGTGCGCGGATCACTGGGGATTGATTTGGCTGATAAATAGTAAATGATTAAATCCTTCTCGTCACCTGTCAATTTCAACGTGCCATCCATTTTTTTTTCTCTAACTAGTAAATAACCGGTCGAGACTCGACGGGCATAACTATATATTTTATATAATATATATACTTATATTATATATAGTAATACTAAATTGTATTTTGAGTAATGAAAAATATGTAATGATTTTATTATATATTCAAAAGAGGATATATATATATATATATAAGATAATATAATTTAATTATTTTTAAAACTAACAAAGAAATCATATTGTACCGTATCTTTAGCTTCTGTGGCTTGTCCGGAACTAAAGTAACAGATCAATAAAAATAATTATTAAAATAATATTTTTATTTGATTGAAATTTAAATTAAAATAAAATAAAATTACAAATAAGTATGAAACATAATATGAAAATTTTTCTAACAATTTGCTGAAAATTTCATTGGTGAAAATCTCATTGATAGGGGCTAGTATAACACTATCTTTAAAAATGTCTGAATTTAAAGTGGTGCAGTTTGTATTTGTATATGTACTTTAAAAAATTGCCGCTATAGGATCACCCGTGAAGTTTATAAGAATATCATTCGAAAATGTCACATCTAATTGTACATCTCCAAAATCAATACTCGTTGTACCATCACCTACATCTACTATCCATTTTGCAAATTTTATGTCATATATAAATTTCATTATAAACAACATTTCTTGTGATATCTTGAGTTAATCATTCTTAATTGCATATTAATACTTTTAGTCACATCTTGCTAGTGACACGAAATATTGCAACATAACTGTTCATGGCTAAAAACTGGTTTTAGAAGATAAAATCCGACATTCTTTAAAGATTGACGTTTACTTTTGTTTATAATCATAGCAAAACAAATCGTGAGTGAGAATTTTCTCATCTCAAATCGAATCAAAAATTTGGTCAAATCAAATAGGCTCATAGTCATTCTACCAATAAAGAATTTTTTACTTTCATGGATTCCCGAAAATTAGTTTAACCTCAACTATCTAGTTCCGCATCTTGGTTACTATCAACCTACTTCCATTACATAATTTATTTGATGTATATATATTTCTAAGAAGCATGACTATGCAACCCTTATTCAACTATATTTCATGATTCGGTAATCCAGAACAATTGATCGTGTTTAGATATTTCAGTGAAAATAATTCATTGGCATTATCTATACTTACAAAATATAATCATTTTGTCAAATATTGTTAAAACTGATATATATATATATATATTCATTTGCAGACATACGTTCCATGAGATAAGTATTGATTGTAGCAACAATTTCATTGGTAGGGGTTAATATATAGTAAAAATGTTTGAATTTGAAGTGGTGCAGTTTATATTTGTATAAGTACTATCAACAATTGCCGCTATAGAATCTCTAGTAGAGTTTATAAAACTATCATCTGAAAATGTCAAATCTAATTGTACATCTTCAACATTAATAACAGCTTTACAATTACCATCACGTACATGAAGTATTCATTGTGCAAATTCTTGTCATATATAATTTTCATTATAAATAACATTTCTTATAGTATTTTAAGTTAATCTATCTTAATTACATATTAATACTTCGAGTTCCCTCTACAGTGACGCGAGATATTGCAACATATCACTGACATGGGTAAAAACTGGTTTTTGAAGACAGAGTCTAATATTCTATAAAGGTTGATATTTACTCTTTTTTTAACAATCATAGTAAAATAAACTGCGAATGAAATGTTTTCCTCTGAAATCGAATGGAGAATTTGGTTAATTCAGACGGGCTTATAATCATTCTACCAATCAAGAATTTTCATCCTAAATATTGAACTTTGTTTTAATGAGAAAAGAGGTTAAATAATTTTCTGATGTAAGTTTTTTGCAGGTAAAATTCTCGTCACAATCTAGTGCAATACCAAATCTAGAATGTGCAATCCTACCTTTTGAGTAAGGGTGTTATTCCATTGGATGCTAAATACAACACAATATTACATATATCATGAAGGGCTAAACATAATATTTTCTAGATAAATATCTTGTCAGTGATGATAATTTTGTAGTCAAAATTTAGGACGTATAGAGGGTGTATTCCGTTATTTTCTTATATGATTAATATTTATAATTTTATATATGTATGCTCTAATTTTGTATACTTTTATATTGATAAACTATCTATATTCATTTTATTTCATGATGATGTTTGGGATCCGCTCGCTTCCATATATCTAAATCATTTGTCTGAATCTTTCAATTGAGTCTAGATTAATTATATGATAACTCAGTGTCAATCCTGACTATTTAAATTTGGCCGCCCTAAATGTCGAACCTGGCTCCGCCCCTGTCCACCGCCTAAAAAAAAAGAATCAACACCCATCACTATCAACTACAGACATTATTTTATTATAAATATTCTTCTCATCATCAATCAACAAAGGTAATAAGTTAGCATGATTCCGCTTCCATTTCTTCCTTATTATAATATGTCTCTTCTAGTATCAACAGATTATTTGTTTCAGACGTTAAAACTTCATTCAGTGCCGGCATTCCAGAGAAAATTTTCAAACTTATAGAACTTGCACCAATTAGCCTTTCAATATGAACTTACTTTGATCATTCACAAACACAATTTTCTAACAAAGCTAGATTTATATTTGTTTTTCGTCAATTGCAAATCTGTTAAAATATAGATTAATGAATTACATCATCCGTGGTCTAAATGTTACACTTTCCCTTTTTGGATGTTTGGAAATAAGTGTTACATTACCATATTTAAATGTTTTTAAGGTTAATAATATTTACTAATTGTACTTAAATTATTAATTTTTTATATTCATTTAAATAAAACTCAAAAGGATTAAAGTCAAATGTGACTTATTTTATTTATTTAATTACTTCAACTAAATAAATTTTATTAACTTACCTTAAATCTTGTATCATTTCCTAGTGTTACACTTATAATACGGAGGGAGTATTTCTTAAAAAATATTCCCTCCGTCGCACTCAAAGTGTCTCATTTTGAGTTTTTAACATTGTTTATTGATCAACTTTGACCTAATATTATCGTAATTAGATATGAAAAAAATATAGTCAAATTCGGTCTTGTTAGATTTGTATAATCATGTAATTTCAGAATATATATTTTACATAATTTTTACATATGTACAGTTTAAGATATTAAATGTTAAACAAAATGTATTGGATGTCGTGTCCAAAATTTTTGAGACATAATTAATGGGATAGAGGGAGTAGATTAAAAAAAATTAAAATTTCCTTCTTTATTTACTGATGGATATATTCGCAACTATATAATTATATATTACTTTTAATAGAAGTGACATATTTTTGTGAAAACATAGTCTATATATACAATTTTTTTATATATTCATTAATGTATCTTTTAATAATAGAAATTCCATAATACACTGCAAATTCCATTTAAATTTTGAAATTCTATTTTTTTAAAAAACTGAAAATTGTGGGAACTTCATATAAATTAAAAATTTAATATTTTTTAAAAACTAAAAATTGGAATTTTTATATGCACATTAATATATCTTTAACATGAATAAATAAATCTAATATGCAATGTACATTTTGCTTACATAATTCACCACACAAAAAATATATAATCAAAATTGCGACCAAACCTACACAAAATTACCGGCATTACAATATGTTCATCATATTGTGGATGTTTGGGAGTCAGCAGATCTGCTAGCAGATAGCAGATTTGGAGAGCAGATTGTGAGATAAGTGTCTCTCCGGATCCGCTATCCGCTAACGGATCCGGCGGCTCCCAAATATCCCCATTGAAATATAAACACAAAATACTTCTTAGTTGCCAGTGCAAAATCTCGTCATAATAATCCTATAGTGTAAAAACTGAAAATTTACAAATAAATACTAAATGCAGCAATAAAATTTAAAATAAATAAAACAAAATTGCAATATAATAAAATCTAAAATAGATAAAATAAAAAAAATGCAAATAAATAAAATCCATAGATAAAATAAAAAATGCAAAATTTCAAAATTTATCTTCGAATCTTTTTAAAAGTAAATATATAGTGACACGATAGGATGATATAGTAAGAATTCATAAGTAAATGGTATACACGATAGACTAAAATCTATAATGAATAAATAAATAAATACGAAAATCTAAAATTAGTAAACTAAAAATGCAAATAATATAGATAAAATAAGATATGCAAAATTTTAAATTTCAAATCTTTCAAATCTTTTTAAAAGTGAATATGGGTAGAAATATCATATATTTCAAAAACTGAAAATCAATAATAAATAAATTAATAAATGTAAAAATCTAAATTGATAATTAAAAATTGCAAAAATTTATAAAAATTAGAAATTTGAAATGGAGACACCACATTAAATGTAGGATGGGTTGTTCACCAATGCTTTAATATATATAGATTAATTCATTAAATTAATGATGGTTTAGGGTTACTTTAAACATATATTTTTTTTTTCCACTAGTAATCAATTTTTAAGTATTTATTTATACTGTATATACTGTATATAAGAAGATTTGTTTTATGACTTCATAACAGCAATGCCCTTTTAAACTCTTCTGTAAAATCTTTGGGGAAAAATGAAGGAAAATTTTTTGAGGAAGATTTTGCATGCACAAATCGAAAGTATTTCTTGGATTTGCCAAAAAGCAATGGACATGAAGAATTCCGGCCAGATCTTACCTTTTACTCGACCACTTACCACTTGCTTCTGCACTTTTTATTGAGACTGGTTTTGATGGATATTTTAAACAATAGTTATATTAAGAACTGTAAAATATCTTTTGAAATTTGAGTTTCGTTACTTAAATTTATTTTTGAAATTACTACAATCATCTATGAGTCGACGAGTATATGACATAATTATATTAAAAAGGAATCATAATTTTGTTTTTTTATATAAATAAAAAATGAAATAGCCACTTTACGATAGAAAAAAGGAAAGGCATAAAAATGGCGTAATTCGTTTGTCACGCAGTTACTACTGTAATTCGTAACTACAGTTCATTGCAGTGTGAACGGTAATGAGTAATGAATGACTCAAGATAATTGGGCTTTAAAAATGGTATGGGGGCAAAAATATGGAAAAACCCCAGCCTAGTACCCTTCCCCAAACATCCTTAGAGTCAAAGCCCCATATTTTAAAACATTATACTTCATGCCCCATCAATTAGTAAAGTTAAGTAAAAATAAATCATTTTACTTAATTAAGACAAAGGTTGAGAAAATACTTAATTGCCCCTCGGTGGAGAAAATATCCAAATACCCCTAAATGCCCTAAAATTCCCTCCAATATCTCAAGCGATCAATTCTATCGTCTTTTCCCCAAGCAACGAGCTCCCACGAACACTGTAGAAGGGTCAGCTTTGGAAGGCAAACGACTGGCGGCCGAGGCATTCGGACGACGGCACAATACAGTGGAGAAGACATTGTAAGGTGAGAGCAAGAAAGATAAGAAAGATATGGCTTATTTATTTAGTTTTTGTATGAAATTTGAAATTTTTCTTGTTCTTGAAGAGGATAACAACCTCAAATGATGCGCAATGGCAAGAATAGTATTGTCTTTTGTGAAATGAACAATGTTTAGCTATTGTTTTGGTGTGTAAAGTTCGCATTTGAGGAACTGCATACGATGAGCATTTTTATTATTTACTGTGTTTGTATTTTTGAATATTCTGTGGATAAAAATTAGCCATCAATCAATATGTGTAGTCCGTGAGTATATTTGAAGCATATTGGGAAACAAAAATGTTTCACGGGAAAAGTTTCATTTGATGCATAGTAGTGAATCAATCAATATGTGTAGCCACATGAACTCGGTTGACATGCTTGTAATAGTTAAAGTATTTTGGTACTATGGGACTTGGATGTTGGTTTGCTATTAAGTTTTGAGTTATTAAGTGTTAAAAATGTATATTGGATTGCGTACAGAAAGAAAGTGAATATTGAGGATATAGGTAGGTTACTTATTTTTGTGTGAGAAAAATGACATATTACCGTTCATAAAAGTAGACTACTGTTCGTTAGATTAGATTGTTGTTTTCATATATTGATAATAGATAGATAGATATAGATTCCATTTCATAAAAACCAAAAGACAACACTAGTCTATCATGTGGTTCCCGGCTCGGTCCAATTGTCATTTGTTTTTAGTACTACCACTACTAATATCTTCAAGAAATTAACGGATTCCTTATTACTATTTCGGAGATTCCCACGTAACCAGATTCTCTCCGAATCCGATGGCCACGTTGCGGCTGCTCCTCTCCGCCGCCGCCGCCGTCCTCCTCGCCCTCGCTTCTTCCCCTTTGCTTAACAATTTTAACCCTTATTTCTCGTTGCTGTCCCATGTTTGGCTCGGAGCTGGTGAACTGGCGGATTTGGTGGTTACTAATGGGACCATATACACTGCGGACGCCGCTCTTCCGTTTGCCGATTCAATGGCCGTTCGCGGCGGTCGGGTTCTTCGAATTGGCAACTTTTCCTCCATTCAGGCCCGTCCACTGTTTATACAACTCTGTCCTTTTTTCCATTTATTATTATTGCTGTTACATTGTTCTTGAAAACAATCAAATCTTTGGCTGTGTTTCTTTTTTCAAATCTCTTTTCTGGGGGGCATTTCGTTCTATATCTGTTTATCTTGATATTGTTGTGCAAGCTTGCCTTTGTTCATTTTCTCGTTCAATAAATTTTGAATTAAACAAATATGACATGCGGAAAGTACTCGTTTTTTATATCTGTGGAATAACTTTTTTGGATAGATGCTAACTTCTTTTTTTAGATAAATCGTACGGAATACTGATTTCTTTGCTAAATTAAGTTAAAAGTGTAGAGCCAGGAACAATGGTGGTTTTAATGGATCGGGTATGGATTTTTGTGAGTATGGATGTATTTTGAGTAAAAAATTTAAATATGTATGCAATAAGAATTGGATAAATTACTTCTTTCTAAATGTCTATGTAAGAGGGGGAAAAATCATTGGCAAATTTAGGTTTGATGGGTAAGGGGTTTAGCTTGGCTAGGGCATAGGGATATGTAATATTTCAAGAATTTATACTATTTTAAGAACTGTTTGCTCATTTTCGTTTGAAGTCTCTTCAACTCTATCTTTTACCCATTCATGTGGTTTATTGCATTGAATCCTACTTTGTGTGATTTGAAGCCCTGTTTTAGTAGTAGTCAATAGTCATTGCATGAATGCAGGATTTGACTGGATCCAAGACTAGAATTTTGAATCTGCAGGGGAAACTGATGGTTCCTGGCTTTATTGACTCACATGTGCACATGATTCCTGGAGGATTACAGGTTATGTGTAATTGTGTATTCTCTCAGTAACTATGGATGGCGATTGATGTCTGAGAATATAATCATTGTTTACAGGAGCTACAGAGTGAATTTTGGTGCTATCCTTCAATGCCTTGTACTATAGTTTTCTGTTTTTAGCATGAATGTAAAAAGAGAAAAAGCAGAGCATTTCCCTTCCAGCTTCACTTTTAAGATGATTCCACTTCACATTTTATTACTTTATTTTTCAGATGCATCTAAAAATTTGTGCAACGGGGAATCTTAAAAGTGAGATGAATTAGTATCAATATTGTCCTAGTCAATTTTAGTCACCTCTTGCTATGTTCTATAGTAATGCTTTTTATGCTCGTAAAAGTCGTAACTATCGGTTGTTATCGTACCAACAATTGTATTTTCTTTTATCAGTTTCAATATCCCGTAACTACTTTCTATGCTTTCTGGATGGCTTAATTTAGAATTTTTTAAGTTCAAATATCTTGGAAAGCTAAAAGTTATTTAAGTTTTTATAAAGAAACATGAGGAGCTTGAATGGAGTGGCTACATATTTTGACAGTAATATTAGAATGTGAATTCTTCAGATGGCTCGAGTTGAACTCCACAGTGTCAAACGGAAAGAACAGTTTGTGAACAAGGTCAAAGAAGCAGCATCAAGTAAGTCTTATTTACTTGGTAATGCTCATTGGTTGAATTTTCTTTCTGCTGTATCCTCTCCATTATAGTATCGGTTAATTGCAATGACTTTGATATGATATTTGCCTTTAAAGTTCAGATCCATGCCCCTAGTACAATTTTGATTGAGCAGATGCAAGAGTAGGGAATTTATACAATAACTTCTTCTTGTGCTTAGGTTTGTATGTTACATTAGGACTGTTTTCCTAATGTTTGTTCGGAAACTTTGTAGTTTTGCCACCTGGATCCTGGTTGCTTGGTGGTGGTTGGAACAATGATCTATGGGGAGGAGAGCTGCCACTGGCATCATGGATTGATGATATTACTCCTCAGAATCCTGTAATAATTTATGCTTATATTTAAGCATGCTTTGAGTTTGAAAATGGCATAATGTTTAATGTTACTCAAGTTAATGAGCAGGTCTGGCTGACTAGGATGGATGGCCACATGGGCTTGGCTAACTCGGTAGCTCTAAAAATTGCCGGAATAATTAATTACACGGTGGACCCAGTTGGTGGAGCCATGATGAGAGACAGTAATGGGGGTATTGTTTCCATCATTGCTATTGTATTTCTTAATCAAGATCATTGATATTCATAAAGGGAGTGGTGCTTTAGTAAATCAATCTAAACCTTTTATTCAAGTGGCCTAAACTGAAGTGCACATAATTCTTATGGAGAAGACATATGCTCTGATTGTTGCATAAGATTTCCTGCATGTTGTATGTGAGTTTTAGTTAAGTTTGAAGTAGGGTATGAATATACCAGGTTGCTCGACTGAAATTTAGATATTAAATTGGTTATTCAATCTCTACTACTTGGCCATTCTCTATAAACTAGAGGTTGCATGGCTTATGCTTACTATACACATATGACTGATATATAGGAATGTGTATTTGTTCATCATTAGTAGTTCTCTTGCAGATGATTTTGCCATCCTTATTGCTCCATGCTTTATCTTTATATAGTTAATTTATTTATTTTTATAATATGCAGATCCTACTGGGCTGTTGGTTGATTCAGCGATGAAGCTTGTCCTTAAGTGTGTTCCGGAAGTCACCATAGCGGAGAGAAGGGAAGCACTTTTAAGGGCTAGCGAATATGCCTTGACAAAAGGTGTCACAACAGTTGTTGATGTGGGTCGATATTTTCCGGGTTCTACACCCGATTTCCCGTGGGAAGATTTATCAGGTGCAGTTTTTTATTTTAAATCATTTCATGTCTCTTTTTCATTGACGTGTCATAAATTAATGTAGATAAAAAGAAAAGAAGCCATACTACATTATTTTCTATATAGATTTAATTTTTCGAACTTCATGTGCATATTTATTTGTGTGCATTATTTTGCAATAGGAGATCCACAATTGATAATATAGAGGAAATAAAGCACCATGCTCTATTGTAAGAAAAACAAGAAAAGGCACTGTGGCATGGCATGCCATCCTGCACCAAGAACAATTATTTCCTTTGTCCTACTTTGCTAGGCAGTTTGTGACTTTTGTTTGAGTTTTGTCTCAAACATTTCCTGTAATGCCATCAATTTTGGGGGCTTTCATTAATTTTTTTTTATCATAATCCCTATTAGTTTAACATAAATTGTTAATTAATAGGGAGACATTATGGGATAACAGTACAAAATATTGTTTTTATTTCAATAGAAGTATCATTTCTTAAATTGTACACCCCCCCCCCCCCACCCCCCCTCCCAAAAAAAAAAAAAAAAAACTCCTATGTAATAAGTGCATTGTACCCAAATGGGATCAAAGTGTGATAAAACAAGTGTGTGTGTGTGTGTAAATATGTAGATTATGCCTATAATATACTCATCAACTTCACATTTGAAAATTTTCCTTTGGGTGGTTGCAGACGTGTACAAATGGGCTGATTCATCAGGAAAGATGAAGATTAGGGCTTGTTTGTTTTTTCCAATGGAAACATGGATGCGTTTACATGTAATTCTGCATTCTTCAGTTCCTCTTCTTTGCCTGCCTTCGAACATGTACTTAAACATGTGCTACACTATATTCTCTGATAATCTTACAAGAAGAATATGATCAATAGCCTGGTGTGTGATGTGTTTTATTTAGACAGAATTGAAAGTGCAGTAGAAATATAGGAAATAGAACCATGAATTGGAATTTAAAATATTTAGATACGAGTTTGTTTCCAAGGGTTGTGGATTTGCTTCACTACAGCTTGTACATGACCTCATTTGGCTACTTGGAACCAGAACCATTTCTCATGAGAAATATGTAATGATGTTACAATTTATCCCAGTCCCAATCAAATATCAGCGGGCATCTTTTATACCTACCGAGGGTTCTTTTTATAGGAACTTATTGAGCAAGGAGGTCGTAAATTGAGCGAATGGATTTATTTAGGTGGAGTAAAGTCTTTTGCCGATGGATCTTTGGGATCTAACAGTGCACTGTTTCATGAGGTAAGAGTAATATATAATATACATCTTCATTTTAGAGACATTTAGCTTTGCAGTCTGATGAATACTCTTCTGTTAAGCATATTTCATGTGCAATTCTGTGCTGTGTTGTGGGGCCTTGGTGTGCCCTGTCCACTAAAACTTTTAATATTTTGGTAGCCTTATGTTGTCGAAGAACACAACTATGGCCTACAAGTGACTGACACAGATACTCTGTATAATATGACTCTCTCGGCTGATAAAGCTGGTCTTCAGGTGCATTACTGTTTTCTGTGATCATATAATGTCATCGAGATGTATGTGTTCATTCTTAGCATTTTATAGCTCGTTTCAGGTTGCTATCCATGCCATAGGTGACAGGGCCAATGACTTGATCTTGGACATCTATAAATCAGTGGATTCTGAGAATGGGAAAAGGGATCGAAGGTTTAGGGTAAATTTGATTTCTGGTTTTTTGGCATTTCGACAGTGAATCTTTGTTTCCTCCCTGCTGGAAGATATGCATTTTATAATTGTTCACAAATAAAATTTCACAGATTGAGCATGCTCAACATTTGGCTCCAGGGGCCGCAGCTAGATTTGGTGAACAAGAAGTCGTTGCTTCCGTACAGGTTCTTTTTCTTCCATTTTCTTAATAGCATTTTCATTTTGACTATTTGTGTGTTTTATATTGTTTGTATATCGAAATTGATTTGTTTCCCTGCCAAATGCTAACCCATATTTATATCTTTTAATTTGAAACTATTTTATATATAAACTGGCAGCCGGATCACTTGCTAGACGATGCTGATTCTGCTGCCAAAAAATTAGGGGTCGGGAGGGCAAATCAAGGATCGTACTTATTTAAGTCGCTCCTTTCTGGAAATGCAGTATTGGCGCTTGGCTCTGACTGGCCGGTGAGATCAAGTATTCCCTGGCAATTCGGTTCTGTAATTTATATACATTATATTCATGTTAGTGTTCCTCTTCTCACTTCAGGTGGCAGACATAAATCCTTTAAGAAGCATAGAGACAGCAATGAAAAGAGTGCCTCCGGGTTGGGATCATGCCTGGATTACATCTCAACGCCTTAGTCTCATTGATGCGTTGAATGGGTCAGCATTATTACATCTTGCTTATGTTTTTCTTTCCCTTGTTATACTTAAAAATACATACACTAATCATAGTATATTGGAGAGCCGGAAAAGGATTTCAATTTTATAGCTCCTTTCTAACATCTCATGCCTAGGTTTTCAAACAGTGACTGAACCAAATATAGAATGGACCATAACTTCCGTGTCCTTCACTGTGGCCATTGCGCATTGGACAGGTACACGGTTTCAGCTGCCCGCGCATGCTTCCTCGACAAGGATGTTGGATCTCTGTCTCCTGGTAAAATGGCAGACTTTGTCGTTCTATCGTCAGATTCTTGGGATAAATTTGCTGCGGATGCTTCTGCTGCCGTGGAGGCTACATATGTTGGGGGATCACAAGCATACTCCCGAAGCCTCAAGGAACATATAGGTGAAGAAGCACTATGAGTCCTTGTCATGATCGGACATTATATTGCCATGGCTTATCTGGCTATTATCTTCTGTACTGTACACGATGCAATCAGCCGAGGATGTGCCAAACAAGGCTCCCACATATCTTCCAAATGAGGCAGTGCTATTCTATCATCTACATAAATGTTTCTTTGTTTTCAATAGGCATTTCATCACATCTTCTCAATTCTCATGAATCTAGTCAAGAATCAAGTAAATTATGCAGTCACTTTAGTCGCAAATATATACAGTACTATATTTTTTCTATGTACACTTACCTCTCTGTGTTGTTATTCTTTATATTTTCGGAGCTAGAATAAGAGACAATTAGATGGATAACATTGTTCGAAATGTGTTTTTGCCGTTGTCAATTCTTTACACTATATACTCTATACAACCTTATTTCAATCTCGGAATTCCATAAGTCGCTCTTTTCTTATGGGACCAAAAATACAAAAAATAGATACGCCCTCACCACTGAACTTCTCCTCTTCAACATTAATTCCTTTTTTCTTCGATGACTCTTGTTAGGACAATGCCCTGACAGTTTTCTTACCAGAGCCCTATCGTTCTTTCCCCGGCCGGTCAATCAAACAATCTATATATCCGAATCGATCTCTATAATTTATATAACAAGATGAAAATCCTATATATGTATCGAAGGAGGGCACCCTCATCCGATGGAGCAAAGCTTTCAACGGGGGAAACACAATGGCGCTTTCTTGCAACGCCCAATGTAAGGTCACATCTTTCCGCGGAAAAACCCAATCCTATCGTACGAGCATTGCTGTACATGTCTTCACGTGTCTTCCGTGAAAACTCTGAATATGAAGTCGCGAAAGCGCTTGGAGTACTGCCTAGGGTCGACTGCTGATATTGAAGTCGGATCATGTTGGAACGACTTGTATGCGTGCTCGAGCTTCTTGCTGATGTCGTAGTCCTGAAGTATGTCGATTATGCCAAATACTAGGACAACGTCGTAGTACTCCCCTGTTGGCATCCCGATTAACTGCTGCTCACCGTTTTTTCTTATGGTCAGTTCTGCTCGTGCTGGAATGTTCGACCCTAGTTTAACCGATTTCAACCTGCCAAAAACTCAATTGGATCAACAATGGTGTAGAAAAATTCAGTGCAAGTAACCAGTAACGGAATTTGAGCTAAAAAATACGAGTTTTTTAACTTGTGCGATGAAATGTTGTAACTTTGAATGGCTGCATAATGAGTTTACATGAACAAGGAGATCGATCGTACCACTTAGCATCGATATCATGTAATACTCCATTTGTTTGGCTTTTACTACCTGAAAATGTTTCAATGCAACCTGTGTGAGGGAGTGCCTGATGAAAATAACACCGAACAAAATGAAACGAGGCCAGAGAAGAGCGAACACACGCACCAGCAAATGATCGACCTTTGGAAATAGCAGCTCGAGTGCTTAAAGGCTCTCCTGATGGCGATATTTCTCTGAAGTGAATCCCGACTAACAGACTATAATCCATAATCCTCTCCTTTTCAAGAAACTCGCAGTCTTGATCAACTTGCCTGCGAGCGTACAGCATTCAGCTTATGCAAATTCATACACAGTTAATAAAACAAAAAACACTTGTTTATCGACATAATGTAAAGACGGCTTTTTTATGGACAACAAACTGTGCACCTGCGAAAATCTTGGAACCAAGACTTTTGCAGCCGGAAGATGAAGTTCAAATCGAGATCCTTGAGAGTGGTGGTGGAGTCAATCTCGGATTCTGGCTTCACGGTGAGGCGGCCTTGGGAGGAACCTTTCAAGTCGAAACGTCTGTGAGTGGGATAAGCAGTACAGAACAAATTTCCCATTATTACAAACCGAACCTGCAAGCAAATTCAGAGCAGTTTGAGGTTGGAACCTTCCTTTTGTGCAGGCCCGCTCACCTTTAGTCGAAATTAAGAGCAATTTGAGGTTGCATACCGTACCTTCCTTTGTGCAGGCCCGCTCACCTTCACGCAATGAAGGCCGTAGAATTTCGTCACCAGCGTTTTCTCGTATTGCTTCACGTGGTTGAAGTAAGATGGAAGCATTCTTTTAAGCACCTGCAAGTGTTGAAATGGTGAAAATTGGTTGCAAGGAACCGAAAAATGCAACTGCAAGACAAGAACTCACTTTTACTTCGGCTTTCTTCATGGTTTTGATCATGTACTTGTCGTCGCTTGTCAGGTAAAAGAAGCTCCCGCTTTTGCCAGGCGACGAGAGCTCCCTTAGGGCATCGTTCCCACATATCGACATCATGTAATCCGCAGCATCCACCTTGAACAATTTTCTTAGCGTCCTGAAACCAAACCACACCACACCACACATATATACCTCAAACAAAGCAAACGATGTGGGATGCAAACATTCTGAATCATGGATGCAAACCTGAAGAGCGCCGGGCAATAGTCCTTCCATTTGAATTCGCACGATTGGTGAGGCGGCGTGTGCTTAGACCCCTCCGTTGGAAACCTCGTCCAAACTTTGTCGTGGGGATCGAATGATGACGGCTTCATATCGAGCGACACGGCTGGCGCAGATCGTCCTACAGCATGCCTGTAGGATAAATACCATACAATACACAATTGAATGAGCCAAAAACAACACCACAAAGATGGCTAAAAAACACTAAAAACATCAAACGACATCATACCGTATCCCGAGCTGCAAATTGAGCATGAGCTCGAAATGCTTGTGCCCTCTTGTGATCGGCTGCCCCTGCCTCTTCGGCGGCTTGATCACCATATGCGGGCGCTTGTTGTACCCTACCGGCAAATCCAAATCATCGGCTGCCATCCCTCCACTGTCCAAGTCGTTGCTGCTGCTTCCCAAACTATCCGACTCCGATCCCGACTGGAGACTGGTGCTCAGACTAGCGTCCGCGGATGCCTTCCACACCCGCCCGCCATCGTTCTGCCGCCCCGAATTCCTCTGTGGAAGATCGTCCTTGTTGGACCAGCCGAACAATTTCTGGGAAGGGTATGACGGAATCTTCTCCCCCGGATTGATCACGCAGTCGCTCATGTTCGTGGAATACACCTCCTGCGGATCCCAGTCGAGGCTGCCGGCGGATGATGCGGTGGACGGATAATACGTCCCGCTCTGCTCCTTAGGATCGTCGCTCCAAACCCCGACGTAAAAACTCCCGTCCATCCATCGGAACTTTCCGTTCCCGCGGGGTAATCCTTCCCACCAATTTCCGTCGTACTGGTTGCCGTTCGCCCACACCATTGTGCCCGTCCCCTGCATCTTCCCCTTCCTCCATTGGCCGAGGTACTGGTTCCCGTTGCTCCATTGGTACCGTCCCCGGCCGTCGGGCAGTCCCCGCCGCCATTGCCCCTCGTAGTGGTCGCCATTGTCGTAGCTCTGCACGCCGGAGCCTTGGCGGAGATCGAACGCCCAGCCGCCGTGGTAGGTGTCGTTGGAGGCGCCAGTATACGTTGCATCTCCGTCCATGTAGTTGTTTTTGAAATAGCCATCGTAGACGGCGCCCGACGGCCAGCTGAACCTCCCCCTCCCCGTTATCTTGCCGCGGTGCCATTTCCCGACGTACATACAGCCGTCGGCCCAGACGTATTTGCCTTGGCCGTGGGGGAAATTGTCGGCGGCGGACCATTGGCCCGTGTAGACGTCGCCGTTGGGGAAGGCTTTCTCGACGGTTTCGGTGGTGATGATATTACCGTCTTCGTCCTCGTCGGCGTCGGCGCCGGTGTCCCCGCCGTCGTCGTCATCGTCGTCCACGTGGGCGACAGACATTGCGGCGAAAATGCTGTTGGATCGCTTTTTTGCAGCGGATTGCGCCTTCTTCCTCACCTTCAATTCCCAAACTTTGGTTAGCCCAATTAATTCTTTGCTCATTATCCTCCCCCAAAGGATCAACTTTTTTCCAAATTGATTATCCCCCTTTAGCCCCAATTCTGAAACCCTAATTTCTTTCTTCCTTTTTTTTACTTCGTTCTTCCCTCAGCCCAAATCAATGTTTCTCCGCCTCTGCACCAAAGACTCCAACCCCAAATCCCCAATTGCAAAATCATAAGCATTTCTGGATACGGCAATTACCATGAAAATCAAATACTACTCGGAAATGAGAGTTTGAAATTCCTCGAAATGGGTGGAACAAAAACAAAAACGAAAATTGGAGACAATGGAGGAAACCCAAAATCAAGAAAAACAACCACAGACAACTGCAGAGCTCCCCCCTTTTTGATTCTCTCGAAAAATGGTGGCCTGTCTCAATTGATTGATTCTTTCCTGAAACTAAAAAAGGAATTCTTTTTTTTTTTTCAAAACTAAAAAATGGGAGTTCCTTGAGATTGACAGGAAAAGAAAAATTAAAAATACAAAAACAAAGACGAACACACCAAAGGCAAATTGAAGGCCCCCATTTCCTCCTTTTTTTAGCTTACAGGGGTTTTTCTAAGCTTTTCCTTCCCCCTCTTTCTTAATCAACCCGAAAAAAAATAAGTTATGATCCTTTTGGTTATTTTTCTAATCTTTGAAAAAAAAAAATCAGAATGGACGGCCAGCAGAAGGAAGAAGAAGACAGTGGTCCGGGTTCCCGGCTTTGGCTCCTAAATCTTCTTACATTCCTAACAAATGGAAGGATGGGAATTGGGAAAGCCATCCTTTTGGACATTAAATGTGTATAGTTATTAGTTATTGCAGTAACTATTTTAATTTATTTTATATTTCACCTAGTTTTGTGTCATTACCAATAAGGTTTATAAATTAGTACTTCTAAGTACTATACTACGTGGTGAGCAAAAACTTTTGAATTTATTTTGTCAATTTTTAAAAAAGTATTGAGGCTTGGGACTTAGGGTGTGTTTGAACTTTGGAGAAATTTGAAATTTAGTGGTTAGAAATTTAGAATTCAGTTTTTTTGCCCAAATATTATAAAAGTTAATTTTAATCTCCAAATATTAAAAGCCAAATGCTACTAAAAATTATGAAACATAGGTGGTCAAATCTTTTTTTATAACAGACACGCCAAAGCGATGGCAAAGATAACAACTACAGAAAGCTACAGCAAAGGGAAAATGAGAGAAAGAAAAATAAAACCAACTTAACCGCGAAGGTAACAAACCCCCACCATATGCAAATAAGAAAAGAGGAACATCATCCGGCAAAAATAGCAATGTCGTGAAGAACTCAATAGCTCTGGCAACCCTCTTTAAGTTGGTCAAATCTTTAAGTTGCCTTCCTTATTAAAAGTATTTACTATTTATTTATAAATACATACACATTTACATTACTTTAATCATATTCTTGTTCATTACTACCTACGATTTCATTATTTATAAATACATACACATTTACATTATTTATTTATAAATACATACACATTTCATTATGTTTGTTACGTTTGACTTTTGGATACTATTCACTATTCAACTTTGACTCAAATTTTTATCATAGTTATGCAAAAAAAAAAACTATAGTCAAGTAAGATCTTAGATTCATTTAATCTTGTAGTTTTTTTAATATCGATTTTTTTAATATTTCAATGTACACAATTTAAGTTATTAACCGTTAAAAATGTGTATCAGCATGCGTGTCGGGGAGGAAATTAAGTTATTTTAATAGAATGTGAGATTTGGCAATGGTTTTATTGAAAATATGATATGATATGAAATGATTTTACATCAAAATGGACAGAACAGAATGGGGCAATTCGATGATGGGTTTTCGAAATTAAAAGTCAGCATTTAAGGGTTTTTTTTTTTTTTAGTAAACATTGACACATGTCGACAAAAGTGTATGGGAGACCCTTTAGGGCATGTTTGGAACACTGTATTGTATTAGAGTGTATTGTATTATTTAATGCAGGTGTATAATATTATGTTGTATTATATTAATACTGTATTAAATTAATGTTATACAGTGTTTGATAGTGTACTGTATCATAATTATACAATATTTTTGTATTGATATTGTATAGATTTTGAAACAGAGGGAGTACATAATTACTTGACTTTAGATTTCTAGTGCTTGAAAATAAAATATAATGGATGAGACCAATATATGAGAAAATAGCAAGTGGAATAAACTAGAATAATATTTCCAACATTATTAAAAGTATTTTTGTATTTTAATTAATAAGCTTGGAAATTTTAAAAAAATTAAAAAAAAAAATTAAAGGACAATCCCTACCTAATAGATAAAGAATGAATACCCATGTACAACAACGTGTATTTTGCAGCTGTAGAAGGTATAATCAAAGGGGGGTTTTGCTGCACTTTATTGGTACATTTATGACCTACTAAATGTGAATATGTCCCCATGAAATATTCCAATATATATTCCTCATTTGTTATATATTTTATTTTATTTTTAGGCAACGCTAATTAGCAAAGACAAATCAGCTTGAGGTTGTGTTACTAAGTAGGGTAACATTAACCAACATGCCAGTCCTACAATGTACTTAGAGTTTTTAAAATTTGTATATATATATACACATAAAAAATAAAAATATTTTTATATCTTTATGAAATAAATAGGCATGTTTGGTACCATGTATTAGGGTGTATTAGGATGTATAGTACTATGTATAAAAATAATGGTAGATGGTGTTTGGTAAGTTTTAGAGTTGCATAAGTATTATTTTAATGAGGGATTGGGTGTATAACTTAATATATATGGTGGAGAGGTGAGTTTATTTTAATGAGGAGTTTGTTTTGTTGTTTATAATTTTTATTTGGTATTTATTTTGTCATAAATATTATAATAGATAAATTAATTTATTATAAATATTATAATATTGAAATAATAAATATTATAATATTGAAATAATAAATATTATAATATTATTAAATATAATAATATTAAATTTAATAATATTATTAAATATCATAAATATTACAATATTAAAATATACTTATTTTTATTTTTTATAAATTAAATATCATAATATTAAAATAATTATTCTAATATGTTATCATATTTATTAATTTATTAAGTATATATCTACACGAAATTGTTTATTTAATTACTTAAAAAAATAATAAATCACACAATACTACATCGACATATCTTATTTATATATTTATTATATTTAAAATATTAAATTTAAGAAATTATTTTTAATAGAAATTAATTTAATAGAAAAGTAATATAATATTGTATAATTATAATACAGTACACTACCAAACACTGTATAACATTAATTTAATACATTATTAATATAATACAACATAATACTATACACCTGCATTAAATAATACTCCACAATACACTCTAATACAATACAGTGTTCCAAACATGCACTAAAGGGTCTCCCATACACCTTTGTCGATATTTGTCAATGTTTACTGGAAAAAAAAATAAAATAAAATACCTTAAATGCTGACTTTTAATTTCGAAAACCCATCATCGAATTGCCCCATTCTGTTCTGTCCATTTTGATGTAAAATCATTTCATTTCATATCATATTTTAAATAAAACCATTGCCAAATCTCACATTCTATTAAATACACAAGGGAATATATTCTACCCACATATTCTTGAAGTGAAATTGAATTTTTGAATTAAAAATAATTTAAAATATATATACACACAGTCGCACACGCTACATTCTCCAAATCTCAACTCACTTGCATGGTGGTGGCTAGGGATGGAGATTTGGCAAAATAAATAAATAAATAAATAAAACAGCACATACAAACATGTTACATATAGAGTTTTTGGTGCACAAGACTAAGTTTTGTTGCTGGTGATAGTTTATAACTTTATACCACATAAATAAATTGCAAACGAAATAAAATTAAGGAATAAGGACCAAACAGGCTATATACACTACTTGTAACACCCCGGCCCGCTATGGAGCCGGAGGTGATTTCGAGCTTCTTTCGGGGTTGAAGTCTGGCCCCACAGGTCAACAGAACTCTTTCAAGTGCGCTTTGGCCTCACTCGCGCACACCCTGGGAGACTTCCCAGGAGGTCACACATCCTTAAGACTACTCCACAACAAGCACGCTTAATTGTGGAGTTCTTATGGGATGGTCACCGGAAAAGAAAGGTGCACATTATTGACATGAGTAGATTTTTTCAATCCATTTAAGCTATTCTTCCATACACTCTCTCGGGGGTATTACACTACTACCTCTGTTACGTTTCTCCTCTGCATGTTTGTCAATTTACATTTTAAACTATTAATAACTCAAATTCGGTACAAGTACAAATTTAAAAAAATTTAATATTTAAAAACTACAAGATGAGACGAATTCAACAAGATCTCACTTGACTATATTTTTTTTGTATAACTATAAGAAAAATAGAAGTCATGTTACAATGAATAGTAAAAAAAATCAAAACGTAACACTTATTTAGAAAGGGATGGAGTATGTAACTGGAGGAGTAGCCGGTAGGGTGGTGTGGTTGCACTAACACAGGAGTATGTAATTGGAAATTTGCGGGCAAAAAGGCACCACTTGTCCTTTTGGGGACAACTCATGTTCTAGTACACTTACACTCTAGTATTTATTTTCATTAATTAGTAATTACCACCTTCCCACTCTCCTCTCCTAGACATATTTCTCTACCCTGTCAGGTCTTTCAAACTTGGATTTAGAATAAATAAACAAATTTCTTCTACCTGCCAGTGCAAGGAAAGGGATGGGAATGGAATGAAAAAAAAAAAAAAAAAAATCTTGAAAACTATTGTCCCATAACTGGGAGGAAATGGATCAAAATTATTTGCTTTTGATTTTTTTTGTCCTATTTTTTTCGTGAGAACTGATTAATTCTATAATTTCAATTACACAGTGTGTGTATATATACACACATAAGCTAAACATACTTGATCGGAATATATAAATAAGAAATAGATATAGAGATGAATTGTGCGTAGGGGATGAAAATGGGCCCCTTTACAAATTTGTCTTTTGTAATGTGTGGGTTCTTTTAACACAATAAATGAATGTATAGTGGGGCTGAATTTTTAAATTTCCATCAATGATATTTTTGTATGTTGCAATTCATGGTGTTCGTTAAATTGAAATTGTGGCTTTATATGAACTGGATATATAATACTATGCACTTTACAATATTTTATTATTTTTTATATATCCTCTTTCTAAGCTATATAGTTATCTGTTTTAAATACGTAAACCACTTTTAATTTTGACACCGTCTATAAAAATAAAATTTTGATCCAAATGAGATGTTAAATTCGTCTAAAGTCTTTGAATATAGTACGTATCTTTTTTATATATAATTTTAAATTATTAAAAATTTGGCATGAAAAGTGGGACCTAAGTAGGGATGGCAATGAGTCGGGTCTGGGTCGGTTCCGCCAAGACCCAAGACCCGACCAAGGACTCGGGTTCGGTTCGGTTCCGGGTCTGATCCGGACCCATTGCCATCCTTAGGGATGACAACGGGTCGGTTCTGGGTCCATTTTTCTAAGACCCAAAACCCGACCCAAGCTCGGGTCTTTATCAGTTCTCGGTTCTGATCCGGACTAATAATAATAATAATAATAATAATAATAATAATAATAATAATAATAAAAAATTTGTGTGACCTAACTCCAAGAATGCAAATAAAAAAGCACGTTGTGGGGTTGGTTGAGTCATTGGAGAGTCCCTCCAAAATTCACATGCAAACAACTAACACTTTCTCACACACCTCTCTTTGTTCAACCAAAAATAATAGAAGTACTACTTCATAATATAATTATTAAGCAAATTAACAGAAAAATGGATCATATTAAATAAAGAATCTACTTTGAATTTTATTATACCAATAATGATGATCGATATGTGCATTATATTGCCCTTTTAAGTGTTTTTAACTGAAACTTCTCTGTTGCTTTCTCTTTTCTTCTATGGTAAGTATTACACACCCAATCATATCATTCATGCCATTCTTTTTCTTCTATATTCTTTTTAACTGCAACTTTGAATTTTATTATTATATATATTTTATTTTATTTTGGATAATGTAAACCGTATCTTACTCTCAAAAATGTGGCCGGGCATACATATAGCAATTAGCAATTATTATAATTTATTATACTTGCTAAAATTATGTTCCTTATTGCATATGGCTGATTTTACATTATTGCATCACAAACCACACAGTATTTAGTAAGCATAATTTATTCAATAATTATAGGTCAGGATATTATTTAATTTCCAAATATAACTCCTGCCCCACTAACTCATCATGTATGTCAATCTCCACCTTCCAACTAATTTATTATTTTCGTAAATATTCTATTTCTATCCATTCACAACTTATTTTTATATTTTTGGAATGCATCGTGCATTCATCAAACTCGATTAGCTAGGAAAGGAAATAAACGGTATTTACCCGAATTATACTATATGACTCTAGTGTTTATTACTATTACTATATATTTTGTTAACTCCAAATATTTTTAGGCCCATGAAATTAAATTCTTTAGGCCCATTGAATTTGGCCCAATCCATTTTTAGAGGTTCGGCCCAGATCAAGATTTATCCGGATGATACCAAGTGGTGGTGAGCAGTTGGCGGCTCATGCAAGCAAATGGAGGAGGATCCGTCATCAAGGCATGAGGAATCCTGAGCATTAACGACGGGCAGAGAGGATCATGACAGCGCATTGAAGATTGAGGCGCCATCTGCGGAAGAAAGAATCAGTGCAAGGACGTTACAACTCCACTCCTAAACCGATAGACTTGATGCTCCTCCTTATAAATATTGAGTGGAGGCATCACCAATAGGGCATCTCAACTCTACACCAGAAATCTGCATTTTCGTATTCTTAAAGTTTCTGCACTTTACAGTCTTTTCTTCCATTCCGCAATTTCTTATTCCTTTACAGCTTTTATTTTAATTTCTGCACTTCCATTCCTCAATCCTTGTAACCATCGTCATCAATATCAATCAACAAAAATTCTTGGTTAACATATTTAAAATATAAATATGTGACCAACAGCAGTTGACTTAAGTGGATTGAGTCTCTAGTCGCTTAAGTAAGATCTTGGGTTCGAATCTTATGTATGCAAAAAACTGCTTTAAGAGAGACGCCCTTAATTGTCCATTTATATCCTCGATGGATTAGTCTTGAATCCAATGTGACATGGGATACCCGGTAATTCAAAAAAAAAAAAAGAAACATAAATATGGGAGAGTCAATCCCATAAATATAAAGATTGAAGGGGTGAAGAAAAAAGATATGGGTGGATGAGCTAGAGTCCTTTTATAAATCCTCAACTCTGAAATTGAGACATTAACGAGCATTTGATTTCACATGCAGCAAGGCAAAAGTTTTTTTTTTTTTTTTTTTTTTTTTTTTTTGGTTTTTAAGAAAAAACAAAAAACAAAAGATCATCTAGGAATTTGAGAGGGAAAAAGAAAATCAGATGCAAAAGGTTAATTGTTAAACACCCAACCTTATATAGCAATGTGACTAATTACCACATGTGTTGTGTTTGGATATATATGTTGACTTCCTTTGATATTTTTGATCCGACAACACCAACATAAGGAAAAAAAAAAAAAAAAAAAATACTACAATAAAACCCATATTTGAACAATTACTATTTCAAAAAGAATTTGACAAAGAAAAAATGGAAGTCATTCATTCATTTCCAAAGAAGTATGCTTGCACGACCTATCACATGCCAAATCTATTTAGACCAGTATTTCTTAAATAACAAAAATCCTAAAATCAAATCTCACTCCTTACATTTCCCTTTGTAATTTGTATATAGTTTGGACTCGAACACTCATTTGCCGATAGATGAGTGTCAATATTTATTTATTATTATTATTTTTTTAAAAAAAATCTCAGTCGTTACATTCGAAAGAACAATTGTACCATTAACAATAATATGCCAAATCTATGCATCTGAAAACCTAATTTGATGATAATGTCAAAAGTGAAAATTATTGTAATCTTAACATCATTTTTTGTGATAAATAGTTTGAGATCGATGAGCAGATGATATCTATGGTGAAATTTTCAAATGGCCGCTTGTATTTTTTAATTAAAAATAAAATTAAAAAAAAATTAAAAGGCCGTATAGTGGAAATACACATGAATTGCATCAATGATAGGATGCAAGAGTGGTTTGATGTACAAGAATTTGGCCACTTGGAGGTCCGATTAAGTGGCAGACTTGTCTTGTGCCCCAGTGACCAATTCCTAATTTTTTTAATTTTTAATTTCTCTATTTTTTTTTCCCCCATCAATTCCTTTCACAAATTCCCTGTACCTTCGGGGGGTTTGGTTTCATCTCATTTATGACAGTTACTGTGTTGCTTCCTCAATTGCAGCACACTCTGGCCTACCCCCTTGTTGGTTCTTCAATCCTTGCTGGCAAATGGCAATACACGAATTACTATTGAATATGACACACCTACAGTTTTGGATGTATATCGACCGTTATTATTGTTAGGTAATGGAGTATTATTATATGCACTGGTAAATGGAGGCCCACTGTATGTGTCATCAAGCCCAAACCATTTTGGACCAGAAGATGTTCTTCACTCAATTGAAATGAAATGAAATGAAATTTGGCTCTTTTTATGGAAAAAATGCCAATATAGTCCTTTATTTTTACAAAAAAGCCAAATCAGTCCTTTTTTTATTTTTTGGCCAAATTGGTCCGCTACATATACTAATTACGTCCCAATCGGTCCTCCATCCACTAATTATGCCCTAATTACATATTTTTGGCCAAATCAGTCTCTTTTTTTTCAAAAATCTAAATTGGTCGGTTATTAATGTTTGCCCCCTTTCATGCAGTCCAATGCACATTTCAAGCCACTAATAACTCAAATTCGATATAAGTAAAAATTCTAAAATTTTGATATTTATAAACTACACGACGTGACGAATCTAACAAGATACTACTTGGTTCATTTTAACTTGTATATCTATGTTTAAACTTAAGTCAAAACAAGTGCGTGAATAGTAGCAAATTAGATAATGTAATTATTAAAAAATGGAGGGAGTATATCGCATAAAATGGTGTTTCTCCGTAAAATGTAGTTATTAAAAAAAATATAGTTATTAAACAAATGGATCATCTTTTAGAGTTCGGTGGTTTTTAGTGTTTCTCCATAAAATGAAGACCAATTGCGATATACTCCCTCCATTTTTTTAATAACTATATTGTCTAATTTGCTACTATTCACACACTTGTTTTGACTTAAATTTTAAACATAGATATACAAATTAAAATGAGCTAAGTAGGATCTTATTAGATTCGTCTCATCGTGTAGTTTATAAATATCGAAATTTTAGAATTTTTACTTATACCGAATTTGAGTTATTAATGGTTTGAAATGTGCATTGGACTGCATGAAAGGGGGCAAAAATTAATAACGGACAAATTTAGATTTTTGAAAAAAAAAGGACTGATTTGGCAAAAAAATATATAATTAGGGCATAATTAGTGGATGGAGGACCGATTGGGACGTAATTAGTATATGTAGCGGACCAATTTGGCCAAAAAATAAAAAAAGGACTGATTTGGCTTTTTTGTAAAAATAAAGGACTATATTGGCCTTTTTTCCCTCTTTTTATTTATGTGCAACATCTTAGAGAATTAATCACAAAGAATATTATTTTATAACTTTTATGCAAAAAAACAAACTTACTTTGGTGTTGCCTGGTAGTCGTTTATTCAGAATTATGCTTAGGGAGATGCAATCATTCGATGTCCACCAGAAATCCCATCGTATGATCAACTTTCTCGTTACCCCACAAATGTATTTAGAAATTACTCTACTTCTGCGAGGCAGTATGCAAAAAAACAAAAAAAAAAAAAAAAAAAACAAAAAAAAACCACCCTTTATAACAAGTGTCTACGACATTTAACATGGCAATAAGTGTTTCTCACAATTGTAGTCATGTATGAGTATGATTTATCAGATACTTCTCATTACACAAAACATCTAAGCTTATGACCCTTTCTCTCTAAGTCACACACCAATAGACTTACAGCATTCAAGCAACAGACACCCCCTCCGCAGACACACCTCGGAGTCGAAGAGTGAAGGTGTACAAGGACAAGAGCACCTCCTTCAATATTTTCTTGGCTGATTCATCAATCAAGTTGCCAACGCTGTCGAATTTTGCTGGAGGCTGGAATGCATTGAGGAAAAACTCTGGCTTGTTGATGAAATGGAGATCAAGGTAGACCCCCGTCTGTCGAAGATGATATTGTGATCGCCCCCCACCAAAACCTCCTCCGGTGCTCACAATTGCTGCTGCTTTGTCAGCCCAAACATTGGGGGGCCTGGATGCCCAATCAATTGCATTTTTCAAAGGCCCTAATGAAGAAAACTCAACACTCAGCACATTGTTCCTCAATTTCAAACTGTGATGTGTGTATAATGCAGATGCCATAGAGACTTAGAGAGGCTTCTACAATAATAGTACATGAATGCATCAGGCAGTAGTTGCATCATCACCATAATAATTAGTTATAAATTATGCCATGAATAATTTGACCACAAAGATACCCAAATATTGGATAGACAAGCTGTGGCCACATTCTCAATTACTACAAGACTTTTGGAGGAAAAGCAATGCAAATACATACTATTCACAATCTACCCTGACAAAGAGCAAATTATTTCGAGGCATAATATTACCAAGTTAGCAGTCATTTCAGCTCAACACGGCCATCATGTTTGGAAACTTTGATTTGGCAACCACTATTCACAATCTACCCTGCCCCATTTGGACTCATTTGACAGCACACATTGACACAAAAAACACATGCAAGTGTTGCCTGCCTTTCCAAACATGGATGGGGCGAGGCGCCTGCACCTCTCCTAATTTCAAATTCGTACATATATACTTCGTCGCCTAAAATTCTATAACTCTAAGTAGTGGTATAAATTAGAAGTTCATCCCCTGAAATAAGAACCTACATCCATGCCTGTTTGCAAATAAAGCCTTTACTCAAATGCATAATTCAGCTAGAGCAAACTCAAGATTTCTACATGCAAGACATAAAGGCCAGCATATAATTAAATGGACACAAACATTTATGATTAGTTTTGTAGTAGTAGTATAAAGTACTCGATTTTTGGTACCAGTCATGGAATAATTGTACTCTGGCGAAGCAAAGAGTATGCTGTCAGCAGCAAGAATCTTCTGTCTAAAGGCCTCGACAGCAGGTGGGTATGTTCCATTTACCTCAAGATCTGTGTTGAGAAATGGTAATGGCGATATGTCCACATACTGTTGTAAAATTGGAAAGCCTCCACAGTAGCAACAATGAAACACCATGAAATAGACAGTGAAAGCTGCAACAGAAGTGAGAAAAAAAGGATGAAAAGGGATCCCGAGGCGTGCATTCAATGCACTGGGCTAAAGAACTTATCCGGCGAGAGTGCCGGTGTTCTCCAGGCTTCAACGGGTTATCTGCCGGAGGTGGCAGAGACAGGAATCAATGGCTAGTGGAGAGACGAGAGAGTTAGTGTTCCTTCGGTTCTCTATTACTGAAGGAATGGAGTCTCAGATTTATAGCAAGAGGAGAGATCTAATTTCCACCTCCCTCAACCCGTTCAGATCCGGAAAGGGGGGAACAAATCTTTTGCCCACTCCACTCCTTCAACTGCTTGACCCGGTAAACTCTCCATGACTTTTACAATACTAAAATTAGTCTAACAATCCCCCACATATTGTAAAAGTCTGTCCACATGTACCACCAAGTAGTCCAATGCCTCAAACTAGTGTGTTACCACTATGAACTAGTCATTGACCGAGAAGACATGATCCACGGAACGATTGGTGAAGCTTTAAGCTTCTATGAACCAAAGATTCCTATTGTGAAACAGTGGTCCCAACAGTCACATTGGACTAAGTATGCCATTGTTCAACGCGGTTTTGCGCCCATAGGCCATGCGCGTGCCTGTAGTTCATGAGTGCTCTAGAGAATTAGCCAATTTTTCATAGGAGCGGCCCCACTCCACACTCATATAGGTAGTATCATCAAGTGTATTCTGCATACAATACACCACCCTATAAGGGCTATGAAACTATTAAGAGTATAACTCAACCCTCATTTAAATATGCAGTAATGAGCACAACACACATCATAGGAATGAGATATAAATGGATTGTGCTCCAGATAATCACAACGACTTGTTATTACCCATATGAACTTACTTCATGGGATCTCCAATCACATAAGTTGGGTTCCTGTCGCTGTAGATTATTCAAGATGGCTCTTAGTCTCATTTCCCTCGATGTTTCAAATATTTTTCCTCTCGTAAGAGGTTTTGTCAGAGGATCGGCCGAATTCACTTCTGACCTCACATAATAGATGGAAATAATTCCATCTCTCATTACAAGATTTTGTTTTTGCTATAGCTATTGCCAATTGGCAATCACAATGAATTGACACAAATGGAATTAGAGTTGTGCCCACAATTTTATGCTTTGATGTTTTTCAACCACTCAATATCACTGCTAGCTAATTCCAATGCAATGAACTCAAACTTCATTGTGGATCTAGCAATTATTGCTTGATTGGTTGACTCTCATGTGACCACCTTTTACTGATGTGAATACATAACAACTAGTGGATTTCACTTCATTGGAATCAAACATCCAATTAGCATGATTATACCCCCATAGGATAATAAAATCCACTGCATTAGATACCATAATTCATGGTACCTCTCAAGTGTCTCATCAGTCTATCTAATGTAGTTCACTGATCATAATTAGAATTATTAGTGTACCTGCTGAGTCTACTCACAACACAAGCTATATTGGGTCTCATAGAGTTCATCATATGTGATAAACTTCCAATAATTTGTGCATATTTAGACTAAGCAACAGGTTCACCTCTATATATTTTTGATTTTGCATTTGGATCATAAGGAGTGTCTACAGGAGTCACCTCATAGTGACAAAACTTATTAATAAGTTTCTCAAGATAATGCTCTTGAGTCATTGTGATTCCAACACTCGACCTTATGATTTTCATGCTACCATCACACTAGCTTCTCATAAATTTTTCATATCAAATTTATAAGCTAGAGCTCACTTAGTGTTGGACACTATCTTGAGTGAAGTTCCAAGATTAACATATCATCAACATACAACTAAGGATAATGCATTCTCCATTGGCTTGCTTGGTATACAATATTATCCACATTTGTAGAAGAAAATCCAAGTGCAAGTAAAGTTTGGTTAAACTTCTCATTTCATTGTTTAGGGGCTCGTATTAACCCATACAATGAATTTGGTTACTTGTACAATTTATTTTCTTTATTATGTTGAACTGTATTTCTTCTTCCAAATTTCCATTCAAAAAGGTCGTTTAATATCCATTTGATGGACCACAATGTTATATACTGAAAGTAAAGCCATTATTATCACTTGCGTGAAGGTATCAAAATAATATTTTATTTTGTGTAAACCTTTCGCCACCAATCTAGCTTTAGTTCTCTATACAACCATCAAAATTAAACTTTCTTTTAAAATCAACTCAATACAAATAGGTTTTTCTCATGTTGATAATTCAACCAAAACCCAAGTTTGATTTTGCAAAAGAGAGTCAATCACTATTTGAATGACCTTAATTGGAAGAAGACATCGCTTGAAAGTAATTCAGATAATCAATATTTGTGAATTTTGTGTAAAAGTCACCACCGAAAGATAATTCTTTCTATTGTCTTTTACTTCACCTCAGTGAATCATCTGAAATACCCAATTATTCAACTCAAGGTGTTTTAAACTCACAATATTGTGGATCTCTAATTTATGTATACATAATATTTTCCGGCAATGGAATATATTCTCAAATAATTAAACATTTTTGTTTCAATTATTGAATTGTACTCAAGTACATCACTTTTCAATAATAAGAAACAATATGTTCCATTTTAGAAGCATAGCCTACAAATCAATAGTTTTGATCTCACTGGTCCTACTCTCCACTTTTAGGACCAAGAAACATTAACCTTATCTAGGCACCCCCACACTTTTAAATATTGAAGGCTGATAGGGACTCATCTCCATCTTTTGGTAGGATTTTTCCTATACTTTTGAAGATGATTTGAGTTAAAGTTGTTTCACTCCACAATTGATGCACTCACTTGCATCAAGATTATTGTTTCGCTTGATTTTATTGTTCTCCACATCTATTTTATACACTTAAAATTTAAGTATAAATTTTGTGTATCTCAAGTGATCATCAACAAACGTGACAGTATTTCTTGCCACCTCAAGTTGGTTTTTATTTGAGATCACCTAAATTAGAGTGGACTAAAACTCAACATGCTAGATTCTCTTAATATTGTAGGACATTATTTCTTAGTTATCAGGAATTCTACACAAATTTAGTATTTAATCCTATCAGTAATAAAATTACCGACACATGGAATTAAATCCAAAACATGAATCCTTTTAACAGCAGAAATAACAGGTCAATCCTAATCTAGCATGCTACTGATGAAGCGAAACAATTAAATAAGCTAATGAAAGCATTCTCAAGTTTAGCAATATTCACTACAAAATGATTTACACAAGATTATATATATAACCTGGCATTTTAATTTGCACCAAATTCAATAGCAGGTAGCATATCATCCCAAGTGAATAAAGCATAATGGCAGACATGGACAAGACATCAAGAAGTCCATAATTATCAATATAATAAAATAAAAGGTATAAAACCGAAACACATACCTTTCTGCAATTCCATATTTTCGTGACTCAGGCCAAAAAAATCACCATAACTTACCATTCCATTGCATTTCACCGAGTCCAAGGAATGAGTAATTGGAAGAATTGCCGGCCCCACCTTTTATATACATTTTCCAATCTCCATATTATCTCCATGTTACAGAAGCAACAATTTATACTTCTGTCTGCTCGAGTCGCACTCAACAGCGATGAAATCCTTTCCAGATCCGAGCTCCGGTGAGCGTTCGAGTCGCTCCGGCTCATCGAAGGAAAGTTCCGTTGTCTAGATCTGCTGCCCAGCAGTTCCTGCGCCGCCCGCTGTCGAAGACCAGTAACGTCGGACGCCGCCACTCCTCTGTCCGCGGCTCTGTTCCCAGCACCGCCGTCCTCACCTGTGCAACGTCGCTGCTGGGTGCACCGGTCTCTTCCTCCATGTACGGGACCTTGCTCTCATCACATAAGTTCTTTAGATTGTTGTAAAATTGGAAAGCCTCCACAGTAGCAACAATGAAACACCATGAAATAGACAGTGAAAGCTGCAACAGAAGTGAGAAAAAAAGGATGAAAAGGGATCCCGAGGCGTGCATTCAATGCACTGGGCTAAAGAACTTATCCGGCGAGAGTGCCGGTGTTCTCCAGGCTTCAACGGGTTATCTGCCGGAGGTGGCAGAGACAGGAATCAATGGCTAGTGGAGAGACGAGAGAGTTAGTGTTCCTTCGGTTCTCTATTACTGAAGGAATGGAGTCTCAGATTTATAGCAAGAGGAGAGATCTAATTTCCACCTCCCTCAACCCGTTCAGATCCGGAAAGGGGGAACAAATCTTTTGCCCACTCCACTCCTTCAACTGCTTGACCCGGTAAACTCTCCATGACTTTTACAATACTAAAATTAGTCTAACACATACTCTATCTCCAAACCATTCACTGACTTGGATATTTCAATTGCTGGACCACCGGCGCCAGGGAAGCAGGTGCCAAGGAAAAGTTGGACAGACGAATAAGAAAAATACAATCAGTCAATTTAAGAAAGTAAATCGGCACACGGAAGTCGGAACTCGGAACAACAAATAACTCTGTATTAAAAATGAAATTTCATCCGGCAACATTGGTCCCAGACTACTGGTTTTTTTTAATTATTTAAATTATATAATTATTAATAATTTAAATTATATATTAAAAATTCTAAAAATCTGATATTGAATTACTGAATATAATAATATATTATTTAGTTATATTTTTTAATATAATTACATAAAAAATTGATCAAAATCTAATACATGAATAGTAGTCACTGTTTCATATGGAGGAAGTATAATTAAGTTAATCCAAGAGGAGGATGAAGCGATCGGGCAGCAGAAGTACTTGATCCACAAAGTGGATCAGCTCTCGTAATGTCAACCAATTGAAAATTTGACCCGTATTCGGCCTAAATTAAAACCCTTTCGACTTCCCCAATAATATACTCATTGGTTGATTGATACCTAACCTAATTCTACCCTAGCGTGCACCTCCAAACTCAAAAGTTGACCAAAAAGGGGAAAAAAACATTGTGATCGGAATTCAAGCAATGGAAGCACAGAAGAAAACCTAGATGCAATGATGATATTATGTTGGTTATGGATTTAAGCGCACACAGAAGTACTAGTACTAGAGCGCAATTTATTATTATCCTGCGTGGTAAGTACAGAACAGAAGTGGAGTGTAGAAATACTCAATAATGCAGTAGAGTAAATTAGTAGTATTACCAGAGCGGAGGAGGCCGCGATTGTAGGAAGCTTTACGGAGGGAACCGCAGAGAGCAGCGACTTTGACGACCGGAACAGAAAGAGGCAGTGAAGCAGCAGCCATGGGATGGTGTTGTTTCTCTTATCGCGAGAGAATAATAATAATAATACTGTACTGGAACTGGAAGGTGGGAAACAGAAAGAGAAAAAGAAACTCAGAATAGACGACTGACTGACTGGTCTCCACTCTCCACCCTCCACAATACTACTGAGTAGTAAAGTGTAGGTATATACTGTAAGTAGGTTGTGAAAAGTAAGAAATTACTATAATCGGGTGCCAAATGGCTCTCAGTGTCAGGAAGAACATCTGAAACAAAGCCCACATGAAACCCAAAAGGCCCATCACACCTAACTCAAAGCCAAACCATCAACATCGCAAAACGAACAATTGGATTTACGTTTACCCCACAATATCCAAACAAGTACTCACTCCCTCCTTATTTGTCTTTTTAGCAACAAAAAAAAATCATTCTAAAATAGTTGTTATTTTATATATATTTATTTCATACTTTTTTAATATTATCTCTATATTATAATAAAAAATATTCCTAAAATACTGTGCATTCTCTCTCCATTCCAATTATATTTTTATTCCCAATACATAGGGATAATAGTGAAATAATACAAAATAATCATTACAATCCTTTGTAGATGTGTTTCTTGCTAAAACGACTACTAATAAAGAATGGAGGGAGTACAAATCCCATTCACAATTGGCAGCATGACTATTTCTACCTTTCTACCTCCTTTGCTGCTCCATAAAAGATACTAAAACTCTCCCTTCCTACATCCACCCTAAAAAATTATGAAGTTCTCTCCTACAATATTAGTAAAATAAACCAAACCAAATAGGGGCAAGAAGCACACTCACCTCATGATGATCAATGCATATATACTTATGCTAAAAAAAACAGGAAAGGATAAAAGTGCAAAAAAGTAGACCAGATGGAGTGGACACAAATCACAAGAAATGACTAATGAGGAATGCATCCACAAGATCCACACCCGAAAATTTGGAAGCACCAAAAATAGCAATGTTGGGAACCATATTAAAAATCAACTATAATACTCCTATAATTTTTTATCATTGTTTATTAATGGCCCATTCCCTTAAATATAATATTGCAAATATCAAAGAGGTAAATTAATTAAAAGAAAATAGTTTAGTTTGCATTCGCATCATCGAGATGACAGTGGTTTTACTTTTCATGAATTTCTAAGAAGTGATGTTTAGTACCTGTATTTGTATTTTATTTTAAATTTTCTCTAATAGGAAACTTAAAAGGGAAAAAAAAAACTCACATATCATTTAATTTAATAAATTCATAAGATAGTAATGAAACCATTCATTATTGCTTTTTGCCTTTTGCATTGGGCGTGCTTTTTAGGTTTACCCAACCACTTCATTGATTGGGTTGGCCTTGGATGTGCGCCTATTAATTTAAGTTTTCTATTTTAAAATTTTAAACGTCATTTAAAAAAATAATATCATTTGCTATAGAAAAGAATTAGCCATTAAATGATTGATGGTATGGATCCTTTTGTAATAATGTAGTAATTTTTTTTTTCCTGAGTGTTTATTCGTGAGTTAAAATTTATGTAAAAAAGTTGCTATAAATTGACATATATATAAGCATGGCAAATTTTCTGTAATTGCACATTAATAAGTATCCTATTATATCATTCCCTTATGGATGAAGGATATATTAGAGGATGAAGGACCATGGCAAATACTATTGTCTATATTCATATATCAATGAACATATTTGGATAGGTGTAAATTTCAGGTTTCGGGTCATATTCGTGGGGTTGATCAGGTTGTATAATATTTCGGGTTGGGTTTCGGGTCGACCTGATTTCGGGAAAAAAAAAAAAAAACCCAAAATGATCAAACCCAAACCTGAAATTATTCGTGTCGTTCGGGTTCATTTTTTCGGGTTGTAGGCCAAAATTGACACAATTTTATGTTTCAGATCGTATTCGTGTCAGGTTGAGCAGGTGATATAATATTTCAGGTGGGGTATCGGGTCAACCTGATTTTAAAAAAACCCAAAATAACTAAACACAAACCTAAAATTTTTCGTGACGGTCGGGTTCGTGTCCAAATTGACACCCCTATATTTGGATTCAACTCTACCAATATTTTTCTGGTTGGCACCAACATTCATTCCCTAAAACTTTGATTTATACGTACTACTATATATGTCAAATCCCATGAAGGTAATATATTCACTGCTGTTCATGCAGTATATAGTAGTAGTATTTGGCCACCATTTCAGTTATCACTGATTGATTCATGATTATTGGAGAAGTTGATAATTCTAAATTTCCAACCCCAAATAATTTAAATTTAAGACATATGAGGAATGAAATTGGGGGAGATTGAGTGGCTGGCTATATGCAGCGGATCCCATTTAATTTAATTTGATTCTAATAATACCAAAACTAATTACTACTAAATGGCATTAGTATTTAATAAATCCACTCATTGGTCAGCCCAAATTGATTGAATAAAAGTAGAAATGAAAATATCCGCACTAATAAGTAAGACGACCAAAAATCAATAAATACCATAATCTTCTTCTTCTTCTTCCGATTTTCAAGATATTTCCTTTTTTAAATTGAACTACAAATGCTCATTCCCTTATATATTATTATACTAGTAGTATATATAGGGGTGAAAACGGGACGGATACGGGCGGATAGTACTCATCCCGTATCCTATCCCATATTTTTTTGTCGAATATGGAATCGGATACGAATAGGCCGGATACAAATACGAATTCGAATATTTCGGGAAATGGATACGAGACGGATTCGGATTTTAACTCGGATAATCTTATAATTACTAAAATTAAATTTTTTTATAATTTTTTAAGTGAAATCGGAATATACTACTATGTAAGCTAAACTAAATTTTTAAATTTTCCAAGATCATTAGTTATTTCGTTCAAAACATCTAAATAACATCACTACAAGATGTTATATACTACAGTTTTGATGCAAAGAACCTAATAATGTAGTCGAGTTGATTGATATGATTTGATTTAATAAATTACATATGGCTTTCAAGCTTTTGATTATATTTATACATATATTATTACTTATTTATTTTATAGTTAATATAATATGTTATATTATACATATATAAATACATATAAATTTTCGGATATTCGGATAGAAAATACGGATAATATCCGCATTATATTCGGATTTTTCGGATACGGGCGGATATTTACAATCCCATATCCTGTCCCGTATCCGCCGGATATAAAAATTCGAATTCGGATTCGAATATAATCGAATACGGTGTCGAATCGGGCGGATATTATCCGCCCCACTTTCACCCCTAAGTATATAGTAGGTTATACTACATCCGTCTCATTTTATTGTTTACTTTATTGTTTACGGTTGTTAATTTATTAATATTTACATACAAGATTTTCACTTAATTATTTTTGTTTATAGTTTTACAAATTAAAATATAGTCAAGTGTGATTTTATTAGATTCGTCTCGTTATGTAGTTTTTAAATATCACATTTAATTTTTTTTTACTTATTTAAATTTAAATTATTAATAATTTAAAATATGTATGGAACATCGTAAAAAAATGGAAGTACTATAAAAAAACATACCAGACACTAGGGGTGTGCATCGGTCGGTTCGGTTAACCGAACCGAACCAAATTTCAAAACCGAATTAAAAACCGAATTTTTTCTAAAAACCAAAACCGAACCAAAATTACTCAAAACCGAAATAACCGAACCGAAATATATTTCGGTTCGGTTATACCGGTTAACCGAACCGAACCGAATTGCTTTTCTAAAATAAAATATTTTTTTATCAAAACATCTCTATTACCATTTTCAAACCTGTAAATTCGCCATGTCAAACAAAAACATCATATCTACATATAACTATGAGTGCATAATAGTAAACCATTCCAAATTGCATTGTTCAAATTACACACAAATGAAATGACAAAATAAAGAAACAGTCACCGAATAGTTCAAATACGAAACAATATAAAAGTCTCAAAACTCTCAACAGTAGTTCTCGCTTCCCATCCACACAAACAATCACCGAATAGGGATATTATTTTGTGTTTATTGTATAATGGCATAATGTATTTTATATTTTTAAAAAATATAATTCAAATTTCGGTTCGGTTCGGTTAACCGAATTTTAGATTTTTAAAAACAAAAAACCGAACCGAAAACCGGAATTTTGGATTTTCAAAACCAAAAACCAAATCGAAATCCAAAAATCGAACCAAATTGCAAAATTCGGTTCGGTTCGGTCGGTTTGTTCGGTTTCGACCATGCACACCCCTAGCAGACACGAAGGAATTAAGTTTTGTAACGGTGGGAGTAAATTCTAACAAATCACTCAACAGTGCACATGTGTTGGGTTGAATAATGCCATAGAAAAAGGACAAAATAGACGAACAGAATAGTGAATAGTGAATACAACCCTTGTAAAACGTCAAAACCAAAAAACTCAAAATAGACGTCTTTTTTGCCATCTTCATCACCATCTTTCGCACTCAAATCCAAAATCCCATTTCACTGCCACTCACTCACTACATAGATTCTTCATATTCCCTCTTTTCTTTGTCATCTCTCACTTGTTTCTGTCTCGCGCCTTTCCGCCTCTGCTCCTTTTCTTATTATATGTCCAAGGTTCGAATTTCTCATTTTAGTATTATATCTCCTGTTGTGGGTGGTGTTGCTGCCCTCTGCCCTGTGGTCCCTCTTCCTTTTTCTTGAAACATTCTTTATTCATGTATTGTCTCGGAATATGAGTTTTCTTCATGCCTGGGCTTCTTATATTCGTGGGATTTTTTTTTTTTTTTTTTTTTTATTTTGCTGACTGTTTTCGTTACTGGTTTCCCCTGGATTCTTTAAAAAGGGCTTCCTTTCATTTTATTTACTCCCTCCGTCCCACCACACTTGTCCTGTTTGAATTTTTTACACTGTTCATTGTTCAGCTTTGACTCAACTTTATCACAAGTATATATTTAGAGAAAAATAGTCGAGTTGGGTCTTGTTAGAATCGTATGATCATGTAGTTTTATAATATATATTTTGCAAAATTTTTCATTGTATATATTTTGAGATATTAACATTTGAAAAAGTGCATTGGATTGTGTGCAAAAGTGAAACAAGACAAGTTAAATGGGACAGAGGGAGTATTTAATAGTAGTTTATTATAACTCCTGTTTTCGGATGGTTAGGGAGTCGATTGAAACGCTGTGTTTTCCTGTTCAGTTAGTAGTTTGGTTAAGTTTGTTATTTGTTACTATGTAGAAGTACTGGATAAACATTGGTATTATGTCCTCTCTCTCGTTGATTGTTGATTTGGGCGATACAGTTTGGGTAATCTAATCTCAAATTGTTGACTGACTTAATAGTATTACTATATAGGTTTTGTGGATTTTTATTGGGTAATTATGGATGGGTTATTGCAATTTTACATTTTTTTTGCGTTCAAATTCGTGCATGAACTATTTCTTTTCATGAATTTGTGCAATAGGCCTGATCGACCTACTCTATGGTTTTCCTTTTATTTCTTCATAAATACGTAGGAGTTGAGAAAAAGAAGGGAAAGATAATCGGGCTGTCATGCTTTAGTTTTATCTAATACTACTGTTTTTAGTTAATTTTATCTGGGCGGATTTTGTGAATTTGGTGTATATAATGGTAGAACATCCTTGTGATCTATTCTGTTTCTATGTGAAAATTAAAGATGAATGATTAGGAAAGCTCATTCGATTGTTTATATTTGCAGATATGTAATGACAGTTTGTGCCGATCGTATCAGAATACATATTTGGAGGCGAATTAGGCCTTTTTAATTCAGGGAAAGATATAGCTTTACTAGCTGTTTTTTCGTTCTGGACATTGCACGGTTCTTTTAGTTTTCTATGAGGATGAAAATTGGGAGTAGGGAGCTTTGTTTTTTAGTGTTCTTATCGATTGGGGCCTTGTTCGTAACATACAGCTTCACTACAACAGTTGTAAATCCCCAAAAAGTTGGTCCAAGGAAATTGTCTGCCAGGGAATGGGAGGATCACGCGATTAATGTTGATCCCGTGGTAAAGATGCCGGTGCCAATCAGAAAGTCGAGGCAAGAAAGACGGCCTTTTCATGTTGCTTTGACAGCCGCAGATACAGCGTACAGCAGATGGCAGTGCCGCATTATGTACTATTGGTATAAGAGGATGAAGGACTTGCCAGGGTCGGAGATGGGGAAGTTCACACGTATACTTCACACCGGACAGCCCGACAACCTTATGGATGAGATTCCTACTTTTATAGTTGATCCTCTTCCCGAAGGTCTTGATAAGGTTAGACTAGAAATTGAATTTGTCTATGAATGGATGATCCATAAGTTAAGTGCATTCCATTCTTTTCTTTTTGGAAACATTTGTTTAATTTTGACACTGCATTACTTCCTCTTACATATTTGAGAACCTTATGAGCTTCTGTTGTTGGATCAGTTGTTTCACGGACATTGCAAGTTTATGTTTGGATGATTTAAAATGTTATTGCAGGGCTATGTTGTGTTGCATCGACCATATGCTTTCGTGCAGTGGTTAGAGAAGGCAGAAATCGAAGAAGAGTGAGTCCTTTGGTGAAATATATTATTGTGGCTCCCAAAATGTTTTTGGCTCAATTTTTTCTTCCTTGCGCTGCAGATACATATTGATGGCCGAGCCAGATCACATTTATTTAAGACCACTGCCGAATTTGTCTTTCAAGGACCATCCTGCTGCATACCCGTTCTTCTACATAAAACCGGCCAAGCATGAGAAACTCCTGAGAAAATATTTCCCCGAGGTGATGGGCCCTATAACGAACATTGATCCAATAGGCAATTCCCCAGTCATAATTAAGAAGGTATGATATGATGAAGCCATCACCCTTGGTGGATATAGGTAGGATATGGCCAATCAATCCTTTAAACAATGCGCAGGATTTGCTGGCGAAAATAGCACCTACTTGGATGAACATCTCTTTGCAAATAAAACACGACCCAATGACAGATAAGACACTTGGATGGGTGCAAGAAATGTAGGTAGATTTTCCATGTGAATTATGTTATAAAACTTACTTTAGATTTGTCTTTGTTTCTAACCATCGTGTTGAAGGTATGCGTATGCCATAGCCTCTGCTCTTCACGGTGTTCAGCATGTCCTTCATAAGAATTTTATGTCGCAGGTTTCCCCCCTGAGCTATAGAATATATGTTATTTTCATCGGATTTTTTTAATTTTTGGTCCTTGTGTTTGATGATGATGATGATGATGTTTCTGGTTCCTAATCCGAGAGTCTAATTTGCCAGCCTCCTTGGGATTTGGACACGAAGAAATATTGCATACTTCATTTTACATACGGTCTGGACTACAACTCGAAGGTAGAGTAAAATTCCTCATCTGGTGACTTCCGCTTGATCTTGACTTACAATTATACCTTTTTTTTTCCAATTATTTGTAGATAATATAGTTTACATTTATCATCAGGGTGAACTTACTTATGGACAAAGAGGTGCATGGAGGTTCGATAAGAGGGATTTCCTCGATTTCCCTCCACCCCGAAATCTATCCCTTCCCCCTCCAGAAATTCCTGAAAGCGCGGTATGTCCATGCACTTGTCTCCTTCCTTACTATCGCTTAGATACTATTTGTGGGCGCTATGGTGCATTTCTATGTTACTTGCTGCCCCTTTGGCTCATTTTGGTTGAATGGCCTTTTGAATAGTAGTACATCCATTCAATTCCTTTTCTTTTCTTTTTCGTTTCCTTCCCATATCTTTGAACATATGATTACCTAGCTAGGCCTCATAATGATTCATGCCTAAAAGTTTGTTTGTGAGCTTTAATGTAGTGAGTGATCGAATATAGAGAGAACACAGTCGAATCTTACCGGGCTAAGGATATGCTTTTAAGATATACACATGTGAGTTACAACAAAGGATGTGAATTAGAATGCCTATAGGGGGATCGGACCATGTGATGTTAACCCTTTACCACTCTCTCTATTACATTATTATTATTATTATTATTATTATTATTATTATTATTATTATTATTATAAACAAAATAACAACATGGAATTTGAACAAACTAGCTAATTTGTTGGAGTTTGGTAAATGGTGTCGGGTAAGAAAAATTGATACATATGCAAGTCATGTGTTTTGAACTAGCCTGCCTTTAGATTTGGATTGATGGACACTAAAATGGTAGTTAAATCTTTGATTCAAATAGTATAAAATGTGCATCCATCCAATTCTGATATGGCCATTTCATAGATGGTCATATTGGTCCCATAATATTTCTAAGTCACCACTGCAGGCAGTGCTAATTAAGCTGTAGACAACTTTTGGTAGGAGTAGGACCCCATCACCCAATGGAGGTAGCACAGCACTCATCAAACTTTTTCTTTCTGCCTAACTTCAACTCAAGGTTCGTTGGTCCCTTTCAATTCAATACACTACTAAGAGCCCGTTTGGATTGGCTTCTACGGAGGTGCTTTTGGCTTTTGCTTCTGCCAAAAGCACTTTTAGTAGAAATTAGGTGTTTGTTTTGGCTTTTAAGAAAAAGCAAAAGCACCTCGAAAAGCGAAAAAAGTGCTTTTGGGAGAAGCAGCCCAGTGGTGCTTCTCCCAAAAGCAGAAGCCAAAAGCACCTCGTAAAATGTGCAAGGACTTAAATACCCCACTACTTAATATAAATTACACTATAAATATATCTTATTATCATATTAAGTAGCATGTCCTTTTTGGTAATTACCACACTCTAAAAACACTTTTCATTTTTATTCATCCAAACATACTTTATAGAAAAAGCCGCTTTTCAAACATTCCATCCAAACACAAAATTTACATACTTTTGCTTTTGACTTCTGCTTCTGCTTCTACTTTTGGCTTCTGCTTTTTTCAAAAGCCAATCCAAACGGGCCCTAAGAGCGTGTTTGGAATAACTTTTTTTTCAAGTGCTTTTGGCTTTTGCTTCTGCCAAAAGCACTTTTGAAGAAAAAAGAGTGTTTGTTTTGGCTTTTTAGAAAAAGCAAAAGCACCTCGAAAAGCTGCAAAAGTGCTTCTGGGAGAAGCAGCCCAGGGGTGCTTCTCCGAAAAGCAGAAGCCAAAAGCACCTAGTAATGTGTGCAGAGTCATAAATGCCCCTATTAATTTATTTTAATTACACTATATATATATATACTATTATATATAAATAGCATATCCTTTTTGGTAATTTATCATTTCAAAAGCACTTTTCACTTTTACATATTCAAACACACTTTTGAAAAAAAACTGCTTTTCAAACATTCCATCCAAACACAAAAGTTACCTGCTTCTGCTTTTGGCTTTCACTTCTGCTTCTGCTTTTAGCTTCTGCTTTTTTTAAAAGTCAATCCAAACCGGCCTATTAAGTTTAAAGTTTTGATGAGACTCGACAGACAAATTGCTAAGAGAGAGCAGGCGGCGCAAAAAAGGCATATGTTGCCTCATTAATAGTACTCCTACTATTTTTTATATTTTTATTTTTTAATAGTAGGGGGTAATGCTTTCAAATCCTCTCTGGAAGTAGTATGATTTACGCGTACACAGTGAGTGTGCAATGCATGCGATGTCTCCCCACTAAAACACATTGTGTTTATTTGTGGGCCCCTACTTATGGGTGTAGACAAGTTGCGTTGACCTAGTTTAGACTTGGGATTGTGTAATAATTCCCTGAAATTTCTATTCTAGACCCATATCAGTTTCTCCAGTTTGTTTTTGAATGCTGGTTCGTAATTATACTTACTACTATGTTATTGTCCTGAAAGCTCAAATAGTTCAATTTGAGTTGTTGCATCGGATGATATCTATCAAACTGTTGGTCCCAGTTTACTATCTTGAACTATGAGCGTGTCGTTTGCTGTCTGTTAAAACTACGAGTAAACAGATTATATGTGTATGTGTGTGCAGAGTGATCAGCGGAATGTAAACAAGAACACAAGAATTTGGTGACCCAGTTCGATCCAAACGGATCTACGTCTGGGGGATGCCAATCCAGGTTCTATCACTAACACTCAGAAATTCTAAACCTAACAAGACTTGAAAAACAACCAAAAGACAGACTCTGTTACCGAGACGACAATTCCGGTAGAACAATCGTAGTCTGGACTCCCCCACAACTCCGATTGCTGGACAACCCGTCCAATCTGATTTCTTGATTGCCAAACCCTTTAGATTTCAGAACTTTGGTGTAGAAGACACACTGAGTTGCTCCTTTCGATCCTTCAGAGGCTCCTCGCAAGGATCAACCTCCTAAGCGTGAGTGAGAAAAGATTTCTTCAATTCGGCAATGCCAATTGAAGCAATGTGCAGCACGATCTTGATGATTTGATTACAGATTCTCATTCGAAGAAGAACGAACCATCAAGACTCTAAAACTCTCTAGAAAGAAACTCTATGAAATCTTGGAGAGAGAAACTGAACTATTCTCAAAGTGTAAAAACTCAACAATGAATTACAACTCAACTAATACATACAATCGATCTAATCACAGGGAATATATATATCTAAATCTGAATAGACTCAACAATCGATTGAAAGACTGCTGTGCGGGCGAGAGCAAAACTGTCAAAGAGCAGTTACATAGAAGCAGTTACAACAAACCCAAAACTGCTATTCGGACAGTGTCATCTGCACAAGAGTTTTGTTAGTACAACAACAATCTCCCCCACTCTTGTGGAGATGATAATTCCATCACCTAAGGGTGTTGAAACTATCTAGGTCCAAAGAGTACAAGAGACCAAGTAAACAGTGTAAACCAATAACAAAACATGATCAATAAGAAGGATGTCACAGAGTAGTCTAAGCGCATTAGAAACAGCATCCATCAAAACATTCAGAGAAAGGATCATCAGTGCAGATAGCAAAAGATAGTTCAGCAGTAATCCAAGTTACCTAACTATTACAGACCCGCATCAAAAGTTCAGAATCCATAAAACAGAAAAAACAGAAAATACCATCCATAATAGAGTTCATTCAAACCAAAGCATTAACCAAACAAGTTTATCAAAAAGTGAGTGAGAGTTTTTCAGGAATAGTTACCAAGCAGTCAGAACTGCTTAAAAATACCAGAACCAATTCAGTCATCCACCAACCAACACCATATTATCTCCCCCATGATGGAATATCACTCCTCATCATCAGGATCCACATCACCAGCCTGCACGTTAGAAGTATCAAAAGAGTATGGAAGTGAAGAAATAATTTTCATATTCTCCCTTTTGATCAACATAGCCTCCTGACTCCATGCAGTTAAGCGTTCATTCTGACGAAGGAGTCGACTCTTAAGAGAGTTCACCAAAGCAGGGCCGGACAGGGGAGCATGCTTGAAATCATTATCCATGAATAAGAGGGTCGGTGGAGGATTGTAGTTCTTCAAAGGAACCATCTTGCTTTCTTTGATTTTGACACCAATGGAAAGAAGGAACTCCGTGATCAATGCCGGATAAGGGAGTTTAGCACCAATCTTAATGCGACCATTGGAGTACCTTAACATTTCTTTCAAAAGAAAATAGCCAAAATTCATTAGTCCCATATGACGATGTATGCAGAGAAGAAGTTTACCCATATTGGTACTAATTTGGGACTGATTCTTCGTAGGGAGAACATTGGAGCTGCAGAATTGGTAGAGGCAATAGTACTTCAAAGTGAGACGAACAACACTGAACTTGCTTCGTCCAAACTCTTTGACTTTCTCATTAGAAATTTCAAAGGCCACAGTGTTAAGATCCTCAGGCATAAGTTCCAAGCCATCACTAGGTTCGTCGTTCTGAGGTAGCTTTAACAACGCACAAAGAACAGATGGAGTCAGATCATGAAATTTGCCACGTATGTAAATCTTACCAAACCAGGCCGAATTAGGGTTGAGAATCTCAGGATGGAGATTGGCATAAAACTCCCGAACATGTGAGGGCGAGTATTGGGTAAGGCCTTGTGCCCAGTGCAAAAGATGTCTCTCAGCAAGGTAGTCCGAGAAACCAAGAGTAGTGTAGTGCACATGTTTGAACACTTCCTCCGGTTTGAAATCTCTTTCCTTGAGCACTTCGTGACAAAAATTGCGCATATCCTCCGTAAAATACTTCTTACTAAAGGCCTTCTCAGCATCCAACAAAATTGGGGCTTTTCGAGGTTTCTTTGCTGCGGACGCCACTGGAGTTGGTTGAGCAGTAGGCTGAGGAGTAGGTTGAGGAGTAGGAGCTTTTCTCTTCCTCGAAGACCTCCGCGGTGGTTGAGAACTCTGCGAAGCTGCTCTGCGTCTGCGGCCTTGGTGCGACTCAACAATATCATCCATCTCTTCTTGAGTAAGGTCATGGATGCCTTGGTGTGCGTATGGCGACAACGGTGGATCACCGTGCTCAGCATTCAGTTCCTGGACAATTTCGTCCACAGCTCTCATGTCCACTTGTGGTTGAGGGGATGAAGGTGCGACATTCATAGGCTCAGCGTGAGTGGCAGTTGGGGGTGGATTGGAGGAACTGACATGAACAACGCCTTCAGGGGAGAGAACAAATGTAGGAGGAGGATTCGAACTGGTGGCTTTAGGGTTTGAGGAATTTGGGGGTAAAGGGTTTCCTTGTTGGGCAGATTTTAAAATCTCAGCAACCATATGTTGAATGGCTTCAGGGTTGAGGCGAATTGGTTGCGAGGACAGAGTTGGGGCAGTAGGTGGAGGAGTGGTGGAATCAGTGGCGGAAGAGGAGTCATCAAGATCTGTGATGATCGCCATTTTTGGGCGTTTTGAGCTTTAGAGGAAAATGAAAGATTCGAGCAGAAAACAAAAGAAGAAGAGAAGATTAGCAGAAAAGGCGTATGAAGAGAAAGGGAAGAAACGACCTTTTAATGGAGGAGGAGCGTTGCCGGAAATCGAAGGGGCGGAGGACAGTTTTCGTAAAACGTGGGCGACGTGACCAGTCTGCAGCAGTTGCAGAGCCGACGTGACGTCAGCCAGTCTCCCGCGCGTGATGATGGCATTCCGGATAAGGCTTCTCCAACTGTTTGGGCCTGTTTCTTGTTGTGGGCCTGCAAAGGTAATATTATATATATATTGCAAATCATTAGGCCCAATTACTTAAGTGTTTAATTATGATAGGAAAGGCCTAAGATAGTTCTTAAGCCTTCAAACTTTTCTCCATCCAATGCCTTTGTTAATATGTCTGCTCGTTGCTCCAGTGTTCCAATGTGCTCTAACCTGCAAATTTCATCCTCCACAAGATCTCGAATAAAATGATATCGAATATCTATATGTTTACTCCTACTATGTAAAACTGGATTTTTAGATATGTTAATAGCACTAGTATTATCACAGAAAACCAAAAAGTTATCCTTACTAATACCGTAGTCTTGAAGTAGTTGCTTCATCCAGAGGAGTTGGGAGCAACAACATGTGGCAGCAATGTATTCCGCCTCAGCTGTGGATAGAACTACGATATTCTGTTTCCTTGAATACCAGCTAACAAGATTATTTCCTAAGTAGAAGCATCCTCCAGTTGTAGATTTTCTGTCGTCACAACTACCAGCCCAGTCTGAGTCAGTGAACCCAATTAGATCAAGTGTTGATCGTTTAGAAAACCAAATTCCCATTTGTAAAGATCCCTTTATATATCTCATAATCCTTCGCACTGCTTTCATATGTGATTCCTTAGGATCGGATTGAAATCGAGCACATACTCCCACACTATAAGAAATGTCAGGTCTAGAAGCAGTAAGATAAAGTAGACTTCCAATAATGCTTCTGTAGACCTTCTGATCTACTGGTTTCCCAGCTTCATCCTTAGTCAGCTTCTCCTGTTGTCCTAAGGGCGTTCTGATTACTTTGCAACTATCCATGTCAAACTTCTTTAACATATTCCTAGCATACTTTTCTTGACTCAAAAAGATACCATCAGCTTCTTGTGTAACTTGAAGTCCTAAGAAGTAGTGCAGCTCACCCATCATAGACATCTCAAATTCTGATTTCATCGAATTAACAAATTCATCCCTGAATTTTGTTGAAGTCGAGCCAAAGATTATATCATCAACATATACCTGAGCAACAGTTAAGTCGTCGTCCTGACGCTTGACAAACAACGTCTTATCTGCATTTCCTCTCTTAAATCCACTAGCAACAAGATACTTTGATAATCTTTCATACCATGCTCGTGGTGCCTGCTTTAATCCATATAGAGCACCTTTGACACGATAGACATGATTAGGATGCACCGGATCTTCAAATCCACTAGGTTGAGCAACATAAATTTCTTCTTTGATCTTCCCATTTAGAAAAGCTGTCTTTATGTCCATCTGGTACAGCTTTATATCCAATGAACAAGCAATAGCTAAAAGAATTCTTACAGCCTCCATGCGTGCAACAGGTGCGAACGTCTCTCCGTAGTCGAGTCCCTCAATTTGAGTGTATCCTTGTGCAACTAGTCTTGCTTTATTTCTGACTATATTGCCTTTCTCATCAGTTTTGTTTCGGTACACCCATTTAGTACCAATCACGTTGACATTTGGAGGTGGTTCTGTCAACTCCCAAACATCATTTCTTTCAAATTGAAGTAGTTCGTCCTGCATGGCAGCGATCCAGTACTCATCCTTCAAGGCTTCAACAGTATTCTTAGGCTCTATCTTTGACACAAAGCAATTGTAACCAGCTAGCTCCTTGAAATCTATAGCCTTATGTCTAGTCTGTCGCTGTGCTTTAGGATCACCAATGATGTCATTAGTAGAATGATGCTTAAGAACCCTTGATCCTTTTCTATTGCTTTGAACTTCTTCTACAGGTTGTTCCTCAGATTCCTGTTCCACTGTAGTTTCAACTTCGGGTGGACTATCTGGTTCTGTTTCTTGTTGTTCAGGAATGATCTGTTCATTCTCAACAATAGGTTCTTGATTTTGTTGGGGTAGATGATCATCATCATCAGTCCTGTTGTCTATAAGATCAAAGTCCTCAAAAACAACATTAGTACTTTCAATTACCTTCTTAGCATTTAGGAGATATACACGATAAGCTTTTGAAGTATTTGAATAACCAATGAAATAGCCATCATCAGATCTAGAATCAAACTTTTTTAAGTTTTCTCTATCTCTAAGAACATGACATTTACAACCAAATATATGAAAATACTTTACCGTAGGCGTGTTACCTTTCCACAATTGATAAGGTGTAGTATTTGTATGTGGTCGCAGCAACACACGGTTTGCAATATGATTGGCTGTATTAACAGCTTCAGCCCAAAACATCTTACTCATTGAACTTGCATGTAATAAGGATCTTGCCATGTCTTGTAGAGTTCTATTCTTTCGTTCAGCCACTCCGTTTTGTTGAGGAGTTTTGGGGGCAGAATACTCATGTGCAATTCCATGCTCATCACAGAATCGGTCGAACGACTGATTTTCGAACTCCTTACCATGATCAGTTCGAATTCGAGTAATCTTCCTTTGCTTTTCATTCATCAAACGTAAACTCAAGGCCTCAAAATATTCAAATGATTCATCTTTTGACCTAAGAAAATGAACCCAAGTAAAGCGTGAATAATCATCTACACAAACTAGAATATACCTTTTACCATTTAGACTTTCGACTTCAGTAGGTCCCATAAGGTCCATGTGAATTAAGTCAAGGCAATCCTTTGTGGTAATCTGATCAACTAGTTTGTGCTTTGAACGAGTCTGCTTTCCTTTGGCACATTCTCTGCAAGTGGTCTGGTCGTTTTGTGATAGTTTCGGCAACCCTCGAACGACGTTAGAGTTGCTCAGCTTGTGCAAAGATCTGTAGTTTAGGTGTCCAAGACGTTTGTGCCACAAGTTGGTCTGATCAATGTTGGTAAGTAAGGCTTGAGAGGCGTCATCAGTTAAGATGTAACAGTTATTCTTTGAACGACCTCCTTTCAATATGCTTTCATCTTGGTCATCAAAAACTCTACATGAGTGTTTGGTAAAGAGGACCTGTAAATCTTCATCACAAAGTTGACTAATAGAGATAAGATTAGTTGTTAGTCCTTTAACATAGTAAACTCGTGATAGTTTAGAAAGTAATCCATCCTTTACTTTACCAAAACCGGCTATTTTACTTCGTTTACCGTCTCCAAAAATGACATCTCCACAATCCTTTTGCTTGTAATTTGCTAAGAGGTCTTTCCTTCCAGTCATATGTCGAGAGCATCCAGAATCAAAATACCATTGATCGTTTCTGTGTTGTGCCTGTAACGAAAGAACAGCAAAACATACAGAATTCTTATTTTTATTCTTATTTCTGGGTATCCATACCTTTTGCATTCTGAATTTCTTTCGTAGTTCCTGATCTGGCCAAACAACTGGTCTTCCATTCATAAGATCTCTCAAAATTCGCATACAAGTATCTGCTGTGTGTCCAGGCAGATTGCAATAAAGACAGTCTCTTCTTCGTCTGGACGAACAATCTTCTTCAGCATAAGATTCTTCATGAGTTGGGGGCAAATATCCTCCACTTTTGAACTTTGTTTTGCTTGGTGTAGATTGCTTTGTATATCCTAGCCCTGTTTGATCACCAACACGTTTTCCCATAGAAAGAACTTCATCAAGTTTGTTTTTACCTTTGGTTACCTTTTGAAGCTCATCATTCTTGACTTTAAGATCGTCAAGCTTTTTCTCCATTTCAAGAATTTTGCCTTTAAGAGTGTTGTTCTCCTTTTGCATAACTTCATTCTTTTCAACTTCAAGGTCATATGCAATACCAACGTCTGTTAGTTGTCCCAACAATTTTTTGTTCTCCTGGACAGCAACTTCAAAGTCCTCTTTAAGTTCATTGTAGTCAGCAAGGAGTTGATCATACTCGTCATCACTTTCACCTGAATCAGAATCACAATTGTTAGGTGAAAAACATATGGACTTGACAATACCTTTAATTGTAGGGCTTGCAACTCTTGTGGTGAAGGCAATGACTTCATCATCTATTTTTTGTTCATCAGTAGTTCCCTCAAGATCATCATCACTTAAGGTTGCTTGGAATACCTTCTTCTCCCTCAATTCTCTTCTCTTGGTAGTAGCACATTCAGATTGAATGTGTCCTTTACCTCCACATTCATAGCATATTACTGATCCGAATTTATCAGGTTTGCCATAGTCCTTCTTTGAATTGAATCGATCACCCTTACTGTTATCCTTCTTTTTGAAATCTTTACGTGGTAGTCTGTCCGTCGTCTGAACATCATTGGAACTGCGACCTTGACGTCTGTTGAACTGTTTAGCTCTCCTTTCTTGCAACATCTTAGCTACTTTTCTGGTAATATAGGATACATCATCTTCAGAAGAGTTACCGGAATCTTCTTCTACGTTGAGTGCAATATTCCTTATTGACTCTTCTTCTAGATGATTCATCTCGTAGGTTTGAAGAATTCCCACAAGACCATCCAAAGTGATTGTATTCAGTTTATCCAATTCTTCCAGTGTTGCAACTTTCGGAGCATACTTCTTGGTAAGAGTCCTTAACATCTTTCGAACAAGCTTTTGGTTATCGTACACCAAACCCAAGGAATAGGCTTGATTTACGACATCCTTGAACCTTCCATAGTAAACAGAGATCGACTCATCTTTCTTCATCTTCAGATTTTCGAACATTGTCTCAACTCGCTGTAGCTTGGTCGCTCGAACGTCTTCAGAACCCTCATACATCACTTCTAGAGTCCTCCATGCATCATGGGCCAGTGTGTGATTTGTAACAAGTTGGAACTGAGTTTCGTCCATGGCGCTAAAGATTGCATTAAGAGCTGTATAATTTCCTTTCTTGGCATCTTTTTCTGCTTGTGTGTATTCAGCCTTTGTAGCTGGTCGACTACCAGGAGGATCTGTAGCTCCATCAGTTGTGGCTCGTGGTCGTGTTGGTGGTTGCCAGGCTGTCTCGACTGCATCCCAGACTTCATCTCCAAGTGCCATCAAATGGATTTTCATTCGAGTTCGCCAGTATCGATAATTTGTGCCATCGAACAATGGTGGCCTAGAAACAGATGCACCCTCTCTGCTCATTCTTCAAGATTTATCAAAATCGTCTCTAGTTCGTCAGAGTCTGCCGCTCTGATACCAAGTGTTGGTCCCAGTTTACTATCTTGAACTATGAGCGTGTCGTTTGCTGTCTGTTAAAACTACGAGTAAACAGATTATATGTGTATGTGTGTGCAGAGTGATCAGCGGAATGTAAACAAGAACACAAGAATTTGGTGACCCAGTTCGATCCAAACGGATCTACGTCTGGGGGATGCCAATCCAGGTTCTATCACTAACACTCAGAAATTCTAAACCTAACAAGACTTGAAAAACAACCAAAAGACAGACTCTGTTACCGAGACGACAATTCCGGTAGAACAATCGTAGTCTGGACTCCCCCACAACTCCGATTGCTGGACAACCCGTCCAATCTGATTTCTTGATTGCCAAACCCTTTAGATTTCAGAACTTTGGTGTAGAAGACACACTGAGTTGCTCCTTTCGATCCTTCAGAGGCTCCTCGCAAGGATCAACCTCCTAAGCGTGAGTGAGAAAAGATTTCTTCAATTCGGCAATGCCAATTGAAGCAATGTGCAGCACGATCTTGATGATTTGATTACAGATTCTCATTCGAAGAAGAACGAACCATCAAGACTCTAAAACTCTCTAGAAAGAAACTCTATGAAATCTTGGAGAGAGAAACTGAACTATTCTCAAAGTGTAAAAACTCAACAATGAATTACAACTCAACTAATACATACAATCGATCTAATCACAGGGAATATATATATCTAAATCTGAATAGACTCAACAATCGATTGAAAGACTGCTGTGCGGGCGAGAGCAAAACTGTCAAAGAGCAGTTACATAGAAGCAGTTACAACAAACCCAAAACTGCTATTCGGACAGTGTCATCTGCACAAGAGTTTTGTTAGTACAACAACACAAACATTGTAGTATATTTGAAATTTGAAATCTAGCTACATTTTTGAAACCCATCAGCTGCATTCTGGAAGTTGTAGTTGGCGGCTACATGAGTTGAAAGATGAAAAGGGATTTGATGAGTTTGTAATATTGAATTCTCTCTTAAATATACTGATCAATTCTGTTGTTGTATCCGACGGCGGCATGCATATGTTAAGAATATGTTTTGAAATGATGATATTTGGATGAGATGAGAGTATATTGTTGTTGTTGTTGACTTATTAATTGTGAATGGATGATGGATGGATGATGCAGGCGACATTGATAAAGTTGATAAATGAGGCGTCGGCCGACCTCCCCGATTGGGACACCATTGGAAAACTTACTACTGGTGATAATGCCACCGCCGCCGCCGCCACCTCATAAATTACAAACAAACATCATTCATTGTACACATACATGCCAACGACTAGTATCATCTGATGAATTAATGGAATCATTTTCAGGATATTGTTGCTTTTCCTTTTTCATGTTTTCATTTCATTTAATTCCAGTATATCTGTACAACTTATATAGACAAATAACAAATTTCATGTTAGGGGATCAGTTTGACTTAGAGGGAAAAAAAAAATAGGCTTAATATACAAGAAATTTCCCTTCTTTCCAAACAATAGAAACAACCAACAAACATTATTAGTGTAATAATTGGATTGGATTACCCACTCAGCTAATTATATTCAGCCGTTCAATTTAAAATATTACTTATGATCGAGAAATGCTAGCAGCATATATATAGTAATTCATTTCATCTACACAAGTTTGATCGAGTTGCCCTGTTGGGTAACTGGGCAGAATTGACTATGTATGTATAGAATTAAAGACTTAATAGTACATGCAATGGCAAATTGGCAATGGGAAGTAATTAAAACTCCAGTGTGTTCCTAGAGCAATCAAGTTTGGATGCATACTTTTATTTTGACTGCTCATGCAGTTGTGATGTCTATATTTATTTTTGTGATGTGTTTAATATCACTACTATATAAAGCTAATAATTTCCAAACATATATGCATCACAAAAATACTTTCTGAATCACATCTTTTATAGCACATCACAAAAACTACTTTTCCCACACAGCATCACCTACAGTCAACTGCATATAAGTTGTTTCCTTCCTAGAGAGGCTAACCTAGTACTACCTCCGTTCTTTTTTAATTGTTTCATTCCAATCTCAGTTTTCAACTAGCTGACTTTGGAACTTTATTTGGTTAAGTTAGAGAATGATTTTGAAGGTAAGTCTAACATGAGTTTTGTAGTTTATAATCTCTACTTTCATTATTACTTTACCATTTTTTTATTTAGCCTTATAACGAATCATATAAAACCATCCAAAATCGGTAGTTGAAAAAAGTGATTGAAATGGAACAATTAAAAAAGAACGGAGGTAGTACTAGTAGCCGATCTAGCAGCTAATTCTTAGAACAAGGATTTTATATGTGGGGTGGAATAAATAATACTTCTAGTAAACACGTCCACCCGATTCAACTAGGGTCGCTCTAGAAAATGATGTTCGTCCTCTCGAAAAGTGTTTGCATAAATGCTACTACCCTTTCAATTACTGAAAAAAACAAGGACTACTAAGTTATTACTTAATTTAATATTATTAATTATCTTTTTGTAATAGTACTACATAGAGAGGTCAAATCCATGCTTTCCAACTCTATGGTTGATGGTTTAATTTCCCACCCAATTCTCTATTCATTCCCTTTATCTATTTGTAATTTGAAATGTTTATTTATTGCTTTAGGGAAGCAAAATTTTCTGTTTCCCTTCTTTCTTTTGAGTCTGTTCGGATATAAGGAGATAGCATATAGGGGATGTTTGAGAGTTAGTGGATCCACTAGCGGATAGCGGATTTGGAGAGAAAACTGCGAGATAATATGCTTTTCCAATCTGCTATCTGCTAGCGGATCCGCTCACTCCCAAACATCCCCATAGTATATAGCACTAGCAGAATTGAGTAGTAATTAAAAAAAATAGATTTGACCAGCAGATTATAGTAGCAGATTTAATTAAAAAATGTTTGGTAGATAGCAAATTTAATATATAAAATTATGCAATCTACCATCTGCTCTCAAATATGTTTCAAAAGCTAGTATATTGAAAATTAACATATTGATCCAAATATACTACTTACCAAACAAATATATAGACTCGTCAAATTTATTATATATTACTCCCTCCGTCCCACGAAGTTTGAACCCTATTCCTTTTTGGGGTGTCCCACGAAGTTTGAACCCTTTCCGTTTTTAGAAAATTAAATTAATATAAGTTTGATTAGAATCTTAATTATTGTCAAATCCCATTAAAAATACTTACTTTTACTATTCTGCACAAATTCCAATGCATTGTTACTTTCCTACACAAAGTCCCTTATATTTCTTTAACTCTTAATATTACAAAATTGATACAAATAAAAATTGTATAAAATATATATTCTAAAACTACACGATTAGACGATTCTAACAAGACCACATTTGAATATTTTTCTCAAATTACATCACTACGATAATATTAAGTCAAAGTTAAACAATAAACAATATCAAAATTCATTATAATCTTAAACACAAATACCCACACCACTTTAACTACTAAACTCCACTACCTAAATTACCGTGCCCAAAAGAAAGGCTTCAATCTTCGCGGGACGGAGGGAGTATATGCTCTCATATGCTTGCAACCAAACAACCACCTCTTATAAAAGGAGTAAGAGCAGATTTTGTAGCAACGAGTAATCTATTGTTTAAAAGAGTAAATTAGTTTAATGAGTCCAAATTTGAATCTGATCTCATTAATTTGTCCATATTAAATTGGAACCTTATTAAATATATTTTTGTAAAAATAAAAAGATATAATTTAAAAATAGAATTATTATACTCCATAATTTAACAAAGTGAAGTTATAAAATAAATATATAATTTTCAGAAAGACTTAAAATTCTTTAAATAATAAATATTAAAAATGTTGAAACAATTTACTCCCTCCGTTCCTTTTTAGTTGTCTTTTTAGAGATTGAAAAGTGTTCCAAAATAGTTGTCATTTTTAGGTAGTTATAGGTAGTTATGTTATATTTTTACTATATTGCCCTTCACTTTACATAAATGCTATTTGTTGAACATTTATTAGGATCGAGTTTAATTGAAGGGTAAAAATATAAATGTATGAGTTAATTAATGCAAACATTGGTTATTGAAGTTAAGTTGAAAGAGACAACTATAAAGGAACGGAGGGAGTATTTATATTTATATCACACACATGACCTCTATTTTTAACGGTTGTGATATGAAGTAGATTTCATCAAATAAATTAAGTTGTCAACGGTGCTATTGCACAGGTTTCATCTGGTTTTTAAATGGATATTGAAATATGATGATATGCCACGTAGGTAACGCAGCGAGGTATTATGTTCCAGCCTCCAATAAATACTATTGACAGACAGCCACAGAGAAAACGAGAGACCACAAGGATCCGAGATAGATTCTTAAATTAATGCAATTCTCCCCAAAATCCTATTAGATCAATCCAATTTTACCCGCTCTCTACACACTTCACATTTTGCTTCAAGTTTGGGCACTTTTGTGAACACCCACCCTGCAGTCCAACCAACAATGTTGTTGATTCACAGAAAATCGACCACCCCTCGGCACTTTTCTTTTGTTTGTATGTTGGCACTGGCATTAGTCCTATCTGCTGCTGTCCTGTTGACGACATACAACGCCACCGCACCTTCGTCGGGGAAGCCCACACTGCCGCCAGCAGCAGCAACAACAAGATCGCCGCCGCTGCGTCGTCGTCGGCGATTTCATGTGGCGGTGACTGCATCGGAGGATGTGTACAGCACTTGGCAGTGCCGTGTAATGTACTACTGGTATAACAAGAACAAGGATTTGCCACGCTCCGAGATGGGCAGCTTCACCCGAATTCTCCATTCCGGGCATCGCGACAACTTCGCCGATGAGATTCCTACCTTTGTCGTCGATCCTTTCCCCAATGGCCTTGATATGGTGAGTGAGAAAAATATATATAGCTCATCAATTTCAATCAATTTATTGTACCTTTGTTGCTAATATTTATATAAGGACGACTTATGCAGGGATATCCTGTCCTGCATCGACCTTGGGCATTCTATCAATGGCTGGAGAAGGCAAAGATTGAAGAAGAGTTGGTTCTTTTTCTATCAACATGATTGATACTACTATATGATACCTGTGTACTAATTAATTACAAGGAGTTTGTGTTTGTCCTTTTAAATGTTATGTAAAATTTTGAGCAAGTTTCAAGTGTGGCGACTCCTTTTGCTGCAGATACATATTGATGGCGGAACCGGATCACATTTTTTTGAAGCCATTGCCAAACTTATCCGTCGATGACACCACACCCGTTGCATTCCCCTTCTTCTACATAGAACCCGAAAAGCATGAGAAATTCATCAGAAAGTTCTTTCCGGAGGAGATGGGACCGATAACAAACATTGATCCAATAGGCAACTCTCCGGTCATAATTAAGAAGGCGAGTTTTCCATTCTTCTAAAGCTGTTTGTGCAATTTCTCTGGAGTTAAAAATTCTTAAGGAACCGTGAAGCGACGTGCAGGATGTGCTGATGAAGATAGTGCCTACTTGGACAAACCTTACCTTGGCTATCAAATATGATGCTGAAGCCGACAAGGAGCTCGGATGGGTGCAAGAAATGTGAGACAATCTTGGACAAAATGTCTACATTATGGATTTTGCAATGAAAATTTCTGACTTCATAGTATTTGGCATGATTCTAACATTTGAGCTATCCGTTGGCGAAGGTACGCGTATGCTGTGGCCTCTGCTCTTCATCGCGTGAAGCATACTCTTCGAAAAGATTTTATGCTGCAGGTTTATTAATGGAAAGTTATGATTCTCATTACACTGAATTGTAGTGTTAACACGACGAATTTTAAAACTTGAATCTTGATTATCAGCCCCCGTGGGATGAAGAGACGGATGATAAGTACATTCTCCATTATACATACGATTGTGACTACAACTCGAAGGTAAATTAAGGTGGACGGACCTCCTCATGAACTTGTTATGTTATTAGTCCTTTTTCCAATTTTTAAGATAATGTTTTGGACTATGATCAGGGTGAACTAACCTACGAACAAAAAGGAGAATGGGGATTCAGTAAGAGGGAATTTGTAGATTTTCCCCCGCCTCGAAATATATCGATGCCACCAAAGGGAGTTCCCAAAAGCGTGGTATGTATATTGTTTGCGGCCTCATTTCCTTTCTTCAAATTGGCATTGTGCATTTGTGCTTTAACTAATACAACCTCTGATTTACAGAAAATTAAACGCAAGTATGTTGTCTCCCATATGGTTGTTTTGATTTGCAGGTGGCATTGGTAGAGATGATAAATGAGGCAACACACAACCTTCCTTATTGGGACACAATGGGAAAAGTTGTCAATTAATGTCGGAACCAAAACTTCGAGAGAAATCCAGATATGCGGGAAAAAAAAGATCCTTCTTGTGTTTGTTTGTTCCAATTATAAAACCAAAGGGTTTATTATAGAATCTTTGAACACAAAATGGAATTGAATTAAAGATCAACTCATCTACACAAACAAAACTTCTTGTAGGTATTTCATCAAATACTTGGGATGCATAAGTTTAAACACATGATTTGGCTTCAGTTCAGCGCAAACCAACTTGGTTGAGAGCCGTGATGTTAATTCTTACAGTCTCCAAAAACAACATTGAATTCACAAGCAATGTAATCCCTTTTCTGGTTGGTTCAAAAAATATTCGTCAAGACATTCTTTATGAGATTTGTGTCATTTTCAACACAAGTTTTTCCATACTAGGGGTCTGTTCTGCACGCAACTTTTGAGAGCTTTTGGAAGCTTTTAAAAGCATTTGATTTTATATTAAAATTATAGCCACGTTCTGTACACTAGCTCTTGTAGCATTCAAAATAAGCCAGCAAGCTTATTTATGTCCAATTACAATTTTAACACAATAACCAACCCATTACCCGATAGTCTATATAAATATTTGTTTATTTTATGTCATTTTATAAATTTACGACAGCTACAACTAGTTGTAGTAAACACTTAAATAAACTAACAGCTAATCCGCAGCTACAGGCTACACTCCGTGTGCAAAAACAGACTCGTATACCATGGCGAAACTTAACTGCTAGTATGATAGAAGTCACACCAACATTTTTCTTTGTAATAAATGCTTCTTAGAAATTCTTCCAAAATTTTTTGGTTTGATTTTTTTTTTCAATCTTTGATCACTAAGTTCTTGGTATTGTAGCATCATTTGGGTAGGAGTGATATATGGTTTTTCTTATTTTTCTTGCAGTGATTAAAGCCGCAATAAATATTTGAATTGATTTATAGTTTGGACTTGTATACTGGCAAAAATGCAAAACTGATAGCAATACCCATATGTATGTATCTCCTCGTGGACACTCTATTCAGGGATGTAATTTTAGTTTAAATTTAATAATTACAAACTGACCATGTACTGTATACCGTAAGTGTTTTTTAATATCTTTTTTTGGGTTAGCAAGTATTTTAATAACTTGAAATATAGTATGTATATAATTGCAATTACAAATTCAATTTGGGGTATTAATCTTTCGTGGTTACGTAGGGTTGGTTATATTGGCCCGTCAACTCACATGTGGCACTGGGTAGGGGACTAGGGGGTAGCCGGGTAGGGTGTTTTGTATGCAGGGTTGATCGGTTACTACAAGAAAAAACCCAATTACCGACCATAATTCCCGACCACCAGAGTACCGGTTGGATTTACCGACCCCATTACCGACCCCAAAATGGGGTCGGTAATATTTAGCCGTTATTGGGACCCAGGGCATTCGACAACCAAAACATCGACCACAATAAATGTGATCGGCGTTACCGACCCCACATTACCGACCCCAAATGGGGTCGGTAATTGTTACCGACCCCATTATCAACCCCAGTTGGGGTCTGTAGTTTTTCCCCATTTTTTTTTATTTTTATCATAATACCGACCCCATTACCGACCCCATTTGGGGTCGGTAATTTTTTTCCATTTTTTTTATTTTTATTGTATTAATGATCCAATTACCGATCCAATAGGGGATTGGTAGTTTTTTTTTTTCCAATTTTTATTATTTTTTCCTTTTTTATTATTTATCTAATATTTTTATTAAATATTTATTTATTATTTTTATAATTTAATTATTTATTTATTGAATCTTTTTATTTTATTTTTTATTTTTTATTTTATAATTAATTAATTAATTAATTTAATTACTCAATTTCATAACTTATTTAATTAATTTTATTTTTTATTTTTACTTCATAATATTTTTATTAAAAATGAATTTATTCAAGCAAAAAAAATAAATTATGTTATTATTTATATATTTTAATTTTTCTTATTTTTTTATTATTTTATTATTTATTTTATATTTTATTCAAAATTTATTTGGTTATTTATATAATTTAATTATTTATTTATTTGAGAAAATTAATTAATTATTTATTTTATTATTTATTTATTAATTTAATTATTAAATTCAATAATTTATTTAATTAATTTTATTTTTAATTTTTGACTCATAGTATTTTTTTATTAAAAAAAATTTATGTTATTATTTACATTTATTTTAATTTTAAATAATTTTATTATTTTAATTAGTTCATTGATTTCAATTTTTCTTGATTTAATTAATTTTATTTTTTAATTAATTTAATTACTAAATTTTTTATTATTTAATTAATATAAGTTTAGTTTATATTTTATATTTCAATTTAAATAACTACAAGAAAAAGTCAATTTAGCGATCAAAATTTGCCATCGAACATATTGGATCGCTATTACCGATATATATTGGGTCGCTATTATTTATATTAATTATTGAATTTTATTTTGCATATATTATTTTTAATTTTTATTATGGAATTTAATATTTTTATAAAATTTTTAATTTAATTAATATTTATTCAGATTGGTTTCTGTTTTATTACATTTAATTACTGTTTTAATTAATTTTACCCATTTAATTTTATATTTTATATAATTAATGAATTATTCTATTTATTTATTTAATTAATATCAATTTTTATATTAATCTTTATTACACATTTATATATAAAAATATTATATATATTTAACAAATTGCATATGATAACATGAAAAGTTGTGTTCCGGATGGCACGCATGCGGGTGAAAAATATACTTCACCTGGGTTCGAATCCCCTCTTCAGCATTGGGGAGGAATTAATATATATGACACGTGACGGCTTCTCATTGGCGGTGCATAGGCGTAGCCCAGCCGGTTAAGTTGTCGCTTAGTGAGGCTGAGATGGTGGGTTCGAGCTCTCCTGAGCACATTTTATCTCATATAAGAGATTTACTGACCCCAATGTGGGGTCGGTAATGGGGTCGGTATCGGGAATTCTACCGACCCACTTGAGGTCGGTAATGGGATCGGTAAAGCCACCGACTACAACCTCCCGTGGTCGGTTTTGGATTACCTACCAGCATTTTACCGACCCGGGTTTGGGGTCGGTAATGGGGTCGGTAAGGGCCTAAACTTTCTTGTAGTGGGTTATAATACAGTAATGGAGTACTTCATAATTCCTCCATTTTTTTAAATATCACGGACCCACATTTTATGCAATTCAGTATACGTTTTTAATCCCCAACTCAAATTTCATACAAATAAAAAATTATGAAAATTTGATTTTCTAAAGTTATGCGATTAGACGAATTCAACAAGATCTCACTTGACTATTTTTTATCTTATATAATTGTATTAAAAACTCGAATCAAAATTACTCAGTGAACAGTGACAAAACCTCCAATGTGTATAAAAGAACGGAGGAAGTAGTATTTATTTATAAGAAATCCTGGATCAACGTGCAGGCTTTGCTTATGAAAATTGTTCCTACATGGACAACCCTCAATTTAATTAGACATTACATATATTTACCAAGGTGATTGTGTAGGGGTGGCTGCACAACCCTCAATTTACATCCAGCCATCATGTTTGTATTGTGGGCCAATGTGGGGTTGTGTTGTGTGATGGATGGACTGGTGTGTTTTGTGTGATGCTAAAAAAATATGATGTGAGATATAATTTTTGTAATGCGAGTTGTATTTTTTGTGATGTGTGCACATGTATACTCTTTAAGGGATTACCCTAACCGGATTAATTTATTTATTAGCATTATTCCCATTTAATGGAGGAGAAATTTGAACAAAGAGGGGGAAAAAAATATATTAATGGAGCCTTGCAAAAATAGTGAAAACCCATATTCATTGTATTTTATTTTTGGTATTGATAAGTTCAAAATACCATGAACTTTTAATTAGGGAAAAAAATATGATCATCGTACATAACCCAATTAATATTTAAACTATTGTATATTGTAATTAAATGTCTCAGTGGAAACTAGAAAATGCTTCTATTTGTCATGCACCCCGGCCCTAAAAACTCGAAGAAAAAAAAAAGGTAGCAGTCCTGTTGATGAGGACAAGATGTAGTGGAATTTCGATGTCATCACATCAGGCTCTTCAATTTAATTTGTTCAATACTCCAATATAGGAGTACTAAAACCTGAGATATCGTACGGTCCACATTACGCCAAACTACAAAATAATATGTATGTATATATATTACATATTACTCCTTCCGTCCCACTAATTCTATCTCATTTTTCTTTTTGGCACGTCCCATTACAAATGTCATATTTCCTATATAGGAAATAACTAAATACTTAATTACCAAATCTACCCCTATCACATCAAATCAATAAATTAATATATATATATATATATATTAAAATTTCAATCCACTATTATTCATAAATTCAACTCACAATCACGCATAAATAAATCAATAAAAAATTTCAATTTCATTACAACGCATAAATTACCAATTTACCCTTACTTTAAACACTAAATACCCCTACATTAAATACAACTAACTTCACATTAAAAAAAAACCGTGTCCAAAAGAAACGAGACATTATAAACGGGACGGAGGGAGTATATGCAGAACATGATGAAAAATCCATTGCACGAGTTATTTTTCAGAAGAATAAATAAATAAATTAATTTTTTTTTTTAATAGTAATAATTAGTAGTAGTACAATACATACAACTGGTGGAATATTATCGATGTCAAGATCACCCTAGAGGTCAAGGCAGTATTAATGCCATATCGTAACAGTAAAGACATTACTAGCTAGCTTTATCCAACGGCCTCTATAGTTTGCCAATCGTCGACCTATGATGATAAAAACATGCAAAGAATATAAATAAATGATACGATGCTATTGCTAATCGGTCCTTTTTATATACTATTCAAGAAGAGATAAAAATAAATCCTAGGATAGTGCGTGTATGTTGGGTTCACTACGGTTTTTAATTTCCTTCCTCAGAAAGAATAAATTTATGATATTTCGAAAATACCATGCATGTTTTTCTAGTTCTAGTGAAGAATATCAAGAAGTGAAACTGAAATTAAGTATATCATCTTTTACCCTTTTTACATGCATGTATATATCAAATGAAGAATGGGTTTTTAGTCATGATTTTTTTGTAATTACTTTAATTTTATGAGGAAACTGAATTTCAGTCCGAAAATAATCTTTTTATGTAGCAAATTAGAGACGTTATAATTAAATTACAAATATACAAATGCAGTAAGAATAGAATATAGTGTAAATATTGCATTTTTAACATAAAGAAAGCCCCGTTGATCTTTTTACAAGATATATCGCAGAAACTTTAATAATCTGTTTAGTGACATACTGACATGTACACTCACTCATCAGATCAGATGCATACTAAAATTTGATAGGGACTTTATTCGTTATCATCAATGGTTATAAAAAAGTTGTTCTATATACAATAATATTTTTTTTTCCTTTTTATTATTATTAAACACAAACCCCCATGGTAGCTCTATATATGTAATTAAGACATGCATGCAATGTGATCAGTGTGAGAATTCAGAAACCCTATTATTATTAGCAGAGTCCCCCAGTAAGGTGAAAGGTCAGTATACTCACTAGCTCGGAGAGAATATATAATGGTATGTAAATTAATAGAAAAAGCTTGAATTGAAAAGTAGTAGTACTAATTAGTACTTGATATGTGGTAAGGTAAGCGTGTGGGGAGAGAAGATGACTACTCAATTCATTAATTGTTATTGAATGAAGATGGAAATAGAAGAATAGTGGTATAGTGATGTAAGAATTAAAGGGTTGGGGTGTCGTAGAGACGTAGAGAGTCAATTAGAGTGGGTGACAATGACATATACTTCTATATACTTCCTCCGTTCCTAAATAAATGTCACGGACCCACATTTCACGCAATCCAATACACATTATTAATCCGTAATAACTCAAATTCCATACAAGTAAAAATTATGAAAATTTTATATTCTAAATCTATGCGATTAGACGAATCCAACAAGATCTCACTTGACTATATTTTATCTTATATAATTGTATTAAAAAGTCGAGTCAAAGTTACTCAATGAACAGTGACAAAAGTCAAAATGTTACATTTAAAAAGGAACGGAGGTAGTATATACTAATTGGAATGGACAAATAACTAAGAGTGGGGGGCATTAATGCATAATATATAAGGCCACCACTATCACTACCACACCACCAACGGTGGATATGATCTCAATCTCAATTCTCAACATTAGCTAGCTAGCTTGGCTTTACATCAACGCTATCCGCCTATTCCATTTATTACTACATTATTAATCCACTTCACTAACATACTACTACTCTACTCTACATATATATATGCCTATTTATATATACTCACTCTTACATAATACTATTAGTTCTTCTACTACTTTAATACTCCATACAGTAATAATCACTTTCTTGTTTATTACGGACTACTAATATATACAAGAGGGGTACTATAGTATATTGCTACTATGGAGGGGTCGTAGTGCCACAGTAAACAAACTCAACTATCTCTATTTCTCGCCTACTCGCCCTTTTCTATAGATATTATTAAACAATATGTAGATGGAACCCCATTATTTTACTTCATATGCATACGTCACTCAACTAATTTCTTAACTTGTTTTCTTTATTTCTATAATCAATTAAATATACACATATGCTACTCCATGTTCGAAAAAAAGATAAAATGCAGGTTATGATTTGGTTATTTTAATTAAATATAGGGTTTGTTCTATATTTTTAATTAGAAAAAAAAATGGTTATATGAGTATTGGATGAATCAAGTAATCGATTGACTTCACAGCAGCATATATGTGTATGTACTGTATTATAATTAGGGATGGCAATTGGACCCGGTGGACCCGAGAACCGACCCGGACCCAACCCGTTTAGCTCGGTTCGGGTCCTTCTTTTCGGGTCTGGGTCGGTTCTTGGGTCGGGTCCAATTTAGTTTTCTCGGGTCTGGGTCGGTTCTTGGGTCCAGGGGTAGACCCGTCCCAGACCCGACCCGACCCGACCCGACCCGAGTTGATTTGGTTGTGGAACACTAGATATGTGAGAGCAGCCTCTAGCCTACAATGTTTGGTTGCTCACCCATTGTTCTACAATGTTATTTTCCCAGTGTCCGGTATGCATATTATTGATTCTGAAATACATGGCTGATATATTATAGGTCACTCAAACACTCATCTTCATGTGGTCGAATGGTTGCACAAACTAATCAAATTATCTCCATGTTGCTACTGCTGTAGTGTTGCTCTTTTCATGTTTCATAGTTGCTGATGTTTTTTTTTTACTCCATCCGTTCCACTAATAGTGTCTCATTTCTTTTTGGCACGGTATTTTATATGGGATAGTTAGCATTTAATGTAGGGGTAGATTTGTGTTAAAGTGGAGGTAAATTAGGAATTTATGTGATTGTACTGTATTTAAATTTTTAATTGATTTATTTATGTATGATGTGATAGTTGTGTGATTGAAATTTTAATATAGTTAGTATTTATTAATATGATGTAATGGTAGTTGTGTTAAAATATCGAATCAAAGATACTCAATTAATAGTGTTTACTATGTAAACGTTAATATTTTTAAAAAACGGAGGGAGTATGTAATTATTTCCTAAACGGGAAATATGATAATTGTAATGAGACGGAACAATAAGAAAAATGAGATGAAATTAGTGGGACAGAGGGAGTATTATTTTTATCGGGTCCTGGGTCGGGTCGGGTCGGGTCCAACCTATTGCTTAGTAATTTTTATTAATTCTTCGGGTCCATGGGTCCACGGGTCTGGGTCCGGGTCCTGTCGGTTCGGGTCTGCTCGGGTCCAATGAGTAATACCTCGGGTCTGGGTCGGTTCTTGGGTCCTAGAATTCTCCTCGGGTCGGTTCTTGGGTCCTATCTTCACAGCAGCATATATGTGTATGTACTGTATTATAATACATGCACATTACTTTTTTTTTTTTTTTTTTTTTTTTGCAGACAGCCAAAGGAAAGGAACATGCACATTATTTATTCAACATTATTCCCTATACAAATTAAATATAAAATTGCAATTAATTATTTTCAATTTATAAACAAATTAAAGATGGCGCCTAGCCTTACTAGGCTGATTAAATTACAGTTTTGGAGAAGATATGTGGCAGATAACTATAATTAAGTGGATCTGAGAATCATTTGACTTTTTTTTTTTATTTCGAATATTTTTGCTCCTGGGAATTTAATTCTTGTTATAAATATGATCACAAACACTATGTCAAATAGAATAAAGGTCTCCATCAACTTGGCATCACAATGCATACATATACCTATATTTTTATTTATTTATTTCTTTTCTCATGTAGAATTGTGGTCAATGGATTTACTTTATTTATAATCATGATCAAAGAGAATCAAAACCCTTTATTGCTTGTCAAAAAAATGACAAGAAGATGATGACTCTTCACCCATTTTCTCCAATATAATTCATAGTGCTTTGTTAATGTTACTTTTGGAGTTATCCATTTTTGTATCTTCTTTTATCCCCCAAGTGCTTTTTCATGGTTCAACTCATCATATACTAACTAGCTAGTGCCTCTCATATCTGAGAAGGCTTAACTTCTCTTCTGGTATGTTTTCAGCAATTTGGCACACTCCAAGTTTAGCTTCTTTTTGCATATACTTAACTCAAGCACAATATTTTACATAATTCGAGATCCAACTAGCTATTTTTTCAGCTCTCAAACTAACCACTACCAAATACTTAGTTAAGAATGTACATGAAAAGACATGTTAGTATTTTGATACATGAGCAATTTCGATTCAAATTCCCATGTTAATGCAAGAAGCTCGCTCGATCGAAAAATAGGAGTCCATCGAGACGCTTCTTGGTTCTCATCCTTTCTTGATTTACTATTCTTACATCAAAGTTAAATGTAGTTAAGTCTAAAACCCTATACTACTCTACATACTACTTAAAATTTTCAAAGGGATCGGATCATTGATCTTGGCAGTATCGGAGTATTGGACAATACTAGGGTTTCTTGATTTTCTTAAGATGTGGATTAGTTTTATTCATGTACTAATATTTAATGAGTATCTTATTAATTTGGATGAAATAATAGCCTAATGATTAAAATTGGATACTTCATGAGAAATGGGCACAAATGTCTAAGGAATGAAGTGTTGTATATGTTGCTTCAAATTATAAATCCAAAAGATATTATACTATGCTCACCTCCAAAAAAATTAGTACATTGCCCTAATCATAGTCCCACTAATCCTCTATCATCCTTTTTCTCCCTCTAAAAGACTAAAAAACCCACCCAATAAAATGCCACACCCAACTCTCCTTTTCCCCTCCCTTTGGCCCCCCCCCCCCCCACCTTCCATTATTACCACACATTCCTTAATCCCTCCCCACCATCCTACATCCCCAATTATAAACCCTCTCACTTAATAAAAAAGAAATCCCAAGAACATCACAAAGTATAATTCTTACAAGGATGATCCATGGATAGAGATCATCAACAACCCAAACAATCCCCTAGGAAAACCCTTCAGACATCTCCACACTACCACAACAACAATAACAATAATAATAACACCATTATCACAACAACAAATGATAGAGTGAAGAGAGACGAGTGGAGTGAAGGAGCCATCTCGAGCCTTCTAGAAGCTTACGAAGCCAAATGGACGCTCCGGAATCGGGCCAAGCTCAAGGGCCAGGACTGGGAGGACGTCGCCCGCCACGTGTCCTCCAGGGCCAACAATTCCAAGTCGGCCAAGACGCAGACGCAGTGCAAGAACAAGATCGAGTCTATGAAGAAGAGGTATCGATCGGAGTCTGCCGCCGCCGCCGTCGACGCGCCGTCGTGGCCGCTGTACTCTCGCCTTGATGTTTTGCTGAGGGGGAATGGCTGTGCTGGTGGCGGAGGTGGAGGGCCTCCGGTGGTGCAGGTGGTCGCGAATCCGCCGCCGGTAGTGGCGACAGATGCGGTGGTGACGCCGGCGGCGATGCCGATGGCTCTCCTGCCCACGGCGATTCCGGCGAGGAGTGAGCGGCAGAATTCGCAGGGGTCGAATGCAAAGGTATGTGGTTTTGGTTTTTTTTTGTTTTTTTTTTCCAGGAATTTTATGTCATGCAATTCATTAATTTTTGGAGTATTAATTGGAGTATTTAATATTGAATAAAAGAAAAAGTAGCGTGCGCTTATTTGTTGAGTCAAATGATTGGTTAAATTTTTTTTTTCTATGCTTTCGCCAAAAATGATTGGTTAAAAAAATTGGGATAGGTTGTATGCCAGGATGGATGGAGTTAGGTTCCTTAATTAAATATATTTATTTTTATATAATTTACATAATTTTTATAAGTATTTTTTTATTAATAAAATTTTAATATTATCTATATATTAGTGTTTTTTTTTTTGGAAGAGATATATTAGTGTAATTTTATATAGCCATATTCTTATCTCTAGAGTTTTTTTAATTAGATACTGAAATGAAATTTTACATGTCTTGGTTGGATGAAGTAACAATTGTCCAATAATTGAGGAAATGAGGATTTGGCACAATGGCCATTTCCTATAACTTCCAACTTTATGGTTTGGATTTTGATTCTCACTCGATTTTATATTTATTTCCTTTATCTCTTTTATCTGTTTTGTTTTATAATATGTGTGGTTTGGGTTCCACAGACATTTTCCCCACAATGGTCATGTCCCACAATGGTTTGGAGTTTGATTCCCATTGGGTCTAATGGCTCTCTCTTTTTCTTTTTCTTTGTGTTTTGGATCCCACAATCCTTTCCATACCATATATGAGTGTAAATGTTTATTAAGTAGATATGCTTAATGTAGGGAGCGGATAATAACGGCGGTGCGAAGCCGTCGGAGCTAGGATCGGACAAACAGCCAACGGATGATGATACAGAGAGCAGCACTCCCCAGCTAAACACGATCAATCCGAAAGCCCCAATGAAGGGGACGGCGACGACGACAAAGGAAGAAAATAAGTGCAAAAAGTCGATTACAAATAAGCGGATGAGGAGGAGGGAAGAAGGGTACTGGGCGATTGGGGAGAGCATCCGATGGATCGCGGAGGCAATGGTGAGGTCGGAAGAAGCGCGGATGGAGACGATGAGGGAGATGGAGAGAATGAGAGCGGAAGCAGAGGAGAAGAGAGGGGAAATGGAGCTGAGGCGGACGGAGATCATCGCCAACACCCAGCTCGAGATTGCTCGACTGTTTGCCGGTGGTGGCTCATCCGCCGATTCTTCCTTGGGAATTGGAAGAAGTTAGCATCGCTGCAGCCTGCAGGGCAGTAGTATCATTATGTATTATTATTATTATTGGACCCTTAAATACAAACCAACCATTGGACCAAACAACTGTGAGGCCCAATAGATGAGTAAGGCCCATTAAGCTACAACAGTCCAAAACAAGTGTGTAAGGCCCAATAGATCACTTTCTAGCTTCAACAATGAATCAGGCATCAGGCATGGGTGGCCACAAGCAGAGCAGAGCAGATGGGATGGGAGCTGCATTTCTTACAATACAGTTTCAATCACCAATTTACTAACTAGTAGAAGTACTATAAAATAAAATAAAATAAAATGACTGATAAATATGAAGGCCCGTACGAGATGTCGTCGCCGCCACGTCCTCAGTTTTTAAATACTCCCTCCGTCCCATTAAAAGTGGCCACTATTCCTTTTTGGGGTGTCCCATTAAAAGTGGCCACTTTCCCTTTTAAGTAAATTAGATTAACATAAACATAATTAAAAACCCCACAATAATGACAATTGTACTTTCTGCACAAAGCCCCTATATATGTTTAACCATTAATATCTCAAAATGAGTATAAATAAAAATTATATAAAATATATATTTTAAAATTATACGATTAGACGATTCCAACAAGATCACACTTGACTATTTTATCTTTCTACATCATTACGATAAAATTAAGTCAAAGTTAAATAATAAATATGGTTAAAAGTCAAATGTAACCATTATAAATTAGATGGATAAATTAGTCAAATTTACTCACAACACTTTAACTACTAAATCCCACTACCTAAATTCTCGTGCCCAAAAGAAAGGGGCCATTTATATTGGGACGGAGGGAGTAACTTCTTTATTTCTGTACTGGACGCAATCCAATGCACATTTTGAATAATTAATATCTCATATTATACATAAGTAAAAAATATAAAAATTTGATATTTTAAAACTACTCGATTAGACGAATCCAATTACGACATCTCACTTGACTATATTTTATCTTACTATATAATTATGCTAAAAATTTGAACTAAAATTACTCGTTGAATAGTAATTACTATGCAAAGGGAGATGTAAAAAAAAAAAAAAAAAAAGGAGTATATCCGCGGATCTACCCATACATGCCCAGTGGCCAAATTTGAATGGCTCAAATTCAACATTTCCAAGTTGAGAAATGAATTGAGAAACAATCCTAGACTCCTAGTACCATTTAATGTTTAATTTTTAAATTATTTTATATTAAAATACTTAAAAAAATCAACTTTAAATAATTCACTCTCTCTTTTTTCTTTCTTTTTTTAATGGCTCAAATTCAACATTTCCATGTTGGACCAAAATGAATTGAGAAACAATCCTAGACTCCTAGTACCATTTAATGTTTAATTTTTAAATTATTTTATATTAAAATACTTAAAAAATCAACTTTAAATAATTCACTCTCTCTTTTTTCTATTTTTTTTTCTATTTTTTTTTTTCAAACTTGCTGAACAGCCTAATCGTGATGAAGCCCTCATCCCCATCTCTAAATCTCAAAATATATACTTAAACTCTAAACGTTATTTAAAATTAGTTTTTTAATTCTAAACTCTAAACTCAAATATAGGTAGAGTGGCAGATACATATTCATATAAATAGGGTGACATCTCAACGTATAATTGATGTGGGACATTCTAACAACCAATTGGTAGTAGATAGATTGGTCATGTCCATATAAACAGTGAGATATCCCAATATATAAGCGATGTGATGCATTATAACATCCCTCCACGAGATGAATGATAAGATGAATGATATTCATCTCGATAACAACTGAGATACCCCAAATGAGTATTCATGGCTCTGATACAATGTTAGAATGAATATTGACCTAGGTTTCAACTGAAAATCAATTTGTGATACGTAGAGCGACCCATGTCCAAATAAACATATAGCGGCATCCCAGCATATAATCGATACGGTACATTCCAACACTTATGAATTCTTCTTGTCCATCAAATTAATGGAAAATTGGGTGCCCATTCTAGAACGTGACAAAACTTACAACTGGTCGTCTTAGTTTATTGTTTAACAAATGCCACCGATGATGACAAACACAAGAGGCCAGCAATTGGGAAACCATAATAAACTATAGTACATTGCAAGAGAGCAATATTTATTACCTTTGAAATACGCTTTAAAATAGTGAGTGGTCTGTGGGTAGAAACTAGAAACAAACTAGAAATACATTAATAGAAATGACCGGAGCCGGAGATGGCAAAGCGGTGTGCGTGACGGGTGCATCAGGCTTCGTGGCCTCTTGGCTTGTTAAGGATTTGCTCCTCAATGGCTACACTGTTCACGCCACCGTTCGAGACGTGCACGATCCCACAAAGGTGGACCATCTCAAGGCACTTCCGGGGGCCGAACAACGCCTGAGATTGTTCCAAGCCGACTTGATGCAGCAAGGATCCTTCGATGCCGCTGTCGCTGGTTGCGGCGGCGTTTTCCACACAGCTTCGCCTGTCATATTTGCTGATATCAAAGACCCCCAGGTCAGGTCATTTCTGATCTCTTAAGCTATCTTTATCCATGACCACCCAACCGCCCAACTATCCAACCATCTCATTATTTAATTAATTTCTCTTTCCTCCAACTCATCATTATTTACTCAACCCAACCATGTCAATTTTACATACTTTATCAATAACCACCCAACCATCCAATCACAATATTATATATAATTATTTTAATTTGTATAATTTTAAACTATGTTGCAATAAAAAAAAAATGTACCAAAACAATAAATATTTTATCTTACTTATACAAAATTAAAAATCTAAAATTTTAATATATTTTTATTTATTTTTATTTCCTATAAATTTTAAAATAGGTTAAATATATCAAAATTGATATATTATGTATTTAACAAAAATATATCAAGAATGGTCTCTATTTGTAGAGAATAAAAAATTATAAAATTTGGTATATTTTAAACTTATATTTATGAATTAAGAAAAAATCACTTGACCAATGAAATTGAGACCAGTTTCTCAATCCCATTGGTCAAAATGAAAGAGACCAAGTGGTCTCAAGGTTGGCCATGACCAACCTTCCCAACCCAACCACTATTGTTTTTTTTTTTTAAATAAATGATGATGTGGAAGGTTGGGTTGGGGTGGGAAGGTCATGGATGGTGATGGTCTTACTGCACCCACCAACCACCCTTTGCTTTTCCTTTTTTTAGATTCTATGTGCGCGATACAAGATTTTGAGGAATTGAGGAGGGTTTAATTTCTATATACGATGATGTAATATAAAATGAAGGATCTGGACAATTATTATTGTTGTTTATCACATACTACTATAAATTGTGATATTGTATATATGCAGGTGGAACTCATACAACCCGCAGTAAATGGAACTCTGAATGTTCTTGGATCGTGCCTGAAGAACTCATCATCAATCAAACGTGTGGTCTTTACATCTACATTTGGCACGGTCGGTGTCAACAGAGATGTCATCATGATGGGTGGTCATGTTGCAATTGATGAAACATGGCACTCTGATCCTGCATTTTGCGAGGAAATTCAGGTGCTTATTACACTTATCTCATTCTCAGGGAAACTATATACTACTACTTCATTATTGCCCCTCTTTGCAATTTTCTATTCACAGAGGGGCTTGTTTTATTACTGTTTCTATTTCTTATACTACTAATATTTATTTTCAGGCATGGTATTGCTTGTCGAAAACATTAGCGGAAGAGGCGGCATGGAAATTTGCAAAGCAATATGGCATTGACTTAGTAACAATAAACCCCGGATTCGTTATAGGTTCTTGTCTGCAGCCAAATTTTAATTTTAGTTCCGAGGATTTTCTTATGTTAGTCACACATGGTATGTGAGAAGAATACCTGCAGTATTATATATGTTCCCTTTTGTTTGTTAATCCTTTACAGCTGACTATGATATGCACGATGAAATACTCGGATCATACTATAATGCAATGTTTCAGGGAAGTGCTTGATTGCTCCTTTTGGAATCGTTCCACTAGTCGATGTTAGGGATGTTGCACGTTCGCATGTTTTAGCATTCGAGAATCCTTCAGCTGAAGGCAGATACTGCGTGGTTGCACTAACCATGTACGCTCACGAAATTTTTAAAGTGCTGCACAATCTTTATCCTACTCTCAAACTTCCCAAAATGTAAGTATATATATATATACTTGTAATAATAATTGGTTCATTGGACATTCTAACATGTTTTGTTTTCATTTGAGGAAGAAGAATTCATATGATATATTGCTGCATCTTTCTTTGATTTGATTCTGCTGTCTGCAGTGATGGGGAGAATAATACAGCAACAGGGATGTCCATGGAGGTATCCAATGAGAAGGTAAAATCCTTGGGCATCAGTTTCTTACCTATTGAAGACAGCCTTAAGGAGACTATTGAACTTCTCAAGGAAAGAAATTTGATCGTAATGCCCTGATGAAAAGCATTCCCAGTATTTCCACAATTCAATAAATATATAAAGTTACTTTTAAAAACCTGTACTAATAATGATAGACTGAATTATCTTCACTTCAGTTTCAAATGTTTATCTATGAAATCTAGTAGTAATCTACAAATACTTAAACATGAAGTTGGCAAAGTAAGAGTTGGTCTTGTTGCACAAGTATGAAGTACCCTTCTTCATTCTTCACATTTCAAAGTACTTGTCCATGTCAAACTGCATACAGAACATCCATACTATTATTCATAGTGAAAATCTTTGTCATGGGCTAATTCTATGAATAAAATCTAATGGGAAGACAGGGAAAAATATGCAAACGGACAAAAAATGATCTAGTTAGTTCCATAGTGTATTATGACTGCCATAAAAGCTAGAACGAGTTCCACTTACTTTCTGTGCAATCTCGTGGGCGTAAACGGATTGTGTTCGATTGTTCCATGAAGAGTGTAAATGAATCAGAATAAATCCCTTGCGAAATTGATCCCGAAGTATTGGTGCCATTTCGACAAAGGAACAAATGGTCGAGCGAGCGGTTGGCATCCACGAGCAAAATCTTGTTTAACTGCAAACAAGCCTCCAGTGGGATTCCTTTCAACTTATAGCAGTGTTTGATTATCAAAGATCCAAGTTCCATGACGCCACCTTCTTCTACTTTCCATTGCACCAAATCCATGTCTTCAAGTAGCAAAACTCTTAGCCTCCTGAACTGATTCCTGCGAATCATCCACTCATATCCTTGAAAGGCGTTGCATTGCAATTTCAGCACTTTAAGATTTGGCAACTCGCCAACCCCATTCATGTATTTCCAAGGGTATTTCAAACCACTCAAGGTTAGTTTACTGAGATTTTCTGGTAGCATTTTGAAGGAAGGGTAGAGCACAGCATCTAGAACCTCCCTTGAGTTATGGGGATTTGTAACGATGCATTTCAACGATTGCAGATTGGAGAGACGGGCGAAATGCTTGGATAGAAGCAAGAATTCAGCTGCAGAGGGTCCCAAGTCAATTTGAATTCCTAATTTCTCCAGTTTTGGGAGACTGTTAAGAACTTGAGGAGTACAGCTGCGAGGGGTAACATCTAAAAGTACAATGAGGTTTGGCAGAAAGGAATACGGATCAGGGTCCGGTAGGTCACTCCCCGTGACTTGAAGATGCCTTAGTTCTTTCAGATCCCAGATCTCCAGAGGTAGATATGACCAGTTACTTTTGGATGACCTGATGTTAAAATGCTGATGCACAATCAGATACTGAAGATTGCAAAGTTGGGATATTGAGGGGGACATTTTATCACTACAGGTAAAGCTCAGATACTTCAACAGAATTAATGTCAGCACTTGGGTTGGGAACTGAAAGAAACGGACAGTAAGAGCATCCAACACCCTGAGCAACTTGAGACCAAAACACATTGATACTGGATACTTGTGATACGGGCCAGTGCAGAGGAGAGAGTGCGCGTTTGATGCAGAGGCCAATGAGTTGCGAACTTGTTTGATGCCAAATAAAGAATTGCTGAACACACTCAATCGGCGTTGATTCTCAATGATCGGTGCTGAACTGCTGCCAATACTGTTTAAAACATGGAAAAGCTTGTGCTTCTTAGCTTCACTTGCACACACATGCCAATACACAGAATGGATTTTGTAGGTATTCGTGTCTCCACTTATGAAGTTTTCTCGGAAGGCAAGAGATTTCTCATATCTCATTCTATCCTCCAACCGCTTCTTTGTCTCCTCATCAGGGGTAGAAGCTACCTCCAAATTGAACACCCTGATAGATTGAGAGGTATGAGAGCCTACAAAAGCTGTGTTGGGTATAGCTAGAGGACTGTTGGATAGAAAAACAACACTGTTGTTCACAAGTTCCTCTAAATAATCTGTGGCCATCACATGAGGGGCAAGAAATCCCTCAACTCTCCACAAATCACCAAGTTGAGATCCAAGGATGTCAGATTTTGGAAGGAATGTGGCCATATACAGAAAACATGACTTTAAGTGTTGGTTCAAGTGCTTGTAACTTAAAAGTAGTGTTTCTGTTGTTTGTGTTTGGTCATCTATACCTATGGAAAGGGGATTGGGGCTTTCTGCTATCTTGTTCCAGTATTCCAGTGTCTTTTCCTCTTTGGATAGATGCTCAGTTATTGCAACGATTGTCAAAGGAAGCCCTTCACAATTCTCGAGAATCCTTCTCCCTGCTGTCCAGAGTTGAGATGGGCATGACATATCACCAAACACCTTCTGGACGAACAGTTTCCAAGCTTCATCCTCCTTTAGGAAGCGCGTTTTCACGTAAGTGACTGGAAATGGCATACTACTTGTTACATCGAGTATCCTAGTCGTTACCAGGACTCTACTTCCAACCCCACTATCTACGAGACACACGTCCGAAAATTTCTCCAGAAACCTTTTATCCCAAACATCATCCAACACAATAAGGTATCTTTTACCTTCCAATCGTTTCCTGATTTCCATTGATACATCCTCTTCACTAAAGATACTATATAGGATTCTGTCAAAAATGTCAGTAGGATTGAAACTCATTAGTAGTATTTGTGCCAAAATAGTTATCATCACATTTTTGAACTCATATTTTGGTCCTATAGTGACAATAGCACAAATTTCAAAACATCCATTTATAAAGGGATCTTGATAAAATCTCTTGGCCAGCGCAGTCTTACCTATTCCAGCCATCCCAACAATGGAGACAATACGAACTGTAGGAGAAACGGCAACGAGCACATCAGCGGTAATGACAGCATTCACGGCAATGAGATTGTTTTTTATGACAACGAACACCTCATCTAAGCCAATCATGTTTGAAGTTATCTGATCAAGATCAGTCCGCGGTGAAAAATCGCCTTCTCCCTCGTGGTCTCTCTGGTGCTGGAGACGTGCCGCGTATTGTTCCTTGATCATCTTCACCTCTTGGATGAAGGATTCAATCTCTGGTCTAAGCATCAGTCTTATCTGTTTTAGTGCACCCCTCTTATAGCCTCCAAAGGCTTCCTCAATTACATCTTGCAATTTGAAAGCTGCCTCCCGAGCTTGCCTGTCTAGATCGCCAATCACATCCTCGTCACTGCTGCCCAAAAAAGGTGGCGTGCTTTCAAGAAGTTCCTGGAACGAGACAACGGGGTCCTGAACGGATTGAATTTCAGGACAAGCGTAAATGAGGAATGAAGCATGAGAGGAATTCTGGAGGAAACGTATAGCCTCGATAAGTCCATTCAAGGCAGCAAAAGCCATGGATGAGTAGCAGGGTCTCTCTTCCTCACACTTGAATTCTTTAGGCAAAGTTTTGAACTGCTAAATGTTGGTTGCTTAGCCTAGAAATTTGTTATATGGTTTTGCTAAGAAGCTGTGATTAGGTATATGTTTTATGATTTGTAACCTTCATCGATCAATTTGATGACTCAATGCAATGTCATCCATTCTTCTGTAGCAAAAATTACAGGTAGCTTCGATCCGCAGCCCCAGATTTGTAATACTGTGTTCGCTACAAGTTGAAATCTCAGATGCACTCTACTAATAAAATTGATGAGAGTTGCTATAAAACAATAATACTCCTACTATATTTACCACCTGCAGGTATGCACACAGAAAAGAAAATTTGTTATATAAAAAGCAAATAGTTATTAAAGTTACAACTTTATTCATAATAAATGAGGCCTGAGCAGATCGTGGATCATATTATGAATGTGGGTGATAGTTATGGAAATTTGGGTTCTGGCATAGTGCTTGGGTTGGGTGTAATTATACTGTGGTGAATGGTTGAGACTTGAGAGGCATTTCTGGTGTGATTTCAGCCATTGAATTGGATTATGGATACGAAATTGTTGGATATAGTTTCTTCAAACAATTCGTTGCCATGCCACCACATTATATTAGGCACAATCAATGACCAATCCCTCCACACACTCCATAGAGCGTTTACTTGTAAATCACTCTTCAAGGTTGAAAACTTGAGAGTTCATTCGGGAAAAGGAAGTGAGATGAAAAAAGGCAATTGAAATGGAAAACTCTACAGTCTATAGTCTATATGGAGTACTACTGTTAGTGTATTCTCTTTTGGATCATTTCAGAAGGAAAAGGACAAAAGGAGAGGACCAAAGAAAAACCTCACACAATCTTGCTGTATAGAAGTAGTTTTCTACAAGTACTACTTTTCAACTACTTTTGGGCTGAAAACAAGGAAAAGATCACAGAATCTTTCTCCCTTCCCATCAATAATCATTTTCTTTCCATCGATACTACTAGAACTTACGATCTCCATAAAACAATAAGTTCATGAATTAAGGTAACAAGATGGAAAAAATATTTCAACAGATCACACAGATGGACGGAGGGAGTAAAAAAGGATTTTAGCAGATGGGGGAAAAAAAATATTTCAACAGATTGATTGACTTTCTTAAAATATAAAGAAAAGAAATTTGATTACGCACCGCCCCCGATCTAGTCCGACTGTCTGAGCCAGCCCCCCGACCCCCTTTCTCTTCACCACCTTTCTCATTTCTAAGTCGATCCGTTTCGGACGCTTCAATTCTCTCCCTCATAAATCATTCCTCTCTAACTCGCAGTTAATTTTTCTTGATAACCAAAACCTCCAACAATGCCGATTTTCCCTATGCAAATGTAATCCCCATCATTCCGTCTCTGATCCCGTTTCTTTTCGCCGTTTAAACAGCATACCCTTTTGCTTTTCCTTATAATTGTGTGCTTTTTTAATGGAGAATGGATTACAAAAATATCGAAAGGTTGCCCCTTTTTGTTTATTGTAACTGTAAGTATTTAAAAACAGGGGAAAGTTTGGGTCTTTCCTGATTCAGTTCTAAGAAATGTGCGAGAATTTAGTGGCGAGGACGGGGAGGCATCTGCAGCGGTATGATTCCGGTTATCGCCTTGTCGCCGGGTAAATTCTTGCACCATTTTGCGCAGGATGCGTTGCCTCTGTGTAATGGGGTTTGCAATTTTTTGTGCTAATGTGCGTTGGAAGTTTGGTTTTAGTTTTATATCTTGACATAATATTGGTAAGTTTTTGGGGAGCATTCTTTTCCTGTAGCCGAGAAACAAACAAAATTCAAAGGTTTGGTTTTCTGTTTTTTAGGGCAAAGGTATATGCTTTTGTTTTTGTGGTATGTTTTATAGTTAAGATGCAGTAGTGTTTGATGATTGAATTATGGCGAATTAGGTACAATTCATGGGAAGGTTATTTTTTTTTCTCTCTATTTGATGTATACTTGATGTGCTAATGGTGTAGTGGAGGTAATTTTCACAAGAAACTAGCAATCAGACATTATGATGATGTCTTTCCTATACTAAACACTCTCTCTTTCTTTCTTGGGTTGTCTTTCTTGGTTTTCAGTGTTGTCACTTTCAAGTTAGGTTTACTGTTCATATTGTCTGATATGAAGATTTTATGATAGATTCCTTGTACTTATATCATCACTAATCTGATAAAGGGTAGTTTGCATCTCAAGTAATTGGTTCCCCTCTCCAGGTTTGTCAGTTTGCAGGGGGGTTTAATCATCCAAAATATTGCCGGATGGTTTTCTGCCAAATATAATTAGGTGATTCAAGATGCAATGGGTTAAGGTTTACATGAATATGGTTTATTTGAGGGATCCTAAAACCAAATTGAGTGTATTGCATGCACAATTCCCCCTTTGTTAAAGCAATGGTGTTTTTTTTCACCTTTCATTTCTACGCATTCATAATAAATTCTGACTTTTTCATACATCACAACTTTCATTGTCATATGTTGATTAAGACAGTTGTTTGCCAGATGTATACCTTATAGGTACAAAGATTCAGAGGAATGTGGTTGTAAGAAGGTTATAGAGGTGCTCATGATAAACTCACCTAGTGGTCCTGGACTTTTGTTTCCCAAGGTACCACCAATTTGATCTTCAAAATTTCAGACGTGCTGTTTTTCTACTCCTACTCTTTTAGGCGCATTTTCTTGATCTTTTGTTTTTATTTCATGTCTAAGATTTTTCTTTAATAGAATCTTGGTTCAAAATATCAAAGTCTACTTTGTTTGGCTTTATGTGCCCCTGTTACAAATAGCACGTTTTTTAGTTAGTTAATTCATTGAAACATAAGCTTGTGCCGAACCTCAACCATGGAGAAATTATTTTTTCCTTTGGAGAGAAACGAAAGAGTTTCAAAACATCATATGCAGTGTCAATGTCTCAGTTTTCCTCGAAATAACTGAGAGCTGCATTCATTGCAACCCATGTCAAGAGAAATTGTATATCAAGTGATCGGTAGAGAACCTTGAGTCGTATTCTGGCTATGTTCATCTTACGATATTCTTTGTATACTAGTTTTAATGATTGGTTTCATTGATTCGATCTATTTGTAATTCTGTGCCATGGCTTAGAGTCACATGATCATTGTAACTTCTTTTGTTGTCCTTTGATCCGTAATCATATTTAAAAAGGACAATGGATATGCAGATGAGATTATGACTCCTATGTCTTACTCTCACCAGGGCGGGTGGGAAAGTGACGAAACAGTTCAAGAGGCTGCGAGCAGGGAAGCAATTGAAGAAGCTGGAGTTCGAGGCAAAATAGTGGTGAGAATTCCTCCTCGAACACATGGCCCCGTCCTTGTCTTTCTTGTTTATTGTAGAATATCTGAGGCTATTGCTGATTTCAACTAATCTCTATATGTGAATTTATTCAGAAATTCATTGGATATTATGAATTCAAGAGCAAAACCCACCAAGGCAAGTACAGTCCAGAAGGTTGGTGTAGAGCTGCAATGTTTGCTATGCTTGTTGAGGAACAACTACTGAACTGGCCAGAGCAAGATACCCGAAGTCGAAAATGGTTGACGGTGCCGGAAGCAGCCGATTGTTGTAGACACCCATGGATGAGGGATGCTCTCATTGGTGGTTTTTCTAAGTGGTTCGATGAAATCAGTAATGTGTAGCTAGCTAGGCCTAGGATATGCATCAACAATACATTGGGGAAAATACCAATCATTGGGGAAAATACTTTTGTTGCTAAAAGTTTAGTAGGTGCCTGCGGATTCCAGTTTGTCTTAATCTCACTATCATCCATCTATTATTAAGTTGTTCCTTGTCTTTGGTGGATGAAATGATATTGCCAAATTTTGGCATACTATTATTTATTTAACGAGCACAATGGAGTTTAATTTGGTAGATGAAATGATATTATAATCTCTATCATTAATAAATTCATACAAAATTAGTTTGTTTTTTTTTTAATCATAGTTAACATTAATATCACCCTCCACTATTTTACACTATTCACCGTTTAACATTGATTCAAATTTTATACAAGAAAAAACATAATCAACGTTTAACATTGATTCAAATTTTATATAAGAAAAAACATAATCAAGTTAGATCTTATTAGATTCATTTAAACTTATAGTTTTCGAATATCAACTTTAATAATAATTAGCTTGGGTAGTAGCCTGGTAGGACAAAGTATTTTTGTCTTATCTATCTACATTACACAAATACATAAGGGGAATAGAAACACGCAAATCAGATTCAGTGCTAAACAGTAGTAATAAATAAATGAAAAAAACAAACTCAACCAAATTGTAGTAGTATAAATCATCATTCATTTTAGAAGTACTCTCTCTCTATTTATACAAAATACAATAATGATAATATAAACAGAAATAAACAACATGTCGATTATTGTACCGTTTATTTTTGCTGCATTTATACTCTACAAGATCAGCCCTGCCCAGTTCTCCCCCACAATTCTCCCTCTGTCCGATTCACTCTTCCTACCATTGCCAATCAAATTATCCAAACAGAGGAGGATGATATTATTGCAGGGAGGGATTCATACCTTTTTTCCGAGTGTCGAAACACGGAAGAAGGCATACACCACACCGGGTAGGGTATGGATATATATGCTCATGTCAGCTAAAACATTTGGTGTGCAATACAGTAGTCGTCAGTCAGCTCTCGTCAAGCATCATGATATCAGCCGGATCTCCAATCCATGTCCTCTCCTCGCGCCACTTGAACTTAATCCGCAACTTCCCATTGGCATCGACACCAACCACCTCGCCGCGGCTGGCACGGGTCTCCATGCCCCATCCCCACCGCGGACTCACCAGCCCATCTTTGATCTTCACCTTGTCACCCACTCTGAACGGTGATCTGCGTTCCACTTCCCACGCCTTGCAAAGCCACAACCTTTCCATGAAGCAGAACGCCACCCACAGATCCTCGTCCTCCATACGATGCACCACGCCAATACTTGAATGGGATACTTCTCCCCAGTGGTGAGTGGGGTTGGAAACACTCGGCTTCACTTGAACCCAGTCGTTGATACGGAGCTCACTTTCTGGCACCACATCAACCTCTGAAGGATCCAGTGCCCAAACTTTGGACCCGGCGGGTGTATAGATTCTTAGCCTCCCATCAGCATCGATAGCCGATATAATCCCTATACTCCTGTGGGTGTGGCCGGACCACCCGAACCTCGGCTGCTTCACAGAATTTTTAACTCTAACCCTTCGCCCAACTGTGAGCTTCTCAACTTTCTCAAGATCAGCAGCATCCCCAACCCATAATTCTTGCTCTCCACAAAATCCAACAGAAACTTTTCCATTCCATTCATTTTCATCGTAACTAAGCCCTTGCACAACACCCACGCTGCCGGGCAGAACAGATTTCCAACTACTTGCATTATCTCTCAACTTGACCCACTCTCCTACCTCGTACGTTTGTTCTACTTCCAGATCAGCAGGATCCCCTCTCCATAGACCTTGTAAACCGCTGAATGCAATCCTTACCTCGCCAGTGGCACTGACAGTAATAACAACACCTCGAGAATCAGGTTGGGCACCTCTCCAGCCCCATCTTGGCTCGGTAAGACCACTTCGAAATTTTACATGTTGACCAACTTTAAATCCAGGGACCTTTTCAACATCAGCATAATGTGTACTCCACCTTCCCCTACGGAAACAGCAACCGAGTTCGAGATAACCAGTATCTTGTACACTATGTACTATGGCTAGACCTTCTTTCCCAATGTTGCTCCAATCATAACTCGGTCTAGCACCTAGGCTTGGTTTCGAGCGCACCCAATCACCAACTTCGAAGCCTGGAAGCTTTTCTGCATCCCCTGGTGATACTCTCCATAAATTATGTCTTCCAGCAACTTTGACCTGAAAAATAGATAATTTGGAGGTCAACACCATCATAAAGGAGAATCTGCAAAAATAATAAAGAGGAGTCTAATGGCGATCAACATTCTTGGTGCTTACATTTAAAGCACCATCCATGTCAACCCTTGCAATTTTTCCAACAGTAGCAGGAGTTTCATTTGACCACCCAAGTCGAGGCTGAGTAACATTTGGAATCATACGAATCTCTTGTCCCAATTCAAAAGGAGGAACCTTTTCGACATCAGTAATAGAACAGGAAAAGACTTTGCTCCGGAAGCAAAAAGCAATTCCCACATCACCATCCTCTTCCAAACTGTGGATGATACCTATACTGTTTCTTGTAACATCCTCCCATCCATATTTCGGTGAGGGGACAGAAGCTTTTACTCTAACCCAATCACCAACCTGTGAAATTTGTAGCACAATTAGATAGTACAGATTCATCAACTGTGTTTGTTTCTTAAAGAACAACATTTATGTACATGCTATTGTTACCCTGAAATCGTCAAGCTTTTCCATGTCAGAAGGATCTGCCTGCCATGGAATTGGTCGATTGGGAATTAGAATTACCAAGAGACCATCATTCTCTATCTCACTAATTTTTCCAACACTATGATGTGTTTCACCACCCCAAGCATATCTTGGCTCAGCAACAGACCGCTTTACACAGACCCGATCCCCAATCTTGAAGGGCTCCACACGTTCAGCCTCTTCAGGTTCACAATGCCATGGAGTAGGAAGATAGCATAATTCCAATAAAAGACAATTATCTGGTCTAATACTCCACACTACACCAATGCTCCCTGGAGTTACAGACCCCAGTTCATGTTTAGCTGTTGTCAGAGTAGGTCGCACTCGAACCCAATCTCCAACTTTGAATTCTTCAACTCTTTCCATTTCAGATGGGTCAGCTTTCCATCCTCTAGATGCTCCAGGAAAACCAACACGCAAGATTCCATCATCATCAACACAAAGTACTGTTCCCACGCTGTCCCGCAAATGATCACGCCATCCGAATCTGCATAGAAGATGTGATTTATTGGACAATGTGGAAACTGATGCCATCAATGTGAAGATTCGATTCACATTTTACAGATTTAAGGCAAATGAAGGCAACGAAACGGCTTGATGCATAATAAAAGATAAAATAAAATAATAATAAATAAATAAATAAATAAGATATATAAGACGTACAGAAAAAATTCATATTATGGTATTTAATCAGGACGATACCATAGAAATATTTGGTGTTACATATGTCTCATTGTGGACTAAAAATCATTATCAAATAACTGCAGCCACATGAGCTCAACATTCAAGGAATCGTCATAAATTCAGACAAAACAAACCATATTTTGATGACCAGTTCAATATCATTTTAAGAACTGGAATAACCAAGAAGCAAGGCACAAAACCACAGGAAACAAATAAAGAAAGCTCAAATTTCAAGTATAATTTAATGGCAAATGCCCATGTCGCAAATCATACCTTGGCTCTGTGACATCAGATTTAAGCTGAACATGTTGCCCTCTGTCCAGTGGAATCACTTTTATGATATCACTCACTCGAACTTGAGAAGGAGAATCTCTAGAACAAAATGATACAGTAAGATTGTCATTTTCTAGGACCTTTTGCACAAAACCAACACTCTTGTGTGTTGCACCTTGCCACCCATAAGTTGGCTCCTCAACACTTTTCCTGTATTTCACCCAGTCACCAACGTGATATCTGCCCAATGTTCAATTCCATGCATATTCAGAATTAGACACATCAATTTGGCAAAGCTACTCAGAGAAAACATGGAAAACAGTATGTGATTATTTATTACGCACACTGTAGGAGACAAATGGACTCCCTTCTTCAGCAGTGCTTCCATTAAATCTTCAGAAATCCACTCCCTTGGCAAAGCCTCTAAAAAATCCCGAAATGTCCTGCCACTGCAAAGCATCATAACACTTGTTTATCATATTTGGCACTTGGGTTTGGTTCCATAGAAGTCACTGGTAATCTAACATTTCAATAGGGTTTGACAATAGATTCGGTCATCAGTAACTGGCCTGTGATTCCTAACATTAACAGCAGCGTTGGGATATCTGAGCATAACAAGGATCCAATCCAAATTTTCACGTATCATCTTTGCCATATCAGTTGCTATATGAAAAGCATTGTCACCATCATTATCCTGAACATAAATAAAAATGAAACAGCATAAGTGACATTGTGGATGTTTTGAAATAAAGACCCAATTCATGGACAAACCTGCATATTGCAATTTGCCCCAGCTGATAGAAGCAAGCCAACACAAGAGTTTGCACCTCTAGCCAATGCCACATGGAGAGGTATGGCATTCTTCACATTTTTTATATTCACATCTACACCAGCCTCCAATATGATCTGCAAAGTGACAACAAAATTATGTTAAACAAACCCAAAATTAGTAAGAAACCCTGGCACTAAAGTTGAATGACATTGGAATACAGCTTAGCTACAGAGAAAACAGCCAGGTCTTCATTAAGATTCATTCAGCCTACCCTGACTAACTCAACATCATTAGCCATAGCAGCAATGTGCAAAGCAGTATGGGCACGTGAGGTGTCTTGAGCCTTAGGGTCTGCTCCAGCAGCAAGCAGTATCCGTACCAATTCTCTACCCTCTGAAGGATTTTACACAAATCAAAAAGATCAAAATGCAAAAAATAAGACAGAAACTTAAGGTAACCTGTAATAAACAATCCTGAAAAGTAAAATAGAACTTCTACCAGTTTCATGATCTTTCTTCAAGGAAGCTGCCATGCACAAAGCTGTTCCTTGAGGGCTCTGGATATCTATAGCTTCAGCAATATCTTCTGCAGAAGCAAGGTCTAGCCATCTTTGGACAACAGCTACATTCCATGTCATTACACACAAGTGCAGTGGTCTGCCAAACAAAAAGGCTTACTGCATGCACCAATCTATGGGATGGATTACATAAAGAAGAAAGCAAAAAGACATTCCATAACTCACAATCACAGAAGATGATCAGAAGTTTAATCAGAAAAATCAGATCAATTAGTTTAGCCAGTAGTCAATATAAACATTGAAACACAGCCCCCGCAAGACAATACCTTGGATTGACCATTTGGTTGCCAGATAAAAAGATATTACCTCTAATGATATTATAGATCACGGAAGATACTGCAAATATTTTCCAGCTGCATGTAATTGCTTACAAATGTGATGAATTTTACTTTGATTCATTTACCCAATTTTTGACCCGGCTTATGTTCAGCCGGAGTTGAATCTCATTTTTAAAAAATGTCTTTATGATCTCAAATTTCAATCTAACATCTATTCTTTCAAAATCCTAGATAATGATGTCTGCTTAATTATAATGGTAACAGGTACATTTCTCTTCAAACATGCTCAAGATCGACCAAATGAATCCACCCAGTTTTTGCAGGATGCAATTTACTTACGTAAGATGTTTTGAGTTCACTATACTCATAGATAAACAGCCTCCATTTTCCAAGATGGAAATAGCACATTCAGTGTATTTCTTCGTAACAGCTCTGTGAAGTACAGATTCACCTTCATCATCAACAGCATTTGGATCAGCACCCGCCAATAATAACTCCTATTCACATTAAAACATAAGAAAGAAATAAACGGACAGCAATCGATATTAAAATTCGCTTAAGCAAATATATCTTGAATAAATAAAATTAATGCATGATGCATCTTCTTGTAGTATTGATAGAAGTGAAGTCAACTACAATATTCCACCACTGTGCTTTGCAGTTTCACACATTTTCATCATTTAGAGACCTAGAGATTATTAAACAAGGACCATACACATACCCGCATACAATCAGGTTGGCCATGGTAAGCACACACATGAGCAACTGATGGACCAAGGCCTTCCCTTAACCTTGACCTGACATTAGCATTGCATTTTATAAGTGCACGGACACATTCAGGTGATCCAGCTGCCAAAGCAAATACCAGAGGAGGGTCACCATCTTTGTCAAGGACATCAACATTAGCCTCTTTGCACTGCAAAATAGCTTCAACAAGTTCAACGCTTCCAAGCCTACATGCCAAGTGGAGTGCAGTTTGCCCATCAGCATTTTGGGCTTCTAATAGAGAGGGCACAAAACCCGGGTCATGTCCAGATGCAGTCTTCGAAAGTAACTCACTGCATTTGCAAGACAATAGAACATGAATTAAAAACAGAAAAGTTTTATATCTAGCAGCATAACTAAACATATAAAGTAAATGTGAACTCACCTAACTCCATCTAAATTGCCTTCCGAGACAAGTCGGTGCAGAAGGTTGGGATTTGGTAGAGGAACTTCAAGATCGGCAGGTGGAATCCCATTTATTACAGGGCTGACTGGTACATCACGCCTTATAAGAGAGCAAAAAAATAAAGTTCTCATTAAACAAGTCGTGAGTGCTATTACTAAAGCTCAAACATATATATATATATATATATATATTCAATGCAGAAAATAAATCTATAATGTTTTTATTATGTTTCAATAGGAAGAATAAGCAAGGAACCACTTCACAAGACACAAAAATATAATATTTTTAAATCCATACTTGTCCGGGCTTGTAGGAGGGCTTCGGGGAATTTCCTGCAAGTGCCGAAGAAATATTGCTAACATTGATTGAAAAGATGGTCTCTTGGATGCCTTGAACTGCAGGCAATCGCCAATCATCTTCCACAATTCCCTAGGTATCCCAACACCAACTACACTAGCATATTGAGGGGGCTGTCTTTTGGATTTGACAACGGATTGATAGATTTCATCATAACCTAAGCCGTTCCATCTGCATATAAAAGGAAAAAGATAAGATGAGAAAAGAAATCCAAGCTTAATTGTGTTAGTTGTGTTTGTTACTCATTCTCTTTCAAGAAAATAAGTCATATATAACAATTTCACTTACGGGATAGATCCAGTGCACATTTCTACCAAGGTACAGCCAAAGCTCCAGGCATCAGACTCTGAAGAAATGCCAATAGCATCATCCCAGAAAAGATGTATTGACTTTTTAACTGGTTCCCATGCCTCTGGGGCTGTATAATTTGGGCTCAGCATCGTACAATCCATACATGAATGAATCTTTGGGGATTCACACTCTTTTCTAGCTTTTCTACAATCAAACTTCTTCAAAATTGCTGGAAGGCCATAATCAGAAACTATAGCATGACCATTTGCATCCAAGAGAATATTGGATGGTTTAATATTCATACAAACAACACCAGCTGCGTGAAGTTCAGCAACCCCACGGGCAATATCTGCTCCATATCTGTGCTCAATATTAGATGATTCAACTTGAGAAGTCAGTTAAAGCTTAACTTGCATATAAAAGGATTGGTGCTCGAAGGAAATTTGATGCGTAAAACGCCATAATCAAGAAAACACACGAACCATGCACCATAAGTAATTGATCATCACAACGTGAAACATACCATTTGCCTTACAATAATCCTTGGACAGTACAAGTGGTCTATAAAGATCATGATCGACCCAGTATAGAGAAAACGTACTAATCTAGCATTAACGCATAAGTAATTGATCATCACAAAGTGAAATATATCATTTGTCTTCAAAGCACAATCATGATTATGTGAAAAAATTGTAGTTTCCAATAAGAACATTTTACATTCTATCTCATCCTGTATCCTCTTCTCACTCTATCCTTATAGCTCAAAGAACCCAATAATTCAGGGCCAATGATCAATAGTAAAGAAACTGTGATGTCATGATAAATATTCTTCTAGAAGCAGTCACACGTCATAAACTAGAAAACCAAAATCCTCATTGTTGAAAAATTTATTGCTCTCACAAAGCGAGAGGAGATGAGCTGTTTTTGCTATAGAGCCCAACGACTGAAAGGGATTACAGAAGAACTACGGCATCATCTTTAGTAAAATGCAAACTTCTGTACATGGAAAAAATTTGATTAAATAAGAATGCATGCCTTCACCTTCTTTGCCTCATGCTTACAAAGTTAAAAATAATACAGGATCCAATATAGAGACATTGTGAGACAGATGCAAGAAAAAACCAGACTGGATTGCAGTTATAAGTTGAACCCAATAAAATTTGTCAGCATATATATAGTTGGAAACAGAAACCAACCCTCCCCAGCCACTGCATAAGATTTTTTAACCAAACAAATCAGAAAGTCAAGGTCTCCAGCCTAGTTAGAATCAGCAACAATTTAAGAAATTACGTCAGACCATGCCATCCAGGGATCAAATTCCCTTTTTTTTAAAGCATATGTTGCTCATCCACTCATTCTTGAACAAAAACACATGGATATCTCCTCAGAAACTTTCAAAACTTCGTATATTATGTCATCTACTAAGTGTTATGAAATCCATAAGATCAATTGCGTGTTATACTACATGCAAATAGTCACAAACCTAGTGAACATGAAAAAAACACAACTCCACACTCAAAGCAAATAGGCATATAGTTTTTCTCCGTATCTTTTATCACACACATATACGGCGACCAAAAGTTTAATACTTGTTCTCCCAAACCCCAGGAATATTGAGACCTATCGGCTATTGCAATTAAATTACCAAAAAGACTAAGACTACCATAAAATAAGCAAATTTCTATAATCCTTTTTCGAAATTCACCGCATATGCCAATGTATTGATAGTCTGGTACCAAAGACAACCAACAACGGAAACACGTGTCTATAGATTCTTGCTTAACACATCATTTAAAATCTTCAGACATTTATAATACATATATGTGATGTAATAATGATGAGAATCTTCTAAAAGGACAACATTGCATTACTATAACAAGAAAACCAAACCTGAGGATCCAAAATAAGACTGTGGAGGCAAATTTAAACACAGATGATAAACTAACAAGAAAATCATACCTGAGGATCTGCTCAAGAGTGAGCCGCCCTTCATTTTGCTGCATTGCAGTCTGTACCGAACCACCACCCCTGTCCATCACCAAATAAAGACTATTATCCACCTTCATGGCTCCATGGAAAGTGCAAACATTCCGGCACCACATAGATTTCCTCCTCAACTCGTCCAGCTGCCCCTGCATCCACACGACATCCGTCCACTCGCCGAGCATCACCTTTTTAACCGCCATCTTATGCTTACACCCGTTTCCGGCCAACACTGCAGCCCACATCTCGATCCCAGCCCTACGGCCATTTCCATCTCCGATTCTCTTCACCAACTTCACCACCTTATGCATCCCCAAATCCATCCTCCTACTTCTAAAACCCTCCTCCACTCTCCTACTCCCATTGGCACAAACACCACCGCCAACACCATTATTAACACTATTAACACTATTATTATGATGATGATTACTATTACCACCACAAGTCCCATCAACACCGCCAAACACTCCATCATCATGCCCCTCTTCATTCCCATCATCGTCGTCGTCATCATCATCCTCTTCCTCCTCGTCCCCCTGAATCAAAGACAATACCGAATAATTCTTTTTCAAAGCGGAAACGGAATTACCCACAGTTGTGACGTGGCGGCAGCGGGGGCAGGAAAGGGTGGAACCCTGGGTGGCCGCGAACATCCGGGACAAACACTCGCGGCAGAAACAGTGGCCGCATTGGAGGAGAAGTGGGCATCGCTCATCCTCGTTGAACTTGTTCTGGCATACCGAACAACACGGCACCTTCATCCTCTACCTAAAATCAAACAAAAAAAAACCCTTTCTTTAATCTTTACCAACTACTAGTTCCGAGCAAGTCCCCCAATTCCAACAATAGGGTGATGCGATCAAGGGTAAAAAATTAGTGTGGGGGAATGGGGGACGCCGAATCGCAGATCCATGAAAAGTGAGTAGAGAAATAGAGATAAAGGAGGTGGGGTGGGGGTGGGGTGGGGGTAGGGGGGTGGGGGGTTGGAGGAAGGTGAGCTCAGAAGGAAGAAATGGGGAAAAGGCTTGACTGGGGGGTTTTGCTGTCTTGTTTCTCCACACTTGGTTTCTTTTGGGTTTCCCAATTCTTTTTTCAAAGGTTGGTGTTTGGTAAATTTCTTTTTTATTACTTGATGATGTGATTTTATTACCGTTGGATTAGATGCAATGCAAGCTCATCCATACCGGGGCGGTAGTTTTCTTTTATCTCTCATAGTACAATGTTTTTTTTTTGGAGATAGAACACTAAATGTATGTGATTGCATTAGTAAAGAGGGCTTCTAATTTGAATGTAATTTATAACTGATGTTAGGTACTTGTTCGAAATGAGAATGTATGCAATAAATTAATTAATTAAATAAATAAAGGAGCGCGGTTGGAGAATCGAAATTTAAAGCTGGAATCCAAAACTAGTGATCTAATATTGAAAGGACATACTATTTGGTTAACTTATTTAAATATTTCATGTATAAAAATATGATGTGTCAAAAAAAATGATGCGAATGTTATACGCATGTAAAATAGTACAACGTATTTCATATTTAAGCTTTATCAAAGTGATCCTAAAAGGCTAAAACCTCGTCCCGAATTATGGAATAAATTGCAATATATTTTATCTCTAATTTGGTGTGAAGTAAAGAGAATGCTAATAATAGATATGGGGTATATCCTAACGTAGGAGGCAAAGTAGGATTGTGTTGATTGTTACAGAAGTAAACCAAAACCAATGAACCATCGGTTACGGTCGGATGGTTAGAACCAAAACCAAAACCAATAAATTGCAATGAACCAATGAACCACTAGGAAAAAATGACAAATAGGTTTCTTTTCTTTTCCAAATATCCAAATCAGTCATTTTTCTATTTTATTACCAAAACAGTCCTCTACAAAAGCTAATTATGTCCAAATAAGTCATTTATTCACTAATTATACTCTAATTGCTGACGTGACAAGAGTTTTAATTTAAACCTGACACGTGTGCATAATATTAGTAATTTTCTTTTATATTTTGCCAATTCAGTCCTAAATTTTTGTTTTGTTCTATTTAGTCATCTACCCCAATCACTCATTTTTATATTAATTGACCTCCAACCTTTCAAATTATTTCATTTTAGGCCCATAACCTTAAATTTTTTTATTATTACTAATCCATTTATCAAATAAATGTCTAACATAACTTCCATAAATAAAATTAAACATCAAACCTCATACATTGGGTTTGACTGCTTTGTTATCGGGTCTTCCAAGTACCGAAATTTTACGGACTCTCTCTAACCACCCGACCGCAACCGATGGTTCATTGGTTTTGGTTTCCTTCCGCAACAATCAACACAATCCTACTTTGCGTCATACCTTAGGATATACCAATGTTTGAGTAAATGATTTAACTTGAATTTTTGGAAAGTTATTAATATAGGAAGCCTTGGTTTTATTGAAAAAAAATATTTAAAAAAAATAGCCTGAATTTTATTGTCCACAGAGCATGATTGTGCTGATTGTTGCTGAAGGAAACCAGAACCAATGAACCATCGGTTACGGTCGGGTGGTTAGAGAGAGTCCGCAAAATCCGGAACTTCGAAGACCTGGTAACAAGGCGGTCAAACCCAATGTATGAGGTTTGATATTTAATTTTATTTACGGAAGTATGTTGGACATTTATTTGATAAATGGATTAGTAATAATAAAAAAAATTTAAGGTTTTGGGCCTAAAATGAAATAATTTGAAAGGATGGAGGCCAATTAATATAAAAATGAGTGATTGGGATAGATGACTAAATAGAATAAAATAAAAGTTTAGGACTGAATTGGCAAAAGATAAAAGAAAAATGACTAATATTATACACACATGTTAGGTTTAAATTAAAACCCTTGTCACGTCAGCAATTAGAGTATAATTAGTGAACAAATGACTAATTTGGACATAATTAGCATTTGTAGAGGATTATTTTGGTAATAAAATAGAAAAATGATTAATTTGAATTTTTGGAAAAGAAAATGGACATATTTATCTTTTTTTCCCTTGTAATAATTCAACTGCCAAATACTCTATTTAAAACGAAACAAAAATATTGAAAATGCTAAATTTGCCAATAACATTAAAATAAAATAAAATACTATGAATAGTAAATGACAGAAATATATACTAGTATTTTTCTTTCTTTTTTCTTTTTTTTTGATAAAGACAGAAATAAAGTCATGACATGACTTATGAGAGGATAAATGTTTTCAGGTAACGTTTGGTTTAGATATCACAAAAAATTAAGGGGAATCAAACACATTAATAATTAGTAAAAGAGTTCATGACCACCAAAACTATATTTGATCTCAGCCAAAAGGTCCTATATATATTATATACTCCATATTATATATGCATATTTTTATGGTAATAAATATATTATTGGTGAACAAAATAAAATACAGAAAATAGAAAAAAGAAAATAGTAACCGAAATTTCAGTCGTTAATTTAATTATTTTTTTGTCACTCACTAGCTACCTAATTATTTTATTTGCAATTTCGATAGTGAATTAGTTAACAAAAACTTCAGTTGCTAACTACGATAAATGTTATTAAAATGGGTTTCTATTGCAGTGTAGAGTCTAACAATTCAAATAGCATTAGCATTGGATTGAAATCTAGCCTTAAATATTTAGTGCATTTCCACTTGTCACAAGGTTGTGAAATTATATAGTCATAGAAATCAAGTTTTCTATTTTATAATTGATTTATTTTATTACAATTACCATGTATTAATTATTTCCCTAAAGTTTAGACTTTTAAAAATCACAACGTGATGTATTGAAAATATACTTCGAGGATTTTGCATAGGAATAAAATAAGACAACAAATATCTCATTTCATGGTACGATCAAAGTTTTCTTGAAAGAAACAATGGTGTTCTACAATATAGTCAAGTTTTCTTCTTAATTAGTAGGAGTATTACTTAAAGCTTTAATAAGACCTGTGAGGTATCAAATGAGGCTTAAGTATTTCCTTAATACTAATCTAATTACTTCGTTAAACAGAAATCTAATGATTTTAATGTTTTGTACCAAAAAAGAACAAAAATAAAAATCCATCCATCTATCATGGAGAAGTCAAAATTCACAGCCACACATTGTTGACTCTTTGCTATTTGAATCCCAAAAGTTCGAGTTTTCTTACCAATAATTTAATAAAATTCATTCTCCAAATTCATTATCCATTTCAGACCATTTATTGCAGTTTTTCAAAATTTAAAATTGGAGTGTTGAGGAAATCGAATGGATTACAAAGTTAATGAAGATACCTTAGTTCAATTGTCAACAATATATTTTTGTTGTTTCAAAAGTCTCTTATTTTGACAATTTTATAATTTATTGTTTACATATATTCTTTCTGTTTAACATAAAATTGAATTTGTATAAACAATAAAATGGTGTTATTAATAACACCCTTTATTAGTATATAGTAATAATATTTAGTGTGTTGAGAAAAAGATGGATGAATTTATACAAAGTTTTAGCAGCATATCACTGTAATTCCATAATATGGCTACCATCCATTTTTTGGAATTTCACCAATCTAGTTTGTCTTACAAAAGAGAAAGCGTAATCTAGCCATCAAAATTTTACGAGAGAACTACATAATTGTTTTTTCTAAAAGAATATAAAATAAAATAACTACTAACATTTTTATGGGCCATAGGGAAAAATGAAATAATAGACCTCAATTAAATTAAATTTAGGCGAGGGAAAAATGAAATAATTATCTCAACGCATAATACTAGCCATTTTTACTTGGTTGATTTGAAATTGGGAAAGAAATCAAAATAATCTTACGGACCCACTGCGCACGTAGTCCAATGCACATTTTGAATCAATAATAACTCAAGTTCGGTATATGTAAAAATTCTAAAAGTTACAATATTTAAAAACTACACGACGAGACGAATCTAATAAGATCCCTCTTGACTATATTTTAACTTGTATAACTATAATAAAACTTTAAATCAAAGTACATGTGTGAATAGTGCCCTAAAATCAAATGTAGTAAACATTTGAGAACGGAGGAAGTAGTTAGTTTGATGTTAGGGCTGTTGAAATAAATAAGAACTTGAGTCGAGCTCGAATATGTGCTACTCAGACTCGTAGAGCATTATAAAATATAAATAAAGATCATACTTTTCTTTAAATAAATGAACTGATCCACAAGAAGATGCTGAATAGCACCTCTATATCAGTGATTAATCTTTTACTAATATGAAATCATCACCACCAAAGAAAGGTTAATGACCCTTTGTATAATAGTAATCTATATATATATAAAAGTAATATAGTCTAATTTCCCCCCACTTCCCCACCCCCCTTTTTCAACATCTCATCCGACTATTTTCTCCAATTTCAACAATCATATATACTCACTAAATCTAATATATATATATATATAATCTAATTCAACTAACTCAATTATATATATCCCCTAAATCCATAATATATATAATCTAATATTTAATTTCAACAAACTCAATCATATCATATATACTCCCTACATCTATAATCTATAATATACTCCCTAAATCTATAATCTATAATACTCTTAAAATGTTAAATTAATTCCATTAAATACACTTATTTGAATTAACTATAAATACATCCGATTATTCTATTCGTTTCATTCATCTCTATTTCAAATCTCATATTTTCCAATTTTTTTTATTGCTTTAGATAATTTTTAGTCATTTTTCTCTAATCTAATGTTTATTCATCTTTTGGTTTTTGTAGCGTGTATGCGATTGACTCATGTGAATCGGTATGTACATGATTGTAGCATACTAGCATGTCTTATGAATACTTTTTTTCTATTTGTATTTTAGATTTTTTTCCCTATATTTTTTTATATCATCTTATTATACTTTATGTTTTATAGATGGTTTTAATCATTTAACAAGTTTCTTTCACCAATTTTTAAGGAAAAATATATCTTCCATACAGCACATATGCGTTTATCAAAGATTCTCTTCATATAAGAAGTCATGGGACAGTTCAGGGAAGAAGAAAAATTTGAATATTGTCTCTTTTATTTATATTGATTTTTTTTCCTTTATAATTGCAGGGATATCCATTGATAATATTGAATGGTAGAGTGGATTAAAGTCATGTACATCAATTTTCTTCCCAAAAAGAGAACTTGGCAAGGATGTGATCGAATGCTTTTATAATCTACATTCGGGGGACAAGAAAAATGTGAACTGGGATGAAGATGGCTTTGAAATTCTCTTAACATGACAGTGGATTTTCTACAATCACATACATTGTTATTCAAATTCAGAATTTTTTTTAATACAATTTATGATGTATTTTTCAGTGATTCTATACGTTATGTGGCTTGATTAGAGGAAAAAATTAGGTTCGAAAATATTATGCTTATCTTAAAAAAAATTTTCTGATGTAATGTTTGGTTGTGATGAGTTAAAAAATTATATTTTCTTTATGTATCTTCATTTTTTTTAATGTATTCTGTATATAGTTTCTGTCAATTATATATATATTTGTATGATTTACTTTTATACTTTAGCCTTTCTATATATTTTACTGTCAATACATATAGAGAATACTTAATTATTTCACAATCACTAATTGATTCAAAATGGTTTATACCATTTAATTAATAGATTTTGTGTACAAAATGATTTTACTTTATTTATATTATAATTAATAATTTTAGTTAATTATCTTCATTCAACATTATATGTATTTCGTGATTTTTTCTGTGACAAAGTATAATTATTACTAATCAAGTCGAACTTAATAATCTATTTATATAATATTTTTGACGATTTATTATAGTATGGAATTAAGATATATGATATATAGATCTATGAGTTTTATTTATTTATACAAGATTTAGATTTTTCTTATACCTTGATTTCAAAAGATTTAATTGGCTTTTTTTAATGAGGAAATGAATTTTTTAGGCCATTACAAGGCACCATTTCCACATTTGGGCCATTATGAAATCAATTTCCAATTTTAGGTCATTAGAAACCATCTTTGATCAAATTAAGGCCATTTTGACTATTTTGACTTTTTCAAACTTCAATTAACCCTACCAACTTTTACTTTATTTCATTTTGACCCCAGATTTTAGTTTCTTCATTATCATTAGTCCAATATCAGCCCATCATGCTTCCGATAATTAAATTAAGCACTAAACTTCATACCTTGGCTTTGACCGCCTTGCTGTCGGGTTTCCTAAGCTCCGGGATTTTACGGACTTCCTCCAACCACGCAGCCGCGACCGATGGTTCACCGATTCTTGGCTCCTTCAGCAACAAACAGCACAGTCCTATTTCGTTTCCTACCTTAGGACGTATCAAGATATGAATAAAGGGTTTTAATTATATTATCGGGATATTTGGAAGCCTGGATTTTACAAATATTAAAAATATTATTTAAACATAATTTCCCCTAACGGAGAAGACAGACACTTAGTTCCTCATGGAGGATACAAGACTCTTGGGGGAATACCCCATACTTTTACAGACTCGAAAGGAAATATGCAGAAAGAGAAATATTACAAATACTTTGAAGAGTTGGGAGGAATTTTCGATGCCTCCATCTGCTTCAAACTCCTTTATTTATAGGCGCCCGCGGACTTCAGCCCCGGATTCCAATCTTCCTCTAAATCCTTGTGACGTCACTGCGTTCGTCACTTGGCCTTAATTTCCACCGGCTACATTATTGTCCTTTTTTTGAATTATTGCGTTAGGTGGCTTTTGTCAACTTTCCACCTTCTCTTGTCGGCCACTTTCTGCCAGCTACTCTGCCCTTCTTTGTCGGCTTTTAATTATGAGTGTTGCCGACACCTCTCTTTCTTTTACATCCAGCTAATCTTACTTTGGCTTGTGAAAGTTTTTTGGACGTTTCTTCCCTTTGTCCTGTTCGGGTCCGGATTTTTTCTGGGTTACCCGGATCTTTGTACCGAATAGGGGTTTCTCCTGTTCTGCACAATATGGGCATATGTGGTTATCCCATTGGCCAACATGCATCATGTTGCATGCCTTTTTTCTGGTAGACTCGGTTGCTGGCAACTTGTTTTCCCAGATGAGTAACCTCTTCTTTTCGAATGAGGTTTCCGCAAACTCTGTGCTTTTCCCTGTTAAAGAATTAACCAGGAACGATCCATTTAAATTGTTTGAGAATATTTTAAACGGATATTTAACCTTTTCCATCTCGGTGAGACAGACCCAGAATCCCCATGCTCGTCGGGTGGAGATTTCATCTTCGCTGATTGAAGATACCAATGGTGCCTTCTCATCCATAGACTTAACTCTGTTGAAGGCAATCATATCAGGTCTCTGTAATTTAATAAATTGAAAGACCGGGTAAGAACCTTTTCCGACTATTTCTGGTGCCGCTGAAATGAACTTAAGCTCCAGAATATCTCCTCTTTGCAGGTGCGGGTTGTTCTGCCATGATTCGTGCACCGCACTACTTATCCATCCCGGAAGTTTTTCGATTTCCGGAAACCCTGGTGATGTAGTATGAACAGATGCTAATGCTCCAAAGTCATACCACTTTCGAACCTCTTCTGGTTTCGATCCTTCGAGCATCCATACCCTGTTGTATCTCCCGGATGTCTCGATTACTGTTTTGCTAGGGTTAATTCCCTTTTTGGAAACCAGTTGTTCCCATTTTCCTTGGTAGTCCAGCCAGGCAGTAGATAGGACCTTCTCGTCTGAATTAACCTTAGAGGTGCCTGTCATTGGCCTAAGGTTAATTTCTTCCTCTTTCACCCCAGAGGCAGTGGGTTGACTTGAGCTTTCGGAAATGTGACTTTCCTCTTGCTCAACATTTTTGTCGGTATCCGACAATGGTTCATTTGAAGCAGTGCTTGAATCTGCTTCTTCATATGTGACCACTTTGGCTTTTTGGGCACATTTCTCTTTGTTTACCAGGGAAGCTGACGCTTTCCTGATTGGCTCTAATACTGTTTCCCATAGTGCTGTCATTGCTATATGGGAGGTTCGTATATTGTTGCGGACCATGTCCACATCGCTCTGTTGTATTTGGCCCGCTGCTCGTGCATTGATCTCGAGCTGTCCAAAATGCTTCGATAGCTCCTCTAGGTTTTCTCTGAGGTGCCTGAATCTCGTAATGATGGAATCAGCTTCAAATGCTTCCATCTCTCGTTAGGAAATCTGCAAGAACATTTTCATGAGATTTTATAACATCAATATCATAAGTATAATATTGACATTCAGCTTGCCATCTGATAATACGAGCTTTTTCAATTTTTGATTCAAGTTTATTTTTTAAAAAAGCCCTAACATTAGTATTATCAACTTTTAATACAAATTTCTTTGCAAGTAAGAATAAAGGCCATTTTTTAAATTTTTTCCATACTGCAAAGAATTCCTTTTCGTTAATATGCCAAAGTTTGGCTTGTTGTTCAGTGAACAACCCTCCTGTGTATCTACAAGGTTCTTGACCCGTAGTTGTTTTTCTCATGAGCACTCCTGCCCATCGAAAATCATTGGCGTCTGTGTAGACTACCAGCTCATCCTCATCCTGAGGTATCGCGAGTTTTGGCAAGCTATTGCAGACTTGCTTTAGTTCACGAATTCTCTTGGTATGGATTTCTTCCCATTTCCATCTAGAGCTTTCAGTCTCTTTCAGGAGTGGTCTAAAATCCTTTATATATTTTGCAAGGTCTTTAATAAACATACCCGCAAAATTTACAACTCCTAAGAAACTCTGTAGTTGTTTCTTGTCTTTTAATATATCAGGAAAATTGCGGATTTTCTCCACAATGTGTTCCTGTAACTCTATTCCTGCTTCATCAATTTGAACTCCTAAGAATTCAATTTTGTTAGCAGCGATAGTGGCCTTTTCCTCAGAGAGAACTAGACCTTCCCTGTGACATGCATCAGAAAATATTTCAAGATGTTTAATATGCTCTTTAATATTTCGAGATGCAATCAGAATGTCATCTATGTAGACGAACATAAACTCTAGATAATCCTTAAATAGATTATCCATCTTTCTTTGGAATATCTGAGAGGCATTAGAAAGCCCCATTGGCATAACATTCCAAATATATTGCCCTTGTGGGGTGGAGAATGCTGTGAATTTCTTCGACTCATTCTCCATCTTAATCTGATAGAAACCAGATTTGCAATCAAATTTAGAAAACACTTTAGCACCTTTGATGCAATCAATTAAGTGTTCTCTACTCGGAATGTAATAACCATCAAACTGTATTATTTTGTTAATACCTTGATAGTTTATTACCAACCTGGGTTTACCTCTCTTTATTTCACCGTGGTTTCTTACCAAGAATCCAGGGCTACTGTAGGCTGAGACTCCAGGCTCGATGAGTTTAAGATCAATATGCTCCTTGATAATTTGCTGCATATCTTTCTTATCCTGCATATTCATTAAGATGGGTTTGTATCGAACATACTCATATTTATATTGTTCTTTTACCTGTAGAGTAGCTTCGATCTTGTTTTTATCCCACCATGCCAGAGGATCCTCGTTAAAGTTTCTCTGGATAAGTCTTTTGACATTTTCGAGGGACAATTTAGTTTCCCCATCAATGTCTAGTGAAGTTATATTTAATGACTTCATTTCCTGCATTGCTTCTTTGAGGTTTATAATTTCCTCAATAGAAGCTTCATCAAATCCTTGCTGTCTAAAAGACAACAAAGCCTTACCAAACTTTCTTTTATCCTGCATTTTTGGATGGGTTAGTTTGGCATCATTATCACCACGTTTGCTGCGAAATAATATAGGCATTAACCTGTTGAATGCCTTTTCCCTGCGCAACACCTGTATCTCATTTCCACAACTTGTGGTAAATATTAACAAATTTCTTTTGTTATCTTGAACATATTTTGTAAAGGATTGTATAAAATTGTTCCCTAACAAAATATCTGCTCCTGTGTCATGAAAGTAAATAGGAGGCGTTTTTACCTTATACCAAGGTGTACCAAATGCTCCTCCAATCATGATATTCGCTTGTCGAATACCCTTATTTAGTACTAAGATTTTTTGGGAAAAATCTCTTCCTGCAATAATGGGTAATGATTCCATAGCTTCACTAGGGAAAACTCCTGGTTTTGCTGTGCAAATACCTGATCCTGAATCAATATAAGCTGCGAAATATTCTGACTTATATTCTTCATATATTATCCCTACTGAGATATAAATGGAGAATGGACTTGTCATTTAATTCTGATGGTGTGACCCTTCAGATTAAATTCTATACCATTATCCTTTCTTACCCATGGTTTATGATTTTCGAGAAAACTTAATCCCAAAATCATAACCCCATTGTCTTTTCCGGCGGTGCCTAAGACTCTGATCTCGTGTCCTGCAATTTCAATTGTTCCTTCATAGGTTCCAATTGATGGCTGCTGCAAGTAGTATAAGTCATCACATGGAAAACGGTTAATCTTTTCAGTGATGTCGAATATTACTCGTATTTCTTTCCATCCTTCAGGGCATTTTATCTTTATATTATCTACCCCAATGGATTGAGGAGTTAGATCTTTGATGAACTCCTTCCCTTTATATGCCATAATTCTGTCTTCCGAAAAAGACATACGGCTTGCGTACTCAATTCTAGCACTCGTTGATCTGTCTAGAATTGGATGATCTCTTATTTGGATGTCTACTCCTCCTAACCTTGGAATCTGGGTAGGATTTGGAGTCATGACTTTAGCAAATTCCTTGAAAATTCTAGGAATTTCTATATATTCTTTCCTGAGAAATAAGTCAGAATGATGACTATTGGAAAGTGCATAAGAGATTCTATAAGTTATAGAATATGGTCTGTTCCCTTCTTTCATCAGATCTTTTCTTTTAAAATCCTGATGAAGGGTTAGAACTCTACTAAAATCTTGGTCAGCTAAGTTATAGGAAATTCTGGGATGTATGTCAAACATTAACTTCCCAGCATATAAATTTCCTACCATAGTTCCAAGAAGACCATCTCTAAGGTTATTGATTCTTCTATCAGTGACTGATAGATGCAATTCAGAATCAATGCCTTCTTTGAAGGTTGCCTTAATTACTACTTCAATGGCTCCTATGTGGATCCATTTCATAGTAATGGCGATTTCCTCCTTCATTCTGCTTAATTCTTCAAGAATTTCTTCTTTAGGAATTAATTGCATATCCATAACATTACAAGTAAGTTCCATAGGAATTGCAAACTCACCTGCACTTACCTTGTAGATGATGTTATGTCTTCTCTGGTTGAGTCCCATCTGGTTAAGAACTCGTCCAATCCCGCCAATTCTGAATCCGTCATATGGGCTGAGGTTGGAATCTTGTCGCATTATTCTTTCCATGGTTCGATTCGAGATCGTCATCCTTGAAAAGAATCCAGACAGGTTTTCAGTGGTCTGAATCCTGTCTTCTTCAGTCAGACTCGGTTGAAGATCCATCTGAATATGAGTCCGAGTCACTTCTTAATTCTTCCTCGTAGATGCTTTCATCCGAGGGGATGTCCTCAAACTGATAGACTGGTACCAGCTTTCCATGGTAGACTGCTTCCACGATATCCTCCGTGGCTTCGTACATTCGTACCTCACGATTCTGAGGGCAATCAGGTGAGATATGACCTCTGGCTCCACACTTCCAACAGTTGCAGTCCTTGAAACTTTCGTTGGCTCGGGTATGGGCTCGTCTGAATGTTCTCTTGGACGTCGTTCTCCCCGTGCTCCTTGCTGCTGAGCTAGTTGAACATTGGGATGAACTCTTCGTCGTTCCCGTTCTTTGTCCAGTTTTGTATGATCTGGCCTTGCTCTTGGACCACCATGCTCTTCTTCTTCGGAATGGAGGTCTTCTGAAACTCCTACTGTATGAGCCCCGACTCTTCTTCTTTTTCCTCTTTTCTCCTGATTCTCCTATAATTGTTGGAAAATCGTTATTTTCACAGCAAAGAGGAGTTCTTTTTATTTTACCTCTTAGTCTCTTGATGTTCTTTTGGGCTGCTGCCTGTTGACACCATTCTCTGAGCTTATCCTTTAAGAAGGACATTCTTCGAGCTATTGAGTCCACTGTACCCGGGGGTACTGTGTACGATTGGATCAACATTTCTCTCCATGGGCTGCAGATCTTTGCAAAGAACATGGGACATGCTACTTCAACGTTTCATTTCACTCCGAAAATAGTATTTACGGAACCAGTAGATATATTCGTCTACTGCGCAAATACTTCTTAACTCTATACCTAACAGTGCTTGGGTATAGACTTTGATTTTTTCTGTTCTCTGTTCTTCAAAATAACCATCTCCTACAAAATGGGTTTTGAATAAGAGGCCAAACCTTTCGCAGATTGTGCTTTTGGATTCTCCTTCGAGTATTTGCTCCTTTAAAGCAGCCGTGGAGTATTTCCAGCCCAGCTTTGCCGATCCTTCGAGACTCAGCTCTATTAATCTGACAAAGTTTTCTTTATCGAGTTCCAGGGTGGTTGCTGCAATCTTCATTGAAGCTACCCATTCATCGATCAGGTCTTCGATGTTTCGGAAGTCGATAACGTCGAGGTTTAGTGTTATGCCATATGGATTTAATGGTTGTAACATCGTCTTGGCCCACGGTGTGGATTCTGGTGCTCTACTTGGGTTCCGTCCTGGGTTTCGTCTTGCATTAAGATGCACCTCAGGATACCTGTTCATGTAGAAGTCTGTACTTTCTCTCATTGGAACATCAGGCGGTCCATCGTGGGTTACGTTGGATCCTGATCCTTCCGCATAACCCAATTGAAGGACTTCATTGGGTTTTACATTAACCAGATCCATAATCCCAAGTTGGGAAATGATTCTGCTAATTCTTGTAGATCTGATAGATCTGCCCTGTAAACACTCATTCGACTGTTTTCAGGAGATCGATCATAAGCTCTTCTTGTGATTTCTGCTTTGGAACCATAGTTGCTTTACCCTTTTGATGTAAAGCTTGTACTGGTCCGAATGCATCTCTAATATTGGCTTGGTTATTCTTGGAAGATCCAGGAATATCCTTCTGCCTTTTCTTGATATCCGAAATGTCAAATTTCAGATTCAAAATTTCTTTCTTTAGATCTTGAAATACTTTCAAGATCTCATCTGTTGTCTGATTCAAGTTATCTATTTTCCCAGGTATAATTAATACCCGGTTACCAAAATCTTGAATCGTCTTTTGGATTTCTCTTAAGTCTTTTGATAACTTAGAGCTATCCGGATCAATTTCTTTCCAGTCCGTTCCTCTCATTTTTAGGAAAGAAACTGATTTTGATAATATCTTGTCCATGGGACAAGTTCAAGAAATTCCTTTGGAATTTTCTATTTTTTATTTCCAAAATTTGGAAATAACTTGTGGGTTTCAAATTAATTGAATCCATTAAATAATTAAATCTTCTCCATTAAGAAATAAAATATTATAAATAATATAATTAATATGTTCTTCAATAAAACCTAGGCTCTGATACCAATTTTCAAGCGCATTGGGTGTCATTTATATAGTGAAAACTTAAGTATATTGACAAAGGACTAAAGTAAATAAAGTCAAACTTTCTTGGGGTTTTAATGAAAGAAAGGAAAAGTTGTTGGGAATTAATTAATTTTCAAATTGGTCCTTATGGCTTAATTTCATTCAACATGTGTTTGTAATGGCCTAATTCTGGAAATTCAACTTATAATGGCCTAAAAGTGGAATAGACTCCTTGTAATGGCCCTTTTTATTACTTTCCCCATAATTAGGCAAATGGTGTTTTCGAAAATTTAGTATTAGAAAATTTTGTTTTATATATTTATAGAGGATAAAGATTAATTGATTTTATTTATTTATAAAATGTTAATATACACTTCCTCCCATAAACTTTTATGTGCACTTTTGATTAGTACAGTATTAATTATTACGTATAAATCGAATGTATTACTCTATTATTATATTATTAAATTAGACTATATAAGATATAGATATATTTGTTTTATTTATTTATAGAACATATAGATTTTTTTCGTATTCCTTCATTTCAAAAGATTTATTTCGCTTTCTTAAATTAGTTGGGGTGAAGGCGGTAGGGTAAATATCCGACCGATCTGATGCCGTATCCGGTTATATTCGAATCTGAATCTGCATCCCACTACCCGGCCAAATATTTCAATATTCGTATCTGAATCCGAATCCGTATTTTAATATTCGCATTCGTATTCGTAATCGAAAATATCCGACCGTATCCGAAAATTGATAGGATATTATCCGGATTTTAAATATGGATATCCAAATATATTAATATATTATAATTTATTAACTAAAAATTATCAATAAGTAAAAAAATACCAAATTATCAGGTAATTTTAATTAAAGTTATCAAATTTTAAAAAAAGATTATAAAAAATTATCCAATAATTTGTATCCGATTGAATCCGTATCCGTTATATATTCGTCCTGTATCAGTACCATATCCGTAACCCGAAATATTCGAAACCGTTTTCGTATCCTGTCCATCCGTATTCGATCCGAATTTGAAATAATTATATGGATAATATCAGTATCCAACACTATCCGACCGTATCCGTACCGACTTCATCCCTATAAATTAGGCATTCAAAATAATGTTTTTGAAGATTTAGGGGGTGTATTAAATTTAGACCTTTATGGATTTAAAAAAGTTGGTGGATTTGGAAAATACATAAACTCCACGTAAAATTGATTGATTTTGTGTAGACTCTACATTTTCTCATTTATACATTTATTCTTCTCCATTTTTTTTAATCTATATTTTGTTGACATTGAGATGCCAAACGACTCCGTCAATAAGAGCTCCTGGGAGTCATCAGCGAACATGGCCACAGAGAGTGGATACCCCTTACTATCCGTATTTAGAAATCTTTGATTGTTTGGATAGATTTTGTTTAGTTATATTTTTTAAAAGAATCCATTAAAATCTACAAAGATTTAAAATCTATGGACTGTTGAATACCTCAAAATTTTTTAAGATTTTTAAAAATCTGTATTGAATACACCTAGATTTTTAAAGATTCTTTTAAATCTGAATTGAATACCTCAAAATTTTAAAAGACTCTTTAAAATCTAAATTGAATACACCCCAACTTTAAAAGTCTTTAAAAATCCTATAGAGTCCAGATTGAATATACCCCCCTTAGTATTATAAATTTAGTTTTATTCATTTATAGAAGATAAAGATTTGTTAATTTTATTTAAGTAATGTAAAACTAAATTAATTATTGTCTAAATTAATTAAAGAACAAAATTAGAAAAATATATTGGCCTGTATATCATAAATTTTATGTTGAATTTTTAAGGTGAAATACATTCATCCTATATAATGTAAAGTGTGCTCTAACAATTTGTTTATCTCATGTAAATTATGGTGAATAATTATCATACAGTCTTTTATTTTATGAACATTTTGGTAGGGATATTTCAATATAATTAGCGTGCGGACAATATTCTGTCTGCATGTGCAGGCGTAATGAGAAGTATAACTTTTGTGATGTTTTAGAGCATTATTGTTTTTCATTACTTAATCATGACATAATTATGCAATTCATAACCCATTATCTAAACATCACATAAATCGTCGCGCGCATCACATAAAAGCTCCTACAACCATTCTGCAGGGACAGTCAACAACACCATATTCACTTCCGGGAAATTTCACTTTACATTCTTATGGCACGGTCTCTCTTTTTTATCATTGTTTTTCTCACATTTTTTCTTAATAATATGTGGTCGGAAATGGACATGACCAAATTAAGTTTAGAAAATAAAATATTTGAATGTTTAAATTATTACCCTATTTTTCTAAAATACTATAAGTTTTACTTCCCGCGCATTGCGCGGGCGGGTGTGCTAGTAATTTCATAATAGTGAGAGTATTATGGAAGTAGAACCCACAATTACTACGGCTGCTGAGGTAAAAACATGTTGCAAATTTAACATTCCCATGATGAAACATTGGAATGTTAAAATGTTGCAATTTCCATGTACAAAAACAAAGACTAGTAAAAATGGATGGTTTCAACTTTCAACCATATTGAACCTTCAAGAAATTGAGGAGGCAATAATCCAAAATATGAAACCACAATAGCAACCAAACTCCATTTATACCCTTCAGTTTTGTCATGTAAAGCAAAGTATTTAATTCTCATATTATAACTCTGTGAAACAGATCATGCAAATACGCAATAGTACATCATAATAAGACCGACAGCACATACAAAACCAGCTTGGGGTACAAAAAAGGGAAAGAAAAATGCGACACAGGTGTGGCAACTGAACTCAGTCGAGTGTTAATATAGGAGGGGGGGAAAAAAGAAGAAAAAATGGAAGACAAAAATTTACAGGAACCTCGAAGTCAGTCAGGTAAAAAACATATGGAGACGAGATGGGAATGAATATCTCCCAAGTACTGTAAAAACTCTCTTACGCATATATTGAGCCGCGCAGCCTTTAAAACAATGCACATACAATCCCACATCAATCAGTTTCTGGAACAAGGGGCGCGTCCGATAAGCCTGCACTGTTCTTGGAGCAACGAACAGATCAGTTGCCCATTTACAGGGAACAGCTCACCGTCAATGCCACATCCGTTGGTCGTTTGCGTTCCAGGCTTCACTTTGACTGACTTTACCTGCATTTGGTGCATTCCCAGGTCAAATGGATGCTACAATATTTCCAAATACAAAATTTCACAACATTTCTTAAGATAAACTATGTGAACTTTACCACTAGAGGGACATTTGCCAGAACAAAAAATTTTGGGTGTTTGGATTACTGAGTTATTGAGTAAACATTTTCTAAAAATAAACCACCATGTTTGTACACAATTATCGAAGCAGCACAACTTTCCAGAAGTAGACTGTCTGAGAGAGATCTTTTGGAAGATGGAGATGCAGTTATACCTTAATATATTCAACATATGGCAGTGAAAGGTGTTTGCCCATCTGCAAGCGCAAGAAGAATCTCAACAACTTGAAACGCCCATTCCCACGAACCAGCAATAGATCCAAGGTGTTGTCATCATGTTCCGCTTTTGGAGCCACCACTTGAGAACTCAAACTTTGCACAGTTTTACATGAATGATTGCATATCAAGATACCAAGAAATTGACCTTTAGTGGACACCCAAGTCTCCTCGGCAGTTGGATTAATTTCCTTTTTATCACCACCTTCAGAGTTATCAACTGGCTCTGGCAATTCAACAGGATTTTCTCCATCCCAGTTCGGCTCAGAGTCCCATCTAGGCTCAGAATCCCAAATTGGACCAGGGTCGGACATTGTTGATGAGATATCCTCCTTATCATATGTACTTGTATTTCCCCAGGATGCTCTAGTTGGGTCATTGGTCGCTGCCAATCCACTCCGCCCTTTATCCCTTCTTGACTTGGATCTTGTCCTGGGCCAGCTAGGAGTAACTGAACGTGGCACTTGGGGATGGACTACTTCCGGTTCGGATGTGACATTACTTCTTCCAGCTGATAGCCGTTTAGAATGTGGATCTATTGCTCGAACATATTCCGATGGTTCATTGCTACTGTTAGTATTATCAAAATCTGCTCCAGACGCTCGGCTTGGGGTCATTATTGAGTCAATACTTGAAAGGCTAGAGGCCCGAGGCAACCCCTCCTTGCTAGACCTTCGCATGATATCAGTGTAGAGCTCTGACATGTCTATAACTTCCCGATCAGATGAATCCTTTCCCTCCCCAGCTTCTTTCCGTGCAGGAAGATATTCTACTTCATAACTGTACTTTGGCAGGCACAGAAATTTCAGAACACCAGCAACAAAATATCGTAGAGGGCCAAATCGTTTCTGATACTTCTCGGAAAGCTCCAGTACTGCACCAAGTAGATAAAGATGGAATCAGCTAAAAACCATGGAGATAAAAAAGTAACAACATTCTCAAATGTCAGCATTTATCCTATGGATTAAAGGATGAAAGTATCAGGAATTTTATTCACTGTCGAATTCCTTGTTAAATACTGAAACATATGCAAAATTTACGACTCAGCAAAGTAAAGATTTGGAATCCAACACAATTTCCCCAAATGCAATAAATGAGTTGGCAATTCTATAGCTGTTCACTGAAGTTCAATCCTATTGGAATTCAAAGTAACTGATTCCTGGTAATGGATTGTTAACTAATAAGACATTAAGTCCAACATCCCAGCAGATCTACCTTTATGTTTCCCTGAGAGTTATTAAGGATTTATGCTGGACATACTCAATACTTTCCAAGGTCATCTATACAATTAATAACTGATTAACGGCTGAAACCATCTCCGGAAAATTTTTCAATAAAACTCCATAATGGATTTTGTGAAGAACATGATTAAATTTCCAAACAGAATTACTTATGTCAGCAAATTAAACTACTATTAATTTAACTGAAAAGGGCATAAATCATATTGACAGTTGTGCAAGAACCCCAGCATTTGATAATTTGTTCTCAACATGAGTTCAATGTTTCTGGATTCTTAGACTGACAGACAGATAGATAAATGATAAACTTCAATAATTCACACTTGCATACTCCAAAGACATGCAGCTTGAAATACCATAAACAAGGAAGTAGAAACAACCAAATAGAACTGAATCAGTAACAAAACTCCACACCTCAGCTTCAACGGATAAACATCAAAATATAACTATCCATACAAAACAAATACAAAGTGTAATAGAATTACCATCGCTAACAAAACCAAAGTATGTGACTGTCATCCCAAAGTGAATAGCTCCAGTATGGATCCATTCAACCGCAAAAACATCAGTGGCAGTAAGACCTCCCTTAAACAACCGGAAATGGAATCAGGTATGAGGCTCAGCCCTCGGAGAATATTACAGAATAACAAGAGTAAATGCGTAAATGCATAAAATTTGTAAGTGGACAAAAGCCAAGCAAATTATACATGGATTTCAACATCAATCTATAATGTGAAGAAATAATTTCAAGATGCAAAAGACAGAAAACAAAAAACGAGAAAGAATACAGGGAGCTCAAGAGATCCAAGGTTTATGATGCAAATATTCTGAACAGAATTTCAAGTATATCTGTGCAAGGAGATTAGGAAATATAAGCAACAGTACTTATTAGCAACTGAAGCAAACTAGTGTCCTCATATAATAATTAAAAAAAAAAAATGTTAATAATTTTTTTTTAAAAAAAAATGAAAAAACACTCATAAGTGATATGCTATAATAACAATTAAAGAAAAATAGTACTAAATGTTAAGAAAGAAATGGCAGCACATATTTTGTCTCATTCCCCAAATATTTAAGATGTACCACTTATTCATAGGACTTCTTTAAAGATATTACAGTGGATAACTGCATATGCATCTCCAACAAACCAGACATTTAAAATCTCCCCAGAGAGGGTTTAATATATTTCCTAAAAGGCAATTCAAAGAATGTAAAAACAAAAGGCTACCTTAACTATTGCTAATGCAGCAGATACAGGATCTCTGACCCCAAGAACAGTCCAGACTAAGGAATTATCTGAACCAGCAGGTATGATTCCAATTGGGATGGAAATAGCTTCTTTTTGGTTGTCTCTACTAAGTAAACCATTCAAAACCTGCATGGTTGATATGCTCAATAAGAAATGGCTAATGAAAATAAACAAGCAATCTTATAGGGTGGCATGAATAAAAACCATTGTTCCACTGGTTTTTATATAAGATATACTCCAATTTGAAGTCCTAAGCCACAATTTTTGAAGTTAAACATATAATTTAAACGCCACAGCAAACCAGTTGGTAACAGGAGCAACAAGAGAATACAGAACACGGCAGCAATTATAGGCAAAGAATTTTTGGCATGATTGATGGCAAATGCATGTCCTATCGCAATGAACATCTGAAAAACTGGGAGCTCCTACTCGAGCATTCAAAAGAAAACAAAATTTGTTCGAAGGCCTAGAGAAGTAATTACACTGGGTAAACCTTGTTTGTGAACTGGTTCATCACCAACTCCATTTAAAATGTACGAACCAACCCACAGTCCTGAAGGCTATAATGAGTATTTGTTTATGAAGTATTTAGTTTAGTAAATCCTACAGGTTTGATATTAAAAAAAAGCCCAGAAAATATAATGTATTGTGTTATCATTCATGCAAGTTCCATTTACACAGAATAAAAATGCGCAGGTAAGAATCAAAGTGACTTGTATAAACCTCGTTTACAATCCCATCACCTCCAACGCAGATAATACCTGCAAAGACACCAAATTAGAGTCAATAGACAAATAGTTTAGAAGCATGCCTCAAGTAGTTGCTACAAAGCAAAAAAGAAAAATGTACCATCAGGACAAGTATTGAAATCAACAGTCGCTGCAAGTTTCCTAGCATGACCCGCAGAAGTCGTCTTGACAACCTCTAAGTCAAATCCTGCAAGCTGTAATTTGACACATGAAAATAATAATAATAATAATAATAATAATAATAATAATAAAATAAAAAAAATAAAATAATAATAATAATAATAATAATAATAATAATAATAATAATAATAATCCAGTAACAGAGCCTGTCACAACAATCAAGTTATGGGAGCTTGATTATGGGAGCAGACATATAAATAACAAAGGGTGATATCTGAGTGACAAACTAAATGACTTCTGTGTGTTGTTATCCATAACAATATGGCATGGTTCACTATAGTAACAACTAATACAACTAAAATGAAATTCTTTCATGCATATGCTCAGGCGACATAATCATCTAACTCAATAAAGGGTTGCATGGCTTGCTCACTTTAAGTTTTAGTAATCAATGTCATAAAACATAAGGCATAATACAGTAAAGAGGTATTATGTCCAGATAATTTGCTTCTCGGAGTAGATAAATAAATCATGGGTATTCATGCCGCATGGAGCACATTTTTAAAACAAAGTATTATGTAAAATAGCAAAATGAGCCATTCAATAAGCCACAAAACAAGCTGTCATCGCGCCCATCTTACCTATGCAATTTAATCCAATTGCAATACAATTCCAGATACGGCATGATTTTATTTCACATAATAACACAATGAATATTTTAAACCTCTAATGTCTTTTGTAAAATTCTAATTTCAGAAATCAAATCAATAATATAAAGCGATTTAACAATTAAATAGAATTTTAAATTGAGCAATTTAAACAGAGAAAGAAAAATATATAAAATAAAAGTGCAACAAACAACAAAACACACACACACACACAAAAAAATGTATCTAAATGAGCGTAAGGTGGAAAAAGAAAAAAACTGAAATTTAAAATGAAAATAAAAAGTGAAGTGAAAGGGGCTAACAAAACAATAGACAAAGAAAAGGCAAAAGGACTGTATGGAGAGTAGAGTTAATAACCACCTGCAAAGCGGAGGAAAACCCCAGCAATCAGGGTGTAGGGTTTAAAACATTCACATTGGAGAATAGAGAGCATCTTACTTCACTTTTTCTGTTGTTTCTTCATAAAAATTATTGAAAGAAGGAGGCTGGTGTTGTGAATCACTCAAAGAACTTCTCACTTTACTGAATAAAGCTCCCCATTCTATAAGGGGGATATGCAAAATAAAGCAAATACGAATAATATGAAAATCAATTATTCAAATCTAACAAATCTTATTATATGGCTCTTCAACATAGTGGGAGAGTAATAAAGCAATGAAAGACACTGAAGATACAAAATCATCCTATTCAAATCTTAGTAAATCCCTATAGGATATTTGTACATGGTGCAATAGTCTAAGCCAACACAGTTAGAGCTACAATGCACAGCATATGGCATGGCAAACATGATGAAAATAATCAAAGTTGCACCCTGTTTTCTTATTTTTATTCATGGTTTTCATTGATCACAAATGAATATATTTGCCGCATACATCTGAGAGCAAATAATGACATGGTCTTTAGATTAATGTTCAATAATAGAATATCATCCACTTGACACAAGAATCTAAACGACACCAGATGAGAGATCAAAGTGATATTGATATGTAAAGTAGGGTTACGTTGTACAGGTTTATCCTGCCATGTTTGGCCAATTCAAGAAACTAAATAATATTTCAACCAGCAATATGTGAACAACCAGCAAATACTTACTTTAAATATAGGCTCAACCAATCCCTCGAAAACTTTGCTTGAGCGGCCATGTCCAGACCGTGGGTTTAAAATGACAAGCACTCTAGATGGGATCTTACATCTTATGTATGCCTCGGGAGGAAATTCATTGAAAGTTAATTCTGAAGTCTTCTTAGAAGCCATGGGGTGAGGCAATATATTTACATAGCATTGCTGATCTGCAAATGCATTGACCCATTGAATTGCATCATCTGAGGTAGGAGTGAAAAAGCGAAAGTCTTTCTGAATTCTTCCACTTTTCATAATAAGACCAAAAGATCTCTTTTGTACAGGATAAGCATGTACAGTAAAATGTCTAAGGCCAACACAGCAGGACAACTGGCAAATTTGAAGGATAAGCTATCATTAATAGTTGAAACCAGCATTATGTCAAGGACAAGCAATCCATTTGAAGGAACTTAGACTTACCGAAATCACATCCTCTAAGCGTAACACCTTAGATCCCCAAATCAACGCCTTGCTGGTTAATTTAGCATCAACAGCTTCTAATTTTGTATTATCAGCAGTTTGTATCTCGGAAGTTTCATTAGTTTTTCTCTTATCCAGTGAAAGTTTTCCAGAAAACAATTCATATCCCAGCAAGTCAGACTGCTCATCTCCAATATCAATCCGGTGCTCCTCCCTTTTAGCTCTATTGGTGTCATCATTGTTTACACTATCACGATGTTTTGCAGCCTTCCCTCTACTGCGTTTTTCAGGAAAGACAACTGGAGATGTTTGTTGTCCTGCTGGTGCTTGGGAAAACAGACCCAGACGACGAAGAGACTGTTGTGTTGCAACTCTCAATGAACCACTCTTTGGTAGACTCCCACTTTTCAGCATGCTGACTTGCAAACACAGACTGGGGATAGTCAAGAAAAGTGTAGTCTAATACTAAAAATGCTCAAAGATCCAAGGAGAAGATAATCCCGGGTCCAAATAAAGAAAGTCAGCATTCACCATAATAACTATGCCTGCAAATCGCAAAATATGTCAAAAAAATAAAAATGAAATAAACTATCATCGTCAGAACTTGAGCATGAAATGAACTAGATTCTTATTAAAACAGATCCACAACTGGCAGTTGCAATGCCCTAATAAGAGTAATAACTCTAAATGTAAAAAAATTGTGGTCAATATGCTGTATAGTTATCCAATGCTTCAAACAGTAAATGGTGTTGCATACACAGTTTCATGTTTGAGGCTCCAAAGGAGTATAATGAAAGACTACCAATTAATTTCATCATTGTCTTTGTGAAATCAATGCACAAGCCCTACAAACGGATTTAATATAATCTTAGTTTAAACATGAATGGATGAAACTGTAAAAAATGTGATTTGGCTCTGAGAGTAAATTCTAAATCAGGTTTTAAGAATTTAAGAAAAGATTAGCCCAACAGCTCGATCAATAAAGGTCGTTGTTCATTCTTACAAGAAGTCCATTCAGCCCATTATTCAACACAAACCTGCAGTGCAATAGAAATGCAAAACAGAATCACAAATTCACAATAGTTAATCCGAAACCTACCAACCATGCTCTTCTCTCAAATGGTCGGTGCCAAAAATCAAATTGCTTTATCCTATTAAACATGCATTACGAATTTGAAACCTGAATTTGTAAGTATTTAATTATATCAGTGTTAAAGCTCGGAAAACAACATAACAAGTTAACAAACTCAGTTGATAAAACCAAGGCTTGCTGAACCATTTGAATTTAAGGGTAACACAGAGAAAATAATTTCACAGGGCCATTGGTGATACTGGTCCCATTTCCCAAAGAAATCAAATCCATGAAAATGTGTAAAACTTTTAGAAATTCAGTACCAGTCAAGTGACATGGATGTCGTCCGTCAATGTCATCAAGTAATTATTACTATTAAGTAGTATTAACTAACTTAATGCAATGCACAATTCAGATAAGTTCATTTAGATGATAACTAAGGCTACGAATTTGCAAAAACCCTGCAAGTAAATCACGCTCTCAACCCAGCCAAGTTTATTCCAAAAGCTCCTGTGAATAATACAAAACTTATCTGTACCAAGTTATTTCATGAAATGCATGCATTACATTCTAACTAACCGAACTCATATCTTCAAAACTCTCCAAGTTTTTATGATAAGAGAAATATATTAGGAAACAGATTCTGACACGCAGACAAAAGATACATAGCACAAAAGCAACACTGCTACAGGTGAAACCAAAAACGCATGGATGACTTCAATAGAATGTATTAGACAGCATCACTAAAGAGTTCCTTTTCTTTTCTTTTTTTTTTTAAAAAAAAGGAAAGATACAATAAACAACATAAAAAGAAAACAAGATGGCACTAGGATTCTTATATTGTATGTGACTTCACACTCACCGTCCCTCCCAAGTCCCACCTATTAAGATAGCGTCCTTAACCCCCATACCCTTATCAAGCAAAGTGTAAATTCTGAAATTTGTTTAAAGTTGCACCCATTTCCGTTGCAGAATCAAGTAAAAAAGAAGACGTGTGAATCATTATCACACTATAGGGTCCGATCACTTCCAGTAGAGTAAATGGAACACTACCCAACAAGGGTGACCGCCCACAAGATTGATCGGAGCACGGGGATCAAATTCTTGAACCGAACGGACAAAATCCCAATCAGATCGCCCCTAATACTCCAATTATCAGAGTATTCAAGCTTACCTAATTAAGCATTATATCAAAATTCTCTGGATACAAATAAGAATAAAGGCGCCCCGGTTGGGGAAACCCTTACGCTTTATATCCCCACTGAATCTATACTGATAATTACCTGATCAAAACCAAAACCCGAAAACAAAAAACACGAACAATTCCAAAATCCAAGAAATGGAACAATAGCCAATAAGAAGCGTGAAATGAGGCGCGTGTATCGGTGAGCATGACAGTCAGTAAATAAGAGACTTGCCTCGTTTTTGGCCATGGAGAAATTAGATTGGTCGGTGAGCTGGTAGAGGCAGGTGGCGAACGGCGGAGATCAGCGGTGGGTGGAGTTGGTTTGGACAAGCCAGCGGGAGGAGGACTGGAATATTGAGATTATTATTGTATTTTTTAATATAATAACAAAATTTGAGTTTTCATCTCTAATAAAAAGAAATTATACAATGCGACTGTAGGGGTCAGTGGCGTATTGCATACGTGCGTGAGTTTTCTACTTAAGTGTAACATTCATTTGTTTTCATTATTTTTACATAATTTAATGTAAAATTTTTAACATTAATATTTCAAATGGTATAAAATAAAAATTATAAAAATTTAAATATAAAAATTATGTAGTAAAATGAATTTAACAATATCTCGACTATGTTTTATTTTAAATAACTGTATTAAAAAATTAAATTAAAATTACTTAATATAAAATAGAGGTAATAATTAAAATAGGGCACCAGAAGGAGTCATTTCCATTTTTTGGCCACGATATTTTGATTTAGGGAAAATAGCCATTAGAAGGGTTTCGGGCCTGAATTTAGGCTATTGGGCTGGAATTCGGGCTTCGATGGCCTAAAAGTGGAAATGACTCCTTCTGGTGGCCTATTTTAGTTTTTTTGAATTATTTTTTTTATCTTATTTAATTAAAATAAATAATATTCATTCTGTGCCATTATTTATGTCCTACTTTCTTTTTTTCTTGTTCCAACATTTTTTAATGTCCATTTTAAAAATAATTAAATATTAATTACCAAATATACCCATCATATTGCATTAATAAATAAATATATTAAACTTTCAAACCCACTACCATTAATAATTCTCATCCAACCTACAACCATATATCAGTAAATCACACATAAATAAATAAATTTAAATTGTAAATTTATTACAACCACATTATATAAATTCTTAAGCTACATTTTTTAATCATAATATATCCTTGTATTTAATACTAATTATCCCTATAAAAAGTACCATGTCCGAAAATTTTGGGATACTTATAATAAAATATGTTTCTTTTTTAATTTATAATTTATTTGAATATATGTTTGTTTTACTTATTTTATAATATATTTGAATTAATATTTATTTTATTTCTTATATTACTCCATTCGTCACATTATTAATGTTAAAAAAAGTAACTTAAAAATTTATATAATATGATTGTAATGAGTTTACAATTTTAATTTATTTATTTATGTGTGATTTACTGATATATGGTTGTGGGGTGGACTGAAATTATTATTGGTAGAGGGTAATTTGAAAGTTTAATGTAAGGTGATGTGTAGGTTTGACGATTAATATTTAATTATTTTTAAAATGAATATGAAATAAAAATATTGGAACAAGAAAAAAAAGTAGGACATAAATAATGACACAAAATGAGTATTATTTATTTTAATTACATAAAATAAAAAATAATTGAAAAAAACTAAAATAGGCCACCAGAAGGAGTCATTTCCATTTTTAGGCCATCGCAGCCCGAATTCTAGCCCAATGGCTTAAATTCAGGCCCGAAATCCTTCTAATGGCCTATTTTCCTAAATCAAAATATCGTGGCCTAAAAGTGGAAATGACTCCTTCTGGTGGCCTATTTTAGTTATTACCTCATATAAAATATTTACTAGGTAAACATTAAAATTATTAAATGAGGGATGAAGTACATTAAGACAATGTTTGGCAAATCATTTTTAAATTTGAAAAATGAAATCCAAATTATGCGTGGATTTCATTTTCTGTCACGTTCCAGTAATAATATAGGAGTATAAAATTTGAATAAACTAGTGAATACCAATATAACTTCAATTACAATAGACTCCAATTTATTTCGATAAAATATCGAATTGATCATTGTGATGGTTTTTTCATGATACACTTTTTCCAAGTGTGTAATTTTTTAGAACAATAAAATTGATTGAAAAGTCATGGAGTCATGAATATAGAGCTAATGCTATTCTAGTTGCTAACAAAAACATCATATGAAAGAAACTGAAATGTGAGTAGGTCAAGAGACTTAACCTCCAATCCGTTGAAATGTGAGTGGTATTTGATGTTGCATCAAAATTCCATTATGAGTATTTAGTAAAGTTGAACTTTAATATATTTAAACCCTCTATGCATAACCAAGGCTATGGCCTATGGGGATAAGGGCTTGCTCAAATAGTAAAATCTATGACTTATACCTTTATGATTGAGGATTTGGGGGAAAATCCACTTTTGATTCCATAAGATTTTCTCCCACCCACTTTTGAACCCAAGTTTATAAATTTTTCACTTAAAAATAGACCAGAGGACCAAAGGTGGAAAAAATAGTTATCTAATGGAATCAAATGTGGAAATTTTATAAACTCGGGACAAAAAATGGGTGAGAGAAAATCGTATGGGACCAAAAATGGATTTTTCCTCAAGATTTGAGGTTCAATTCCGCTTTGGTCTTCGGTCCCTCTCTATTATCCTCGTAATTTGTATAGCATGATTCGGCTTAAAAATAAAATAAAATAAAATAAAATGAAAAGATAATAAATGATCATGTATTGCTATATGAGTAGTACTAGATTGCATTAGTTGATCAAGACTGAGCCCAACCTATCCGTATTGGGCCTGGGCTAGGTGAGGACCAGGCCCAAAACTAACTATTACATGCTGTAATGATAATTACGAAGTACTTCTGTTTTTTAATATTTTTTAATGAGTGTAATACTAAGAAATGATACGGGATTTAAAGATAATAAAATTGATTTAGGTTTTTTGGTTACAAAAATTGATTTAGTTTAAGAATTATAATAATTAAATAAATAAAATAAAATGAATCATATTTGACTTTATTCTTTTTAAGTTTTATTAGTGAATATAAAAAATTTAATAATTTAAATATAATTAGTAAAAATTAATAACCTTTAAAATATTCTACATATAATAATACAACACTTATATTCCAATACCAGAAAAAATAAAAGCGTATCACTTAAAAAAAATGGAGAAAGTAATACCACTTTGCCCAATTCAATTTCAAGTCAATTCAACGGTTATCATGATCGAGCCTTGCCCTTACATCGTTTCTATTTTTATTTTTTTAAATATACTAACATTTTTATATTTACCATTAACATTCATTTTTATTGTACTTATATTGGCAAAAGAAATTATATTATTAATTAGTGTTGTGCATTTTCAAGCGTAACGTAAATATAAAATGATTGGAACTAGTTTTCCCATGGCGGCTCCAACAAGCTGTGCCCCACAATCCACACCTGTCCCAGATAATTTGTATACATATACTACTCCATCTGTCCCATTTAACTTGTCTTGTTTGACTTTTGCACACAATCCAATGCACTTTTTCAATCGTTAATATCTCAAAATATATACAATGAAAAATTATGTAAAATATATATTAAAAACTACATGATCATACGATTCTAACAAGATCCAACTCGACTATTTTTCTCCAAATATATACTTGCAAGAAAACGAGTCAAAACTGAACAATGAACAATGTCAAAAAGTCAAACCAGACACATTAACTAGGACGGAGGGAGTACTATATAAATAAATGAATACTGTGAGACCATATCTTAACATATTTTTCACATAATTTAAATTAAGTTTTTAAAAATTACTAATATAAAAATATTTAAAGTTATTAATATAATTTTTTTGAAAAAAATATAGAATCTAATATATATTTTCTATAAATTATGATTTTTTAAAAATATTATTTGGATATAAGAAAAAATATTTGAACTTATATATACGTATTTGTACTAAGATTTTTATGACATTTATTTTTTTCGGTGAACTTTTTTATGACAATTATTGCATGCTAGCTTATATATTATTATTATTATTATTATTATTATTATTATTATTATTATTATTATCTCTTTTATGGTATATTATTAATTTTTAATATATTAATTATATTATATTTAATGATGAATTAATTATATTTAATTATTCAACTTTAAAAAAAACTGGGGATGATGACTTAGCCCAAGTGATTAAGTCGTTCATTGACTTATAATGGAAGGTTGGGGGTTCGATTTCTGTTCAAAAAAAAAAAACTTTAAAAAAATCCATTTCATTATTTTATTCTTATGAATTACCAATCAAACTGAAATAAATGTTTTAGTTACTATATTTATTTAAAAGAGTTAAATATCTTATAAACTTAAAATATAATGGTGTATCACACGAGCAGTGAGTATATATACAATTATTGTATATATAAGGAAGTATATATTGTTTTCAAATGAACGCAGCCATGTAACCTGCAGAAGAGCATACAAAAACCACACGTAACTAATAAAATATGTTTTCATTTTTTCTAATAATATAAACTACTACTTAACTTGCATGTTGATTATAAAAACTAAATAAAATACCACCACCATGTTTCTTTTTTATTCATATGCTCCACTCATCAAATGATCAAGTTCGATCTCGATCGCACATTCTTCGTATCGTATGGTACACATATACTTTATATGTGTGATATTTAAATATTTAAAAAAAAAAAACATGAAACTTGAAACCCATGAAATTATTGACAACTAAGCTAAACGAGAAATAAGTTTCTTGTAATGAAACAAACACATATTGTACGTACAAGACATAATCACAACTCATCATAGTAGTTGATATTGAAGCTTGGCAGGCCATCCATCCTTGAAGGCACAGGAAAACAATTTTGGCTAAAAAACCCTAGAAATTGCTCGTCGGCCTGGCCAGTAAAAAGTACATCATTTATAGGGTCGTAGAAGGAGTCCGAACTCGTTGGGGTATTATTCTCTGAAGTCCCTACTAGTTGGGAGTCCTGAAGACAGTACTTGTCTTGGGCGACTTTCACGAGCAAAGAACGATTATGATCTTCATGATCGATGTCAAGAAAATCTGTGTCTTCAAAGCTGTTATCACCCTCCATGTAATGAGATATATCGGAATTCTTACCGGTTAGCTCTTGGACAAGTGACCTAAACCTTGATGCGCTCGTCTTCACCTTCATGGGGCTTGAGATGTACACCACCTTCAGGGCATTCCCATTTTTGCCCTTGGAGCTTTTCTTTTGTTGGCTGGCCTTCTCAAATCTTGGAGCCCTTGGTGGGTTGCTGCTGCTACCTTCCATTTATGGAAGATTTTGATGGTGGATAATGCAAAGTCTTGTTGGAGTTTTGAATGACACACAACACAATGGTGATGATTGCTGTTTTATGAGGGTTTTGATGAGTGATGAAGATATACAAGTGGGAACATGGGATACTACATATATATATATACACACAGATATATATACAGTTACAGTGTGTGTATGATTATTTGGACAGGAAATGAAGGTGTTTTCTAGGAAGGAGATAAAGATGGAATGTAATAAAGAAAGTTGGAAAATGTGGATATATGATGACCAATGAAAGAAAAAAAGGAAGGGTGGAGGAAATAGGGGACATATGGAAGGCTCTAGCTTTAAATTCAAAGGGCATCTCTAAATCTAATAACACTTTAAGTGGTTTTTTTTTTTTTTTTTTTTTTTTTTTTTTTTTTTTAAGCTTGAATGGTTGAAAATTATTTTATAATTGAATCAATTTTATAACCAGATTATTTTGTATCTGAATTAACTTTGGAACCATTCGATTCAGAAGTTAACCAACAATCCCTAATAACTTGAATATTTAATTATTCATGGGGTAGCATGGATTTAACTTCTACCATTTGATTCGAATAAATAAACTATGTATTTTTATTTTTTTTATTAACCAGAGGGTCGACAAATATTAGGAGTCTATTAAACACATATTATAAAAGAATAAAATAGAACAAGAGTCGGGTGGGGATAAACTATGATGCTCTTGAATTGAGCCTTGATCATGAATTAGGCAAGTATTTATTCCCTTTTACATGTTAATGATTAATTAATTAGGCATCTGTTAGGGTGCGATCATCAAATTTGACTTGATGTACTGCGGTACATCACAACCCTTAATTCAATTATAAATTGATGGTTGATATTAACTAGAAGGTTAAAATAGTAAATTTGCTATTAGTTTGTAACAAATATTTGCTTGTCGCTGAAAACGTACATATATGTTCTTCAGCTCTACTTTTCTTCTACGAATTTTCAATATGATCATTCGATCTTATCTTACTCTCCAATTTGCTTATTTTAGGTGCTATATACATATATGTTCATGAAAACGTACCGAAAATGATCATATTTTGAGTCGCCGAATTGTTGATGAAAACGTCGTTGCATTGTTCATGAAAAGATTGTTGAATTGTTTCTGGTTTCGTCGCTGAATTTTTCAAGAAAACATCGCTGAATTGTTTTTGATGGCATCGCTGAATTGTATAAGGTAGCATCGCTGAATTGTTCTTGATAGTGTCGCTGAATTCTCCTTGGTGCAGTCGCTGAATTCTTTTAGGTAGGCTCACTTAAATATTTTTTGGTAGCATCACTGAATAATTTTTGGTAATATCGCTGAATTGTTTGTGGTAGCATCGCTGATTTATTCTTGAAAGTGTCGCTGAATTCTTCTTGGTGTAGTCGCCTAATTCTTTTAGGTAGGCTCACTGAAATATTTTTTTGGTAACATCACTGAATTATTTTTGGTAACATCGTTGAAATGCTATACGTAATAAATTTGTTACGTTATTTAATAAATATTGTTGATCATATTTACCAAATATGAGATTGATAACATACTAAATATAGGGTTATATCTTCCGTTGCATATTTTGTTGGACAATTTTACCATTTTTCATTTACAATCCTTGGATTTGAAATCAACGCTCCAGATTTTTGCCTTGATGTACTGCGGAATTCCGCAGCACCCTAACTGAACCCAATTAATTATTACTCCCTCCGTTCCAGTAGAAATGTCATGTTTGATTTTTTGATACGGTTTATTGTTCATCTTTGACTCGATATTATTATAAATATATATTTGAAAAAAATAGTCGAGTTCGATCTTGTTAAATTCGTTTAATCGTATAGTTTTAGAATATATATATTTTGCATAATTTCTAGTTCTATATATTTTGAAATATCAATGATTAAAAAAATATATTAGATTATGTGCAGAAATCAAATATTTTTTTTTAAGTGAAACAGATGGAGTATATCAGAATATTTTGACAAATGAAATATCGAAAACATAATAAAATAATAGTGACAAGGTTGACTGTATGGATAATTGACAAGGTTGACTGTGTGCATAATCGTTCTCATGTGCGCAGCCATCAGTGACTGGAAAAAGAAAAAGAAAAAGAAAAAAAAAAGGTGAATATTGATTTTTCGTGGTAAAAATTGTGGGAATTAGGACGACTGAACTTTTGTTTCTATTTGAGATGGCCATTGAATTGAGGCATTTGGTTTCAACGGGAATGTAAAATTAATGAATTTGAAATTTGATTATTTGTTGGATTAAATGTAGATTTATAAAAGAATTTTATTGGAGAGGTGATGGGAGAAAATTATAATTCCTCTTTTTATGAGTTTAAATCATATCAAATCAAATAGATTTAAAATCACTTTGAATCCGAAATAAATAAAATGTATTTAAGCTATAACTTAAATCATTCCATCCAAACATACTCTAAACGTTAATTATGTTATATGTACTTGTTTGAGAGTATTAAATTTGCAATTCCGTTAGGGTGCGAGTAAACATTTTGACTTGATGTACTGCGGTACATCGCAACCATTGATTTAATTTATAAATTGATGGTTGAGATTAACTTAAAGGTTAAAATAGTAAATTTGCTATATTTAGTTTGTGAACAGACAATTGCTGATTCTTCCATTCTTCTTCCGTTCTTCTTATTCTTCCGTTCTTCTTCTCTTCTTCTTTGTATTTCAAGGATTGATCTCATATTACCCTCCAATTTGCTTAATTATGCTGCTATACATAGATATACGTCGCTGAAATATTTTTAAATAAAGTCATTGAATTGTTCATGAAAACGTACCCGAAATATTCTAGTTAAGTCGCTGAATTATTCTTCATAGCATCGCTGAATTCTTCTTGACGGCCTCGCTGAATTCTTCTTTGTAGCGTCGCTGAATTCTTCTGTGTAATGTGGCTGAATGCTGAACTCTTCTAGAATAGTGTCGCTTAAATATTTTTTATAGCATCACTAAATTGTTTTTTTGTAGCATGATTGAAATTATCTATTAATATATTTGTTACCATTCGTTGATGATTATTTGAAAATATTAGATTAGATATGATATTATTTACCAAATATTAGATATGATAACATACTAAATATAGGTTTACCAAATATTAGATATGATATTATTTACCAAATATTAGATATGATAACAGATTTGTTTTTGGTAGCATCGCTGAATCATTCTTGGTAGCGTCGCTGAATTCTGCTTGGTACCATCGCTGAATTCCTCTACTTGATCTCGCTGAAATATATTTGATAGCATCCCTTCTTTATTTTTGATAGCATCACATAATTGTTTTTGGTAGCATCGCTGAATCATTCTAGGTTGTGTCGCTGAATTATTCTTGGTACCATCGCTGAATTATTCTACATACGGTCGCTGAAATATATTTGATAGCATCCCTTCATTATTTTTGGTAGCATCACATAATTGTTTTTGGTAGCATCGCTGAATCATTCTAGGTTGCATCGCTAAATTATTCTTGGTACCATCGCTGAATTATGCTAGATACGGTCGCTGAAATATATTTGATAGCATCCCTTCATTATTTTTGGTAGCATCACATAATTGTTTTTGGTAGCATCGCTGCCGTCGCTGAATTATGCTAGATACGGTTGCTGAATTCCTCTACTTGTGGTCCCCAAAATATATTTTATATCATCACTTAATTGTTTTTGGTAAGATCGCTGAAATGATCTATTAATAAATTTGATACGTATCTTTGATCATAAAAAGATATTATTTGAAATATTAGATATGGATTACCAAATATTTGATATGATTTACCAAATAATAAATATAATAACATACTAAATATAGAGTTACCAAATATTAGATATGATAACATGTCTAAAATACTTGTCGTATCGCTCAAATGCATTGTTTTTAAAATGAACCATTATTGTGTTATGACAATTATACCATTTTTCATTTACAACCCTTGGATTTTAAACGGACGCTTCAGATCGCTGCCTTGATGTGCTGCGGGATTTGTTGATCGCACCCTAACTGGACCCTTAAATTTGACCAGCAAATTTGATTAACAGATATAAATGGTAGATTTGACCAACAAACCATAATAATAGATGAATATTATTGTGGCAATTTATTATATAATAGTAGTGTACAACTTTTCTTCCAAGAATTGGATTCCCCTTTCTTGACCTAATCTTTCTCCCTCCACCGCCCCTATGGCGGAACAAGATGAACCTCCAGATCCTCTAGACAACCGAGTTCAGAAAAGACCCAGAGCATCCTATAGTGATATGGCTAAGCGTGGTACGGGATTCGTTCACGTTCCAATCGACGAAATCATGGAGGATATTTCTGGCGACCCCGAAGATATTACCATTACCATTCAAGATGGCATCGACAAAATTAGTTTTATCCAAAGCCTTTAAGGAACGGCTTCTACGTCCGTGGGCACATGCCGTAGTGATTAAGGTAATCGGGCGTAATATGGCTTACCGCTTTTTGAAATCTGGTATTGAGAAGATATGGCCGGCTGTGGCATCTACTTCGTTAATCGATATGGAGAATGGATATTATGTGATCCGATTCACGAATAGAGAAGAAGCTGCTCTCGCCCTTACAGGCAGGCCATGGATGATCTCTGGAGACTATCTCCATGTCCAGCCCTGGGAGGAATCATTCAACCTGTTTTCAAATGAGGTCAAGACGATGGTGGTTTGGATTCGATTCCCTAGCCTCCCAATCTTTCTGTATAATCGAAACCTTCTTTATCAGGCCGGCTCTAGAGTGGGGCAAGTTATCAGTATGGATTTTAAAACGGATGCGGTGGCTCGTGGCAAATTTGCTCGAGTTGCAGTGAGAATTGACCTTTCCAACCCATTGAAATCGCAGGTGATGGTAGATGATCTTGTTATGAAAGTTGAATATGAAAATCTCAAGATTGTTTGCTTTAAGTGTGGGAAACTTGGTCATACAATTTCCGATTGCCCTAGCAATCAACAACAAGAATCTTCTAATATGGGGAATCAGGCCCGTCCGAACAGGGAGGAGAGGCAAGAGGAGGGCTCTTCCTATGGGCCATGGATGTTTGCTAAGACTCGAAGGCGTCCCTTGAGAAGAGATCAGACCAACCCTCTTCTACGACCTACTGTGAATGTGAGCCGTTTTGTACTTCTTGCTGATGGAGGAAACGAGGGAATCATAACACCTATGCAGGAGGATCCTGCTCCCCAGATCCATCAAACCCAGTCACTACCTTCAGGTCCCTCCACTGAATTCACCATGCCAATACAAGAAGACTCTTTTCCCCATGATGTGATTAATCAGCCCACAGATTCAGTTTACTCCAACTCGTCCTCTGCTGATCATAGCCTCCCAAAACAGTCATCTAAACTTCCTTTGCCCAACCTTGAAAAAAGTTCAACTTCTTGGCACCCTCAACCTTCGGGGGCCTGGTTGAGAACAATACCAACCTCTCTTCCTTCTGAACATCACATGGCTGTGTCGATCATCGATCCATCCACACCCCTTGATAGGCGTGGCAACATGGTGGATATTCCTAATACAGGAAGCCACCAGATGTCTCTAGCCTAGCGAGCAATGATCCAAAGGATTCTCCAAGTTCCCAAGTGGACAGAGGACGCAGGCGGAACTCTATGCCGCCAGCTTCCCATGATCAATAAGCCTTATGTCCTTATCTTTTTTATTTTTTTATGGATTTTAATTTAGTATGTTGGAATGTGCAAGGTGCCGGATCTAATGCCTTCAGAAGGGAGTTACGTGACATGACTTGTGCTAAGAAAGTCAATCTCACTGCTCTCTTTGAACCACACATCAGTGGTAGCAGGGCTGATACTTTTATTCGGAGAAGTGGTTTTACTAGATCTTTCCGAGTTGAGGCGACGGGTTTCTCAGGTGGGATTTGGGTCTTGTGGAAAGAGCATCTCCGTATCACTATTTTGTAAAGCCACTCTCAATTTATAGATCTTCAAGTTCAAGAGGGGGAAGATATATTATTCATTACACTGGTGTACGCGGCTCCTAACAAAGCTAGGAAAGCTTGGCTTTGGCCTCCCTTATCTCAACTAAATCATGGTCGACTCAAGCCTTGGCTGTTAGGAGGCGATATGAATTGTTTTGCTTGTTTTGATGAAGCGAGGGGTGGAACCGTTTCGTCAAATGCTTACTTAGAACTTAGAACTTGGATGGAGAGTTTAGCCTTGACTGATCTTAAATCGTTTGGTAGTAAGTTCACTTGGGCTAGGGGGCCCGCCCCTCCGTAGGAAGCTAGACAGGATGATGGGGAATGATTTATGGCATCAACAATTCTCTAGATGCACGGCTGTTGTTCTCCCGAGGATCCAATCTGACCATTCTCCGCTGCTTACTAGAATTTACAACTGCTCGGATTCCAGAAATCGTTCCAGGAGCCCCATTTTCAGATATAATGTGGCCTGGCAAGGTTTTGGAAGCTTCAGACGATTAGTGGAATTGACTTGGAAGGATCCTAGTGAGGTCTATCACAAGTTGGCTGCCCTTAAGGATAGAGTTATTCCCTGGAGTGGTCTTGAAGCTAATAAAAGGGCGAATAGGAAGGCGAGGATTCGTGCCAGACTTGCTGGAATTGAGCGTAACAATAATTGGATAGATGATCACTTTGCATTGAGGCTTCACCAACAACTTAGTTCGGAGCTTAGAAAAATTTTGGAATTGGAAGAAATTAGCTGGATTCAACGAAGTGTTCGTAACTGGGATTTCCTTGGGGATGATAATACAAAGTTTTATCATAACTTTGTGAAATTCAGGCACAAGAAGAAAGTTTTCTCTATCCTGGAAAATGCCCAGGACAGAATATTTACTACTGATCATGATCTTCAACTAATGGTGAATGGTTATTTCAAGAGCATTTATACCTGTAACCAAGGATCTTTGAGGAACCTGAATGTTACTCAAAATCAGATGAACATCCTTACTTAAGATGAATCAGATTTGCTGACTTCCATCCCTTCACAGGAAGAGGTCTCTTGTGCTGTTAAGGGTATGGCCCCTCTTAAATCCCCTGGTCCTGATGGCTTCCAAGCTTTTTTCTTCCAGAAGAATTGGAATACGGTGGGATCCTCTGTTCATAATTTTGTGCAGAACTGTTTCGCTGGCTCTGGTAACATAGAAGCCATTAATCATACTTATCTTGTATTGATTCTTAAAGTCCCTAACCTTAAATCTATTACGCAATTTCGCCCCATTAGTTTGTGTAATGTGCTTTATAAAATTGTTACTAAAGTCATTGTGAACAGATTATCACTTATTCTGCCTAGACTCATCTCCCCCGGACAAGCCAGCTTTATTAAAGTTAGATTCATTCAAGACAATATTATTGTTTATAATGAGATCCTGCATTTCATGAACAAATCTATCGCCAAGCCTGGCTGCATGACTATCAAGCTGGACCTTGAAAAAGCTTATGACAAGCTGCGATGGGATTTCATCCAAGAGACACTTCTGTTGGCAGGTTTCCCCAATCCTTGCATTAACTTAATCATGCGATGTGTTACTACCTCCTCTATGCAGGTGATTTGGAATGGTCAACCTCAAGAATCCTTCCGTCCTACCAGGGGTATTAGACAAGGGGACCCGATCTCGCCCTATCTATTTATCTTGTGTATGGAGAGACTTGCTCAAATGATCCATCATGCTGTGGATAATAATCTTTGGAAGCCTGTAGTCTTGTCTAAAGGGAGTATCAGTATAATTTTTTTGTTTTTTGCTGATGATATTTTACTTTTTGCCAATGCTTCTACAGATCAAGCTAATGTTATCAAATCAATACTGGATTCTTTTTGTAACCTTTCTGGTCTTTCTATAAGTTTGTAGAAATCTAGGATTTGCTTTGGTAATTCGGTTGATCGCTCCATCAGAAATAATGTCCTTTCTATTCTGCATTACCAACACAGGAGTGGACTTGGTACCTACCTTGGTATCCCTATGATCAGTGGCAGGCATACACACGCTCATTTTAAGTTTTTGATCGGCAAATTTAATTCCAAATTAAGCAGTTGGTTGGGGCGTTTTCTTAGTTTTGCTGGCAGATTAATTTTGATCAAGTCTGTATTGCAAACTCTGAGCTCCTACACTATGCAAGTTTTTCGCATTCCCAGAAGAACTCTTCATGAGATGGAGAGAATTATCCGTGACTTTCTGTGGGGCTCTAAAAGTAATTGCAGAAAGATTCATCTTTTGGCTTGGGACCGGATTACCTACAATAATATTCGGGGAGGCCTTGGGATTCGTCGATTGGAAGATTTGAACGATGTTTTTCTTTTTAAAGCTTGTTAGGGCCTCCACAATAGGAATACCCTTTGGACTCAAGTATTGAAGAGCCGCTATGGGTGGGAGGCCCACCATTTCAAGAAATGATCGCAATCTTTTTCCAAATTTACTAAGGCCATTTCCATGGTGTGGCTGACATTTTCTTCCCTCATTCGATGGAAGATTGGTAATGGTAAGGAAACGTTTTTTTGACGGATGCTTGGACTGATTGTTCTACTATTTTGCAGGATTTTGCAACCAGACCTCTTTCTTTTCAAGAGCTTTCCCGTACGGTGGCTTCCTACATGGATGGTTTGGACTGGAATTACGTGGATTTGGCCATCATCCTCAACGAAGATGGATTTTAAATTTTGTAGAATACCCAGCCTCCTTTGGACACTGCTACAGCGGACCGACCTTTATGGCGCTTTAATCCTAAAGGCACTTTTTCCATCAGCAGCTCCATGGAACATCTTGAGGAGACCTGCAATCTTCAACCTGACTTCTTCAACTGGAAGGCCTTATGGCGATGGCTACTTCTCCAAGAGTTAGATGTTTCATGTGGCTATTGGCTCATGATAGAATCCTCACTGGTGTTGAAAAGAAGCGTCGATCTATTTCAACCACAGATGCTTGCTGGAAATGTGGTGATAGGGAGAGCAGCCTTCATGCCCTCAGGGATTGTAGCTCTTCGGCTCAAGTTTGGAACACATTGGGTCTAGCTAATCATCAGAATTTCTGGACTAGCAATTCCAAATTCTGGATCCAAGCCATGCAAAGCTCCAATATCGGGGACAATTCTTCATCACTTTTTGGCTTTGGAGTTTGGCTTATTTGGAAAGTTCGGTACTGCTCCGAGCTCCACGGTAACGAAGCCATTAACTGGGATCGCCTCCATGTTAAGATTAGCGGCTCTTGCAGATCATACCTGGATGCTTTTGCGGAGAGAAGAATCTATGGTATCAATTTCTGGAAGAAGAGCAGAGCTAGGTGGGAAGGGCCTGCTCAAGGTTGGTTTAAAGCAAATGCTAATGCTCGTATCACTCGTAGCGCCTGCTTGGCTGGAGGGGTCATTAGAGATTCGAATGGGATATGGCAGCATGGAGTTTGTGCCAAGGGTCCCCCCATGGAAATTTTCCGGGCCGAAGCTTGGGGTGTTCTTTTATGCATGCAGTTGGCCTGGGATCTTGGTATCAAAAGGTTGGAGATCGAGCCGACAATGCCTCTGTTATCCAGCTGATCCTAGACGATAGCCTCGAGTCTCCTGATCGTTTCCTTAGTCAGATTCAATCTATGGTTAATTGGGATTGGGATACCAAGTTTGTTTGTATCCCTAGAGATTGTAATATGGTAGCCGATCATCTTCTTAGATTCTATACTCCTAGAGGTAGTATTGAATATTTTACTAGACCCCTGAGTGGGTTTCTGATGTACTTCATAACGATTTGCTAGATTTGCAATTGGCATCCTAGCCTTGGAATATATGGCTTCGGCCCTCCCTTCTCCGAAAAAAATAGATGAATGTTATTATTGTTATTTATCTTGATAAAATGAATTTTTAAAAATAAATAAATTATTCAAACAGATCAGGTGTAGTGTGAACGTTAAGGATTACTACTATACATATTTTTCTTAAGGATTTACTATCGTATGTACTAATTAATTAATACTCCATGTTAGTACTTTTCAAAATCGAATCGTAATTATTAGATGATGGTAATAATTTGAGGAGGTACGAACAATTATTAAAATTTTATACTACCTCCGTTTTTTTTTATTTGCACGTTTTGACTTTTGTCACTGTTCATTGAGTAGCTTTGACTCGACTTTTTAATACAATTATATAAGATAAAATATAGTCAAGTGAGATCTTGTTGGATTCGTCTAATCGCATAGATTTAGAATATCAAATTTGCATAATTTTTACTTGTGTGGAATTTGAGTTATTATGCATTAAAAATGTGCATTGGATTGCGTGAAATATGGATATGTTGCATTTATTTAGGAACGGAGGAAGTATTATTTAATGGATACATAAGTCTAAATTTGTCCCATGTTTGAATGAGCTTTGACTTGAATTCAACCTCTTTCTAGAATTCGATTAATCAACAGTACTACAAGTCCATGGTCTCCATTCTAATGTACTGTATTTTATTTTATCAATAAAAGTTGGATTTTGATTTTATGATAAAAAATATATTATATGTACCGGATACTCTCTAACATCCTATTTTCGGCGTATCGCAAAAACATGATATTACAGAAAATATTATAATTAAATTGCAATAGTATGTTGTGGTATTCGAACACTTAGCAGGTGAAAGATCTACGAAATATAAATGGATTGAGACGTGATTAAATTTTTTTAATTACATGATGCATGGACTTTGATTTGTGTGGAAATTTTCCATGATATATCAGTATGTACTTTGACAATTATATTTAAAAGACAATTTGCAAAGGTGTTAACCCAGAAAAAATATTAAAGTCCATGGTTGGAGGCCCATCTGTGTTTGCACTGTCCGACCCAGTAGGTGATGAAAATATATCCAAAACAGGGAGTCTAGATCACCCAACCCAAGGGAGTCTAGATCACCCACTTGGAGTCTAGATCACCCAACGAGTCTAGATCACCCACTTGGAGTCTAGATCACCCACTTGAGTGGAGTCTAGATCACCCAACCCAAGGGAGTCTAGATCACCCACTTGGAGTCTAGATCACCCAACGAGTTTAGATCACCCACTTGGAGTGGAGTCTAGATCACCCATTCTGTGAGGATACCCTCAAGCGAGAATTCCAGTGGGCCAGTCAAACAGTGGCCCAGTGACCCAGCTGGGGAAAATATATCCGGAAGAGGGAGGCCGCGTAGCCACAGCCCATTCCGTCAAGACACCTTCAAGATGAGGAACCCCATACAATGAAGGAGTGAATCCTTAACCAAGGAGACGAATCACCAATCATGGAAACAAATCGCGTCACCTAAGGAAACAAATTTAGGGATGGAGCGTTCAAGCTTGAAGACCTCCCATTATATAAGTGCAGGCGGCATCATACGCAAGGGGCACCTCCAACACTTCTCAAGAAGCCGTTCTTATTTTATTTTACTTTCTTTATCGCTTTCCTGCATTTTACTGCTTTCTGTTCTTAAATTCCTTTACCGCTTTCTTTAAATTATTGTATTCTCTTTTCTAGTTTTCTTGTAATTCTTCCCCCAAGTTCTTCAATAAAAGAGAGATCTTTCCTCTCAAGATTTTCAGCGTTAACAAATTGGCACGCCCAGTGGGACCCGATTTGAGACCATATCCGCTTCGAGTTGTGTATGCGTCTTAGATCCGGAAAAGTTATTGTTGACTTGACACAGAAGTTTGAAGACATGTCCCTACAAGATCAGACGATCAAGCGAACGGAAGAGGGCGCCGGTGAAACGGCGAGCACCTCTCAACCGTTACATGGGTTTATGCAGGCCCATACATTGTCCAAGCAAATACGGCTATCGATAACTGAATCGATGGCCGATTTCATGCCTTTACTTACAAGGCACTTGATGGACGTTCTGCGGCCTGCTTTGGCCGACCAAACCAGCCAGATATGCAGTTCCTTGCGCGATGGAGGCCCCCCGGCACCCAGTACCACTATGACACCAAGCACTCCATACCCGGGACCGTCGGGAGAACAACAGCGAATATGGGGAAACACACCTAGCCAGCCGCCACTCCAGGATTCTGGAAGCGTGGCCAGTATGTTTCCACAGTCGTACCAGACAGCGTATACTTTCTCACCAGCGGCACCCAGCCTGCCGAATTTGGGTTACGCGGCGCCTCCCATGCCGGTGTATGTTCCATCAAATCCGTTAATGGCAACCAATCCTACACCAGGCTGCATGGCGGCCGGGCCTAGCACGGCACCAAGACAGGCGGCTCCTCAGATGCCGAGCATCCCAACACCGTATATGGCGGCTCCTCTCAACCCGGGTTGGATGCCAACAACCCTAGGGGGGCAGGCTCCACAGACAAGCGGAGTGATGGCGGCTCCCATGCTACCGACCGCCACTCCCATGCACACAGGTGGACACGCTCCTCAACCATGTGGAATACCCACAACACCTGCCACCATGCCTCCTACGCAGGCACCCGTGATTTCACCGGAGCTGCTCGCGGACATGATGCAGCAGCACTTCGGAATTCAGTTAAAGTCGATGGAGCGGCCTACGTACCGAAAGTCATATCCTGACTGGGTAGACACCATGCATCCCTACCCAAGGGGCTTCAAGATGCCCGAGTTCACCACCTTTACAGGGGATGATGGCAAGACCACTGTGGAGCATGTTGGAAGGTTCACTACTCAGTGCGGGGAAGCAGCGGCCAATGATTGGCTGAAATTAAGGCTGTTCTGTTCATCCCTCACCGGACCTGCCTTCGCGTGGTTTGCTTCCTTGCGGCCTAACTCAATTCAAAATTGGGCCGACCTCGAACGAGCATTCCATGATAGATTCTACACTCCACTATCACTGGTAAGTCTTGCAGACCTTACGAATGCCAAACAATATGCCGATGAGGCGGCAAGTACTTTTATCAATAGATTACAACGGCTGAAAGGCCGGTGCACCATAGCAATCCCGGATCGGGAAATAGCCAATATAGCAGTGGCTAATATGTTGCCAAAATTAAAGGAACATTTAATTGTGCATGATACGACTGATCTTGCCCAGTTGGCCGAGAAAGCGGCCCGCTTGGAAAAGTTCTTCGAGGAACAAGATGAAAAGCGTCTACCTATACACGTAACTCGTTTTGAGAAATTGAAACATGATAAAGAGGAAGAAGAACCAAGAGTGGTGGCCAATGCAGATAAAAACCCTGGATAGTGGCCCTTGAACGCAGTCGACATCGGCCTTGGAGGCCGAATAGTCGGTGACTGAGGACGGCGCTCACGGCCTTCGGGTGGCGACCTGAGCTGATGGAGTGGCGGCCTGAGCCAAGGGAATGGCGGCCGGAGTGGTGTCGTCTACTAGATCCTATGTCATGAGTAAAGCGTGGGATGACTAAAGAAGCGACACTAGGTTAGCTAGAATCCTTCCTATGTCAAAGTCATGCAATGACAAGCAATGTGGAGATAAGTGGTCTAGCTAGAATCCTTCCTATGTCGTCATGATAGGTAATGACAAACAAAGTGGAGATAAATGGTCTAGCTGGAATTCATGTTATCAAATATACATAACAAAATAAAGATAAGAGAGCATGAGGAACTTACCCGATCCGTGGTGAAGAGTGGCGGCCGAGGCTAGATGGCGTCCCTCGATGGTGGCGGCCTTCCGCGCGAGGGGGTGGCGGCCAAGACGAAGGGGGTGGCGGCCTCAGGACAGCGGCGGCCTCAGGGTGTCAGCTTCGGTGGTGGCGGCTGGCGCCAGCAGTGGCGGCCTCCGGGCAAACGGATGGCGGCCAAAAAAGATGGTCCTTGCTCGGGGTGGCGGCCTGGCAGCTTCTCCGGACTGATAACCTCGAGACAGCGGCGGCCTTCAGATGTTGGCGGCCCGAACGAGGGGTGGCGGCCAAGGCTTGGAGATGGAGGCCTCCGGGAGTTTCAATGATGGCGGCCCCCGAGGAGGGATGGCGGCCTCGCCTGGGGATGGCGGGCTCCAAGATGGTTGAAGCTGGCAGTCTCTAGCTGCGATGAAGATGGCGGCCTGCAAGGGGTGGACGCGCAAGGGTGGCGGCCTCCTCTCGGGTAGATGGCGGCCTTCAAGCAACATACTGGCGACGGCTCCTCGAGGCAACGGCGGTGTCAGCAGCAATGGCGGCGCCCGGCAGCGATCTCGACGGTGGCGGCCGGCAAAGAAAAATGAGGCATAATGGCCTCGATGGGCCTACAAACTTGAATTAAGCGCGCAAATTTGTCTTAAATTGCTAATCAGACAAAATGCGCGAGGGGGGCATCTGTTAACCCAGAAAAAATATTAAAGTCCATGATTGGAGGCCCATCTGTGTTTGCACTGTCCGGCCCAGTGGGTGATGAAAATATATCCGAAACAGGGAGTCTAGATCACCCAACCCAAGGGAGTCTAGATCACCCACTTGGAGTTTAGATCACCCAAGGGAGTCTAGATCACCCACTTGGAGTCTAGATCACCCAACGAGTCTAGATCACCCACTTGGAGTGGAGTCTAGATCACCCATTCTGTGAGGATACCCTCAAGCGAGAATTCCAGTGGGCCAGTCAAACAGTGGCCCAGTGACCCAGCTGGGGAAAATATATCCGGAAGAGGGAGGCCGCGTAGCCACAGCCCATTCCGTCAAGACACCTTCAAGATGAGGAACCCCATACAATGAAGGAGTGAATCCTTAACCAAGGAGACGAATCACCAATCATGGAAACAAATCGCGTCACCTAAGGAAACAAATTTAGGGATGGAGCGTTCAAGCTTGAAGACCTCCCATTATATAAGTGCAGGCGGCATCATACGCAAGGGGCACCTCCAACACTTCTCAAGAAGCCGTTCTTATTTTATTTTACTTTCTTTATCGCTTTCCTGCATTTTACTGCTTTCTGTTCTTAAATTCCTTTACCGCTTTCTTTAAATTATTGTATTCTCTTTTCTAGTTTTCTTGTAATTCTTCCCCCAAGTTCTTCAATAAAAGAGAGATCTTTCCTCTCAAGATTTTCAGCGTTAACAAAAGGTATATATATTTATAATAAAAATAGTAGTACCAAATAATGGAGGCTACTTGTTTTTTTTTTTTAAAAAAAATTACCCATTAAAATGAATGATTTAGATAAATGTTATTTATGAGTTTGAAAATTACTTATAACTCCAACATGAGCAGAAAAGCCTCAAATCATATTGACCAAAAAAGACTACGACAATAAACGTAATAGAGAAAATATATTTTTTATGATTTTAATTTCCTGCAAGAAATTTGCAGGAACGCGACGGAATTGGCGATAAAATTGTATTGAAGTCGTCGTGTGAGATTTCGCGCCGACGGAGACGAAATGCTTTCATCACCTTCCCGTAAAATTTTTGTAGTGGTGGGAGAATCAACAAATAAATGAAAGTAAGGAATTCTTCCATGGCTATTTCTTAACCTAGCTTCTTCTTAGCTTGAAGCACATTCATCCAAATTATCCTCTTCCATCTTTGAGGAAATCAATCTGATCTGCATTTCAAGCATGTCCACAACATGCTTGTCCAAATTAACCCAAGCTTCTACGCCTTGTCCGCATCTCGTATTCACCAATATAACAGTATGATCCTGTGCAAACATTTGCAGCGTCCCAAATGAAACCGGTACTCCCCACCCATAGTCCACCTCATACACAGGAAACCCACACCAGCTGCTGAATGTACACGCCTCTTCTATTTCCCCCTTCACACGCCTCGACAATAACTCATGGACATCACCCAAAAACCCGTCTCCAGTTTGTGCATCCCTGATGTACTCCCCATCGATTTTCTTGATCGAGTTTCTCAGGATTCTTACTAGTTCCGGGAACTCATCACGGACCGTGGCGCGGCAACTAGTTTCGTTGAATGCCAATGCCAACAGGAAGCAGTTGCCAAATACGTTTTCGAGGAGTTGAGGCGGTGTTGCTCTTTTTCTTAGGTTCACCGTGTGCATTGCAGGGCAGAGCCTTTTCCCCGAGCTGCTCGCGCCTGTTTATTTTAGAAAATGATATGAGCTCAAACTTTAAAGATACCTGGTATACGCCAAAAAACTAAAATAAAATAAAGGACTGAACTTGTAGATTCCATCATTCATTTGCTGCAATAATACATACCTATGAAATGCTTCCAAATGAAGGCTGAGATGAGTTCTACCCTTGTGGGATTAGTCACAAATGTGGAGATTGCATCTTGCTTAAGAGCTTCCAAGATCATCTTGCCGAAAACAAGCCTTTTCGCGACCATGTTTTCACCGGACGAAGACCCCCAATCCGGGACAGGAAGGTCCCTGGATGGGAAATGCTCTGCCAGATCAAACCTATAATTTACCAAATGATGGGATTCCCCACGGCATGTGGCTGTCCAAGCATTGATGAAGGCCATACTAGACTCAAAATCCCCAATTCTATGAGGGAAACAAATCCCAACAGCAATTCCACCACAGTCGAAAAAACTGACCTTTACTGCCATTAAGGTTGTTGTGGCAGCAGCAGCATCACTATTACAATCGTCCAGAGCAACGCATTGTTTCAAATGGTGGATACCGGATGACTGAATAACATCCGTCAGTCGAGCATGAGCTCGAGACTCAATGAACAGGACGCCAGAATCGTTGCAGTTGACTGTGAGATTGTCGTCATCAAGCTGGCCTGCTAAAGGATAGAATGAAGATAATGCGCGCGAAAGGGATTGTTTAAGACGCAGCGATATTTGGGAATGATTCGAGCAAGTCAAGCCCGTTGATTCATCGGCTTGGTAGAAGAACATGAGGGGCACATAGAGTCGTTGGGGTACCAATTGATCCAAGTAAGAAAGTTTGATCTTTCTCAAGTGATCATCATTAGGGGCTTCAGAAGAGGGTGTGATGATTTGGCTTGAGAGTGTTGCTTGTACAAAAAAAGGTGCAGATTCTTCCATGTTTTTTAATTTTGTTGAATCAAATTGTACTAATTGTTTGCATCCATCTATTTATACAGGATGAACTCTGCCATTTGAAGAACCATAGATAGTATTTAACCACTACAATATGTTATATGCATACCCAACAATTCACCTACTATGTCGTCATATATTACTCCATATATGTACACCTGACCATTACATATATTTATTTATCAACTAACATTTAAATATAACAATTACCAACCAACAATAAACTAGTGCAAAGCCATGATCAGTGTCAGTATATAGTATATATACGTCTACAATGTAAAAGGAATCATAGACACAAGAAAATGCCAAAAGGATTTACAGGCGACATATCCAGTTCAGAGCCAGAATGAAGAGAACACCATGCATCATTAATCAAAATTAAAACACGCCCATATGTATTGGCATCTTCAATTCATCGAAAAGGGATTCTCAACAGCTTGCACTTTGTCTTTCCCCACATTGAATATTCAAAAAATATAATTGATGTCGCTTTCCTCGTGAAGTTGATAACGTGTCAAATATATATATATATAGAGGTATGACTGATGAAGTCGACTTTATTTTTCTTGTATAGGGGGAATCTATGATTCGAAAAATTGAGAAATGACAATAATAATTTTTTTGGTAGGAAAAACGACATTAATGTTGCTATCCCAGGAGGCGTGTAGTTTTATTTATTGGAAAAAAGAAAATAATAATAAAAAAAAGGACATCGTCGTTATTGCAGCTTAGCTTAGATTGCCTATTATTGCAACAATCTGATCTCTGTTCCATTCCCAGTTGCACCATTGAATTATGAATATTTAGCATGTACGTGAAGTAGTGTTACACACACGTTTTGAATAACTTCAAAGACCCAATATTACATACACTAGTCCTTTCGAAATTATTTGAGTTGAAAGGAATCAAAAAGAAATAGGAACAAAGTTATCTCTACGGATTGGAGGGAAAAAATGCTAATTTTATAATTTTATCTGATTTTTTTTTTAAAAGAAAAGAACCTAAAGAGCACAGTTTTCCTTTTTGGTAGGAAATGAGAACCGAAACTATATTATTATTCTAGTAGTATTTGTTAAGGATGAGATAATCCTATACAATTAGAGTGCAAACTTTGGTAAATATGTTCAAGAGGTCTAGTGTAATGTTTATATTAGTACCTAAAATTGCAGAGTGCTTTTATCCGCGGCTTTATTTGCTTGCCAATGCATAAGCAAGAATTCAATATCCCATTCACCAAGTCTACACTTCTTTAATTTTTTAGACAATATAATCTCCCAATGGAAGCCTGTTCCATTCTTTAATTCTCCCTTTTCTTTCTTCCTTTTCTTTATTTCATAAAAGAAAACTCATAGATAACTTATCACTACAAGAATTTTGCAGGTAGGTGACGAAAGGATTTCATCGCCTTGCACTCTAGACAACGAATAAGGCGACGAAATCCACCAGGCGAAAAAGTTTTAGGCGACGACTTCAATAAAATTTCATCGCCAAATTCGTCGCCTTACCTCGAATTTCTTATAGTGTTAAAAATAGGAGCATTGTAAGAAACACAATTCACAACATTAAAATTCCCCAAATTGAGGGACTTGAATAGTGAAATCATTTCATCCATCATACTATCCAAACGCCCATTAATTTCATCTTACAACCATAAAATTCAATTACCAACCAAAACAAAGGAACACTTACCAAAAGAAACACAACAATAAGCCCCGAATAGTGGATTTGATTTTGAAACATGAATTTGAAACCAATTTAAAAACCAAATCCATCCATAAATTTATACTTCAAATTTCAAATTAATTGATAGCTAAGCACTCCAAATTCAATCCAAACCCTAACCCTAACTCGAAGTAATGCTTCTGATTTGCTCCTCGAGCATTTCTATCACATGTCTCTCCATATTCACCCACACTTCCACACCCTTACCACATCTAGTGTCCACCATCACCACAGAATTCTTCGTCGGCATAGCCGAACCCACCCAACTCGGTTTTCCCCACCCGAAATCCACCTCGTACAAGGGAAACCTGCACCAACTAGTAAAGGGACATGCCCCCCTTACCTCTCCCTTCAAATACAAATTATAGTACTTATAACACTCCTTGAAATAACTATCCCCAACTTGTGCTTCCCTGACGAAATCCCCATCGACCAGCTGGATCGCGCTTCTAAACGATCTTACCAATTCCTTGTACTGATCTCCCTCCGATGGACAATGAGGGTCGTAGTATGCATTCGTTGTCATGTAGCAATTCCCAAAAACATTTCCCAGGTCCGGAGGTGGAACTGCTCTTGTCCTCAGATTCATTGCAACCCATCCTACAAAAATCCCTTTTGAATTAGGGTTTTTGTATAGATTCGCGGTGATGAAGCTCTTCCAAACAAAGGCCAATACAGCTTCCACCTTGGTGGGATTCTTCACGTTGGAAGAAGTCGCAGCAGACTTAAGACGTGCCAGAATTTCCTTATCCAAAACAAAAACTTTCGCCACGTCATTCTGGTCGGCAAATGCCCAAGGCTCAGGCTCGGGAAGGTCCCTAGCAGGGAAATGCGAGGCCAGGTCAAAACTGAATTGTGCAAAATCAGGCGATCCACGGCTTATACTCGCCCACGCGTTGATAAACGCCATCATAGACACGAAATCTGCGACCTTGTGCGAAAAGCAGAGCCCAATCGTGAGCCCTCCGCATTGAAAGAATGTAACTTTGACAAGAAGTAGGGTTCCATTGAAATCAATGGGATCCCTAGGTAGAAATTTCTTAAATTCCTGGACATCGGGGTTGTTCATCACCTCTTTGAGGGTGGCATGAGCCCGAGCCTCGATGAACTCGACGCCATAATCGTTGCAGTCGATGATGGTGGTGCTTTCGATCCTTCCTGCCAACGGGTAGAATGAGGTTAAAGCTTTGGAAAGGGATTGTTTCAGTTGGTGAGAGATTTTCCAAGCGTAAGAACCAGTCAATCCCTTGGATTCGTCAGCTTCGTAGAAGAAGATGATGGGAGTGTAAATAGGGTTGCGAATTTGATCCAGGTATGAAAGTTTCAGCTTTCTGAGGTGAAGGGGAGTTTCAGATGAGGGTTTTATGGTTTCTGTGGAGAGTATTTCAATGGGAACTTTCATTTCTGTTTTTAAACAAAAAGAATTAGGATGTGGTTTGTCAAAATGTGGACTAATTGGTGGTGTAAAAATGTACTAGTATTTATAAGCTACTACTAGTTTATATTATATCTGTCATATAAACACACGCTATACATTTCGGATAGAATGAAACAAAGCTGTTTTGATTATATCTTTTAAAATCATAAGCCTTGTTATATACGGAATATGTGTATTTATTATGTCATCTCACATAATTAATTTGATACTTCTAAATTGGATCATATCGGATGGTATTTTTTTGGCGAAGCTGCCGCCAGAAAACAATTTGAATGATACTTAATACTATAACTTTTTTGAGAATATTTTTTTTTTTTGAGAATACTATAACTTACTTTTATATTAATATATATTGTGTTGTAGTAACATATACTTCCTCCGTTCTTGAATATTTTTTACGCATACGTTTTTCACGCAGTTCAATGTTCATTTTAAATCATTAATAACTCAAGTTCGGTACAAGTAAAAATTCTAGAAGTTCGATATTAAGAAACTACATGACGAGATAAATCTAACAAGATCTCACTTGACTATATTTTAACTTATATAACTATATTAAAACTTTAGATGAAAGTATATTTATGAATAGTAACATGTTTCCAAATGTAAAGATCATTCAAGAACGGAGGTAGTATAAAATTAACATTAAAATATAAAAATGGGCGGAATTGTTACAACACTACGTCGACACCACGTGTGTAATTTGTAGTCACTACGTGGACATTATGTGTCGAATGTATGGCCGCTTTAATGGCCTATAAATATGTGTATGAATTGTTAATGAAGTGATGTGAGATTAGTTTACAATTTTCCTTTCATTGCTCAATGCATTACGTTTCTATCCACAAGTTCTACCGCATCTTTGTCCACTTCCCAGTTTCCTTTATTTACTTACTACAGATACAAACACATTAATATATATAAAATTATAACACGTTATCAGCACGAGGAGTCTCTACCGGAGTACTATCGGGGTTCTGTCTTAGGTATAATTTTCTATCGTTACTTTTCAATATAGTTATGGCTAATCTCTCAAAGCAGGAATTTCTCCCGTTAAAAGTTCCTGGTGATAAACACATGTCCTGGGCACGAGACGTTAAAAGGCACCTGGCTTCAATGGAGTTAGAAGATACTATTACCCCGATAAAAGGGCAATAAGCCAAGATCGAGTAAATTGCACCAAACAAGCTTGCTCTTAGTCCTGGTCATGAATACCAACAGGGTCCATAGGTCTTAGTTTGGTTATACCAACAGATTTAATGGATCTTTAGTTTGGTCATGTATACCGACAGAGTAACTGCTATTATATATTTTTGCCATCACTTTGATGAGTTTTTAAAGTGACAATATGTCATACTTGAAATCCACCAAATTGTGGAAAATATTATTCGATCACCTGAAAATGATCGTAAGGTCACTCTTGGCTGAATAAAGCAATGAAATATTATGAATCCAGGACAACAAGTGTTCCTCCATTCCACTGAATCAAAATATCTATGGTGTTGCTGAATGAAGATTTAAATCTACCAAAATCAGAGCCATATTTTGAGCCAACGATATGGAAATGAAATTGGCCTTAATGAGCCTAAAAATATTGTGGTGATAAAAATATCACACTTGGCTTGGGAAAGCAATTTGTGTTATTGGCTAATATTTGGCCGGAATCAAATAAATTTTGGTACGAATCAAATCGTCTTTATGATGATGAAATGCTGCCAAATCCAAAATGAAAGTAAACCCAAAAGAGGGTATATTTGTGCCCGGTTAAACCGGATGAATTATGAAATACTCAAAATGGTATAAAAAGACCATTACGCCTATATATGAAAAAGAGTATTGAAAATCCACTAAAATGTGGGGAAATTATACCGTCATTGATGATCATATTGGCTTTCTTGGCTGAGAAATGAAACATTGCTAAAAATTATGAATTCAAGCCAACAAGTGATTGGTTTTTCCCAAAAGGAAAAATGATTGAATATGATAATCCATGGTGTGATTATTGTTATGCAAAAAGGCAAAATATTGACCAAATCCTGATCGAAATTGAAACAGGGTTAAGCCATATTGGCGAATAATGCAAATATAAATTCACTGAAATTAAATAAATTGTCTATATGGTGACAAAAAGCCTTTTAAACCCAAAAGAGGTTTAGTATCGTTATGCCAGGAAATACACATTATTGTGATATCGAAAAAGTCTTTGGACATTTAAATGTAACCTGACTGGACATCTGGCTCGCTTATATTAATCTCAAAAGAGTAAACATTAAAGGCCAGATTTTGCAATCGGGTATATTGATCATGATTATCCACTTGATAATAGAAGTGAAATATGATATCACGCACATGAGATTAAATAAATTTATTGAGCACAATATTAGTGCCAAATAAAATGAAAATGCACGTAATTATTCCCCGTTATAATCTCCCTTTGTGTATATAAATTATACACTTATTGAAAAAAAATTGGATGCCAAATAAAGCCACATATATGTGCCTCTTCGAAAGTGCTATTACGCATGTTATACAAAAATGCAATAGCCATTATCGCAACTGAAGATGGGAAAAACCCACTGCTAATTTAATCAGTGGAAGTTCAAAAAGACTCTGGAAGTGTCATTGTATACCCTCCTGAAGGAGAATAAAAATTGTGCTTGAAAATGCACTATGATTATGAAAATCTCGTAAGAGCTTACTAAGCTTCAGTGATATTGGGAAAAATTGATCACTATGAAACATTGAATGAGGCAATAAGACTCTTGATTACTCAAATCATGATGCGAACAAAATTGTTTAAGAAAATTGCAATCTTGTATGTATTATTATACAAATTAAAGCTGAGTGCCACTGAAACATATTATGTGATAGACCTGAAGTCTACAAGTAATTTTCTTAATTGACACGATCGGCTTAGGCATCATTCTAAAAGCATCATGCTGAGGTGAATTATTGAAGATTCAAATTTAAATAAATCTATATGCGTTGCCTACACACATAATTAATTGTGAGCACAATGACATCCAATAAAGAAAATAAGATTGGATAATGCCACTGAATTTTAATTGCGTGCAAGCCAGGCCTGGCCAAAGTATATGCCAAAGTAAGTAATAACTAAAGTGCACGCTGAACCGATAAGGTCAAAGTTACCTACAACAATTCGGGGACATACTATACAGCAACGCTTGTGTAAATAAAGCCGACAAACTGTCATTAATTCTCTTCCCTAACATTGATATAAGCCCAATGCATAATTGAAAATATATGGGTGCGCGATATACGTCCCCATTATGCCACCCTAATTGGGCTCCCAATGACGATTGGGTATATAAATGTCGGATACAAATCACCAAAATTTGGTGATTTTATATAAGGTTTGCAAATTATTTACCGACATTAGGGGGAGATGTGGATCAACCGAAAAAATTGCAAATTCACTGCCAAACGTATCATGTGACTCTAAAAGGGTTATTAAATCCCACATATCGACATTGCCCAAGGAAAACTTGTAGCCTGAGTAAAATACTTATTGCACAAGATAATCACTTGGTGCCGAGTATGTCCTAAATGGACCAATTACAAATATGAAAGATAAATTTCTTTCACGCCAAAAGTGCGATAAATCATCTGGTTCTAAAGGTAAAATCCTCGAGGTTTATAAATTCTATAAAGTGACAAAATTGATGAAACAAGCTCTAGAAATGAGCAAATAGCTCAAAAAGAGCAGGGCCCTTAAAAGGAATGAGATCTCAAGCAATTGTCACAAATAAAATATTTAGAACTCGGATGAAATTATATTGCAAACCTAAATCGGTTGATGAATGTCGGTTAAAGAAAATATTGGTATTATGTGCAATCTAAATGCACGTTATTTACCAGCCTCAGCGAAAGTTTAATAAATGAAAGTTATATAAATGACTCTATATGCCCTTGTGTTTTTATAAAGAAAAATGGGTCGGAATTTGTAATCGTTGCAGTCTTTGTTGACGATTAAGTTTAACTGGAACTCCCGAAGAGTTGAAAAAGGCAGTTGAATATCTTAAAACGGAGTTCAAAATCAAAGGTTTCGAAAAAACAAAATTTTGCCTTGGCTTGCAAATTGAGCATTTGGATAAGGGCATATTAGTTCATCAATCAACTTATACCCAAAAGGTATTCAAGCAATTTAGAATGGATTATTTTCATCCATTAAGTAATCCAATGGTCGTTCGGGCACTTGATCCTGTAAAGGATCCATTTAGGCCAAAAGAAGATAATGAAGAACAACTTGGCCCAGAAGTATCTTGCAAATAGCATGCGACCGAATATCGCGTTTGCTGTTAATTTACTTGCAAGATTTAGCTCTTGCCCTACTCAACGACATTGGAAAGGGATAAAGCACATATTTCGCTATCTCCAGGGAACAGTTGACCTCGGATTATTTTATCCAAAGAATTCTCGATATGAGTTGATCGGATATGCCGATGCAGGATATTTATCAGACCCACACAAAGCCAAATCTCAAATAGGCTATATCTTTGTGTGTGGTGGAACAGCTATCTCATGGAGATCTATGAAACAAATATTAACTGCTACTTCATCAAATCATGCCGAAATATTAGTAATCCATGAGACTAGTCGAGAATGTGTTTGGTTGAGGACAATGACAAATCATATATTGAAAAATTGTGATTTAGACACTAAACCAAAAAATGCCCCCAACAATTTTATTTAAAGATAATTCGGCTTGTATAGCCCAATTGAAAGGGGGTTATATTAAAGGAGATAGGACTAAACACATTTCACCAAAATTTTCCTATACCCATGATCTTCAAAAGAATGGTGAAATTGATGTACAATAAATTCGATCAGAAGAAAATCTAGCGGATCTGTTAACCAAGGCATTGTCGACTGCGACATTCGAGAAGCTTGTGAAGAAAATTGGAATGCGGCGGCTTCGAGATATAAAGTGATGTCCAAATCAGGGGGAGAAAATAAATACAAGAATATTGTGCTCTTTTTCCTTCACTAGGATTTTTTCCCACAGGGTTTTTTCCTGGTAAGGTTTTAACGAGGCATATTATTTGTATTAAAGCAGCCAATGGGGAGTGTTACAACACTACGTCGACACCACGTGTGTAATTTGTAGTCACTACGTGGACATTATGTGTCGAATGTATGGCCGCTTTAATGGCCTATAAATATGTGTATGAATTGTTAATGAAGTGATGTGAGATTAGTTTACAATTTTCCTTTCATTGCTCAATGCATTAGGTTTCTATCCACAATTTCTACCGCATCTTTGTCCACTTCCCAGTTTCCTTTATTTACTTACTACTGATACAAACACATTAATATATATAAAATTATAACAGGAATGATATAAACAAAGGAGCAATATAAATGATGACGTTTCCATAATTAAAATTTATATAAGGAGTCTAAAATAATGGTCGTTTCGGCTAATTATAGTAAAAACATAACGTGTGAAAATAATGTATGTTTTTTGTTTAACAGCCTATACAGATTAAGAAATAAGTGGTGGAAACTCATACTATACAAATTATAAAGGAAAATAAAAGGGAGAATAGGGGTGGCTAATTATAATAAAAACATAAGGTGTGAAAAGAATGTATTGAAATCATTACCAATAGCCAAAAAATGCATTGAATTTGAGACTATACTACAGTAATGTTTGTTGAAATTTTAATACAATAATTTTTTTTCTTAACGGCAAACTAAGAGGAAAAGGAACCAAAAGTTTTTAATACAATAATTCAATGATTTGACTTGTGAAAATTCATCAAATTAGTAATGTTAATTCAAAATTCATACTATGTATGTTTATAATTCATAGTATATAATATTCTAAAATTATGTTATAAGATTAATTAAATATCTCAATTCATTATATTTTGGGATGAGAACTTGACGAATTAGTCAGATACCCGTGACTTCCAATCTTCAAGTTGTCAGTTCTATTCCCCCTCAGCCCCTTATCATTTTTCTTTATTCTTTTGCAATTTGTGTGGCATGAGCCATGAGCCCACGTAAATTAAAATTAAAATTATAAATGAATCAAATATTTTTCGCTCAAGATTTATAATTTGATTTGATATTTGATTCAATTTAATACTTGTATTCATTAAATATTTAATTTTATATTAGATAATATATAAATATAGAAATTAATTTTGTTAAATTTTTTAAAAGTTAATTTTAATTACTATATTTAATAATTACTCCACATAAACATATTTACTTACTAATTACTCCATATAAACAATTATATATATATTTTTTGGCATTATAAACAATTAAGTATTAAATTCAAATTAAAATTAGAGATACCGCTAGTTTAAAAAAATTAATTTTATTAAGTACTTTCTTCGTCCCTAATTAATTGATACGGATGATGTTTTGTCACTTTTCATTAAGTAACTTCAATTCGATTTTTTCATACAATATAATATAAAATATAGTCAATTGAGATCTTGTTAGATTCGTCTAATCGCATAGATTTAAAATTATTTTTTCATAATTTTTACTCGTATGAAAATTGAGTTATTAAGGATTAAAAATATGTATTGGATTGCGTGAAATATGGATCCGTGACAATTTAAAAGGAACGGGGAAGTATATTAAATTAACTAATCCGGATTGGGGATGGGGACTTAGCCAGAGTAGTTAAGTTCCTTGACTTCCAACAGAATGTTGAAGGTTCGATTCCCACGGGTCTCTTATCGCTCCCTTTCATTCTTTTGTAATTTGTATGGCATGGGTTCCCACGCTCATTTTCCAGCCCTCTCCCAAAAAAAAACTAAAATTAACTAATCGAGATTGTTAGATGGTCGTTTTGCAAGTTGCAACTCTAGGTAAAACTACGGCGTTTCGGAAACACATTCCACTGTACCGTGGTCTCCGCTTTTAATTGGCGATTGGAGCAATCGAAGAAGCTAGATTCCCCCAGAATGGCATCGACGCTCAAGTACGTCCGCGTACCGCCCAACTCCGCGAACCTGGAGGAGGCTCGCCGCCGGGTTTTCGAGTTCTTCAAGACGGCCTGCAGATCCATCCCCTCGATTATGGAAATCTACAACCTTGACGACGTCGTTACCCCAGCGCAGCTGCGCACCTCAGTCGCCACCGAGATCCGCAAGAACGCCCACATCACTAACCCTAAGGTCCGATTCTTTTCTCTGTGGTTTTACATTGTTTCGCGATTTTTTTCAAAAATAATTATTAAATTGAAATTTATGTATTTATGATTTGTGTATTGACAAATTAATCGAATTAGAAAATGGCTCATTTGTATTTAGGGATGTTTGCCAATTTCTGTTGCAAATGTGTAAGGAGGGTCGTAGTCTATCTCAAGTCACTGGTTGGTTTAGAATAGAGTGCTTCCTGAATCCCGATTTGTATGTGGCGATAATTTGTCGAAGGGATATATTTAAATGTTTCGCTCTAATCATTTGCAGCTGTAGACCTGTAGTGACCATGCGTTTGTGTTGTTTACTTGTTTAAACGGTGTAATTTCAAACAATATACTGGTCGCATTACGAATTGGTGGGGGAATGGCTTCAGTACAGGACTTGGGTTGTCTCAGCTTTAATGTGTATGTTCAAGGCATCATGAAAGGAAATATTCCCACCTCCATTGATTGAGGCTCCAAATTATATGTCAATATCAAGGGACAGACCACACAAAAGATTTGCTTTTGTTATACTCTGTGTCTCTGTCATATTAAATCTTGAATGTGTCTTTCTTTTGTGACATTTACAAAGCTGTTTTAAGCATTTCAATATCTTTTTGTCCTTTTAAAAAAATATTTAACCAGTATTAATGTATTAAAATTGCAGAGTTATAGAGTTGATCGTTAAGAGGACTCTTTTACTTGATGAATTGGAGTAAATTCATATCAATTTTTATGTATCACTGTTCCTTAATTTTTAATGTCAGTATTTCATATAGAACTTTACAACATATTACTTACATGATTAAGGAATCAAACTTGCGCTTTTTGAATTTTCTGGAAATTTGCACTTGTTACACTTTGAGTGGATTATAAAAAGTTTGTTTATAGTTCAGCATAATTGCTTCCTTGATCCTACTTGATTTGGGGAAGGGAGTGCCTGATGCTATTTTTTCTCGCATCCACATGTTACAGTTGTGAATTTTGAGAAATTGATTGTGGAGTGGCCTGAGTAGTTTAAAAAGTTTAAATTTACACTTGTTTGGGAGAAGGGAGTGTTTGGTGCTACTTTTTCTTGCATCCCCATGGTACAGTTGTGAATTTTGAGAAATTGATTCTGGAGAGGCCCTTTTACCATTCTTTTTCAGTTCCATTGAAATGATGACCTGGTCTTGCTTTGCGGTGTTGCTTATTTGTGGACTGCCACAATGACAATGTGAACACTATATTATATGCAAAATTGCAAATACCTGTACTCTGCATAGTGCAAAAGCTTTGTATGTGTGTTTTGGTATTGGGATTTTCTAATCCTAATCACAACAAATAACTGCTGCTTTAAATCTCTAATGATTAATAGGAAAATGGGATTCAGGATGTAATATGAATTCTCTCACCATCGAATAATGGTGCAGGTAATTGATCTTCTGCTGTTCAAGGGTACTGAAGAACTGAGTAACATTGTGGAGCATGCAAAGCAGAGGCACCATATCATTGGGCAGTATGTTGTAGGTGATCAAGGTCTCACCCAAGATTCAGGGACGAAGGAGCAGGGCGAATCAGATTTCCTGAAAAATTTCTATAAAAGCAACTACCTGTGAACCTTTCCCTGTGGATTCATATGCCTAATTTCTACTGGTGCCAACATCATAATAAATTTAAGTTTGCTCGTACTCATTGTCTCCTGCTGTTGGGGCAATTATTTCCTTCCCATATTTAATTTAAAAGGGATGCTCTTGTGATTGAATTTGAGAGAAAACACACATCAAAGTCTTTTGCTTTGGATCATAAGATCAGCAATTGTTGCATTTCTGGTTTGGTAAATATCAGGCATTTTGCTCTTGCTCCACTCCAAGATTGTTGCTGTGGTAAGTCTGGTTAAATGGAGTTATGTATGAATCTGGGAATTGGAGTTCACATTCTAGCACCGCTAATTTTTTTTTTTTTCCTTTTATTTTGAATCATATTCAAGCTATAGCTGAGCGTTTGATGTTCTCATTGCGGTGGTGTTACAGGGGGCTTCTTCTAGTACTTTAGGTTCTGCTTTTGCTAAGTTTTGTTGGGTAGTGGGTATATTGGTCTACTTGTTTGCAAGAAATGTGAGATATCCGAACGGAAGGCATCATTGGACAACACCAGATTTGCTCCAAAGCAGATTAGTTATAAACTCTGTAGAACTAGAATTAAACATGGCTTGTTTAGGGTCACTCCAAACCACGCTAGTTACTTCTCTGGGATCTACATTACAAATGAATTGAGACTTAATAGTCATTCATACATGTTCATTTGAAAGATTTCCCATCTTGTGAAAAATTAGATGGTTCGAGGAGGGATGGGGCGGGTGGGAATCGAACCAAAGGTTGAGAATTAAGGACTTAACCATTGAGCTAAGTTCCAAACCCTCATTAAAGATCATTTGATATATATAATCTATATCTATATAAATATATAAAAACAATATCCCTTATGAACAGTAACCTACTCTTATGAACAGTATCCTATCAATTCTATCTCACAAAAATCCCCTTATGAACAGTAACCTACCTATTTCCTCAATATTCACTTTCTGCACGTAATCCAATACACATTTCTAATCATCAATAACTCAAAATGTGTACAAGAAAAAATTCTAAAAGTTTGATATTTTAAAACTACATGATGAGACGAATCTAACGAGATCCCACTTGACTATATTTTTTCTTATTTAGATGTTGTATAAGCATTAGTCGAAGTTGAATAATAAATAGCAGCAAAAGTAAAAAAAAAATAATTCACTTTCAAAATATAGGAAAACCAAATTTGAGCGAAATTATCGTTAAATAATTTAATTTCATTAATTATTATAGATAAAGAATACTACCAAATAAAAGATGTAACAAAAACTTTATGGATTGATAGTTGAATAATAAACCGTAGCAAAAATCAATCCATTTTCATTATAAAAATGAAGGAATTATATAATATATGTAATGCACTTTCAAAATATAAGAGAACCAAATTCGAGCGAAATTCACATTAGATAATTTAATTTCATCATTTATTATAGATAAAGAATACTACCAAATAAAGGATGTAACAAAAACTTTATGGGTTGATATTATATTTATTCTTAAAGATAATTTCAATATTTCTTATATTTCTTAACCAATACTCTATTAATTGAAATTATAGTTAAAGAATATATTGTATATCATTAATAAGTACTTTATAGATTGATATTATATTCATTAATAAATAAAAACTATTTGTATTAGATAAATTAACTAAATTAGAAGAATTGCAATGCGATAATAAGTTGATAAAACTATAGTCATTTTAATTTGTCTATGGATTCCTTTACAAGAGTATTTATTATTTTTCTACTAATTTAATTTGGAAATATCTACATCTTTACGAAATTTCTAATATCTCAATGCTTTAGGGTGAATCAATAACAATAATCAATTATCGAGTACAATACGACTTCACTTACTTTCTTTGTAAATGTATGACATTAGAGTCGTGAGTAGAAATATTTTTATCTTTGCTTTTTCATTTTTTTGTCCTTTCAATTATTGTTTGTAGTATATGTATTTTTAAGATACTAAATTGATATAAAAATATTGGTAATGATATCTGTTGGTCGATTTCTATGCAATGTATAGATGTACTCATATAATGCTTTAAATAGTTTAAGGAGGTTGGAGAATGTAATCGACATAATAAAATTGAACAATTTTATTTATTAAATCGGATAATTTTATTCATATATATTGTTCATAATTTCCGCCCATTGGGCGGGGGAAATACTAGTAATAATAATATGCAAATGTTTCCCGAAAAAAAAAATAATATGCAAATGAATTGGTAGTATGATAAATGAATTTAATAATAGTATTATATTTTATTTTTTATAAAGAAAACATTAAGGGAAGTATTTATTTTTAAATACGAAACTTTTATAATTTTTCTGTTTACATAGTAGCAAATAAAGAAAAAGTTCTATTATTTATTTTTGAGAGTAACGGTTGCTGCTGAAGAGTGCCAGTTGGCCACAGTTCCAGAAGCTTTGAGAAAGGAACGGTATGGAACCTTCACTCCTTCACTCTTTGACGATCCAACACATGAAAACTGAGGATCTAAGCACAATCCCGAGCCCCACAAAGTGATTGGAGATGGTGGGCTTCTTCTAATCCATTCCCATTTTTCTCAATTTCTCAGGTATTCGGATGATTATTTTCGATTCATTCATACGTTTGATCGCTTTGAGAATGCTGTTGGTATCTGCCTTGATCATTTTTATGCAAATTTTGTTCCTTTTGTTGGATTCCGGATCATTCTGATCCTATGTTTGATGTATTCTGATCGTCTGTTGTTCTTATTATCTTATATCAAGGAATTGCTTGTTGCCAATTTTCGGGTGCTTTGGAGGCAAAGTTTCGGTTCAGAGTACTCAATTTTGATTGGAAAAGGGTGTAAATTTCGATAGTTGGATTGGGATTACAGGGATTGAATGTATAGTGATGGCCTGGTTTCGAGTTGGTTCTAATGTGGTAAGGCTTGCTGTTAGGAGAGCTTTATCACATAGGTGCTTGCATGTACCGCGAAGAGATGCTGCTTCTATGCAGAGCCGTGAGTTCCATGCTACGGCTTTTAGGTCGAAGGCACAATCTGCAACTGTGCATCGTCCTGTTCCGGTTTCCAGGTTAACTGATAGCTTCTTGGATGGGACAAGTAGTGTTTATCTCGAAGAGCTCCAGAGAGCATGGGAGCAGGATCCCAGCAGTGTTGATGAATCATGGGATAATTTCTTCAGGAATTTTGTTGGCCAGGCTGCCACCTCACATGGGATTTCTGGCCAAACAATACAAGAGAGCATGAGGCTTATGTTGCTTGTGAGAGCCTATCAAGTTTATGGACACATGAAAGCTAAATTGGATCCATTGGCTTTGGAAGAAAGGCCTATTCCTGATGATCTGGATCCAACCTCTTATGGATTTACAGAAGCTGATCTTGACAGAGAATTCTTCATAGGTGTTTGGAGGATGTCAGGTTTCTTATCTGAGAACCGTCCTGTGCAAACCTTAAGGGCGATTTTGAAAAGACTAGAACAAGCTTATTGTGGAACCATTGGCTACGAGTACATGCATATAGCAGACCGAGAAAAGTGTAATTGGCTTAGAGACAAAATAGAGACTCCAACACCAACTCGTTACAGTCGCCAGCGGCGTGAGGTGATACTTGACCGGCTAATTTGGAGTACGCAATTTGAAAACTTCTTAGCAGCTAAATGGACAGCAGCCAAGAGGTTTGGGCTTGAAGGTTGTGAGACATTGATTCCTGGCATGAAGGAGATGTTTGATAGGTCAGCGGATCTTGGAGTAGAAAACATAGTGATTGGAATGTCACACAGAGGAAGATTGAATGTCCTGGGCAATGTCGTCAGAAAACCTCTTCGGCAGATCTTCAATGAATTCGGTGGTGGTTCAAAACCTGCTGATGAGGTTGGTCTTTACACTGGAACTGGAGATGTTAAATACCATTTGGGAACCTCTTATGACAGGCCAACAAGGGGGGGTAAGAGAATTCACTTGTCATTGGTCGCAAATCCTAGTCACTTAGAAGCCGTGGACCCTGTTGTAGTTGGGAAAACTAGAGCAAAACAATATTATTCAAATGACATTGATAGAACTAAGAGCATGGGAGTTTTGATCCATGGAGATGGTAGCTTTGCTGGACAAGGTGTTGTGTATGAGACCTTGCATCTTAGTGCTCTTCCAAATTACACCACTGGAGGTACTATTCATATTGTAGTGAACAATCAAGTTGCATTCACTACCGATCCAAGATCAGGAAGGTCTTCGCAATACTGTACTGATGTTGCGAAAGCCCTCAGCGCTCCAATTTTCCATGTCAATGGTGATGATGTTGAAGCTGTTGTTCATGTGTGTGAGCTTGCAGCAGAATGGCGTCAGACCTTCCATACTGATGTTGTAGTTGATATTGTGTGTTATCGTAGATTTGGTCACAATGAAATTGATGAACCGTCATTCACTCAACCTCAGATGTATAAGGTTTTGTATCATTGTTGGTGGTTTTCCTTTCAATTCTCATCTTTGCCATTGTTTTTAGAGAATTTTTTTTTATAAAAAAAACTCATTTAAATGCATTTTTCTAGGTTATCCGCAATCATCCTTCTGCACTTAAGATCTATCAAAACAAACTTCTAGAATCTGGTCAGGTTACGAAAGAAGATATTGACAAGATAAACAGCAAAGTCCTTTCTATTCTCAATGAAGAATTTTTAGCCAGCAAAGACTATGTGCCTCAAAGAAGGGATTGGCTTTCAGCTTACTGGGCTGGTTTTAAGTCTCCTGAACAGCTTTCACGCATCCGCAACACTGGGTAATTTTTGATATTGATTCATATGATTGTTTGTTTACCTCTCACTTTATTGTATGGTGATGGACTTCTATCTTTTAGCGTGAAACCCGAGATTTTGAAAAATGTTGGCAAGGCTATCAGTCTCCTTCCAGAAAATTTTAAAGCACATAAAGGAGTGAAAAGGATTTATGAAGAACGGGCAAAGATGATTGAGACAGGGGAGGGTATTGACTGGGCAGTAGGCGAAGCGCTGGCTTTTGCAACCTTGCTTGTTGAGGGAAATCACGTCAGACTGAGTGGGCAGGATGTTGAGCGAGGTACTTTCAGCCATAGACATGCTATTGTTCATGATCAAGAAACTGGGGAAAGATATTGCCCCTTAGATCATGTTATGGAGAACCAAAATGAAGAGATGTTTACTGTGAGCAATAGGTACTTTCAGTTCCATTTCCTTGCATATACTAGCAACTATGTGTGTGCATTAATGTCATTTTCCATGAAGGTTATAGTTAATTTTGTTGCATTTAAACCATTTTTTTTTTTGTGGTTGGAGATTAATAGTCCAACTTCCAACCATTTTAAGTCCTAATATGCTCTGCATCTTATTGTTAGTTTTCAACTCTTGCAGTGTTAAATTGCTCCTCTAGATTTGTGGTTATGGAAATTGAATGCTACGAACATAAAATGTTGTGGCATTATTAACTTTGAAGTGGAGGTAATTCTTATAGTATTGTTTTCTTGTTTTATTTTGTGTTCCATTGTGTTAAAAGTCACCTTTTTGCATGTGAGAAACGAAACAGTTGTAGTTCAATGTAGGAACGGGTATTAGACAGCGGTTAGATTGAAATGTTTTATTTAAGCAAAAACTTTGAAATGAAAGGATGGGATCTAATCTTATTTGAAATACATACGCTTTCTGATCTATGTTACTAATCTACCATGAATTTTCTTGAAAGGAGCTTTTGATTGTTACCATAATGTCCTTGGGAGAGAAAAGAAAATCCCACATGCAATTCTAATCACTACTATTGGCCCTATCCAGCTCTCTTTCAGAGTTCGGAGTTTTGGGTTTTGAATTGGGTTATTCAATGGAAAATCCCAATTCTTTGGTATTGTGGGAAGCCCAATTTGGTGATTTCGCCAATGGAGCTCAGGTGATATTCGACCAGTTCCTGAGCAGTGGAGAGGCAAAATGGCTACGCCAAACTGGGTTGGTTGTCCTATTACCTCATGGATATGATGGCCAAGGCCCCGAACACTCGAGCGCTCGTTTGGAACGCTACCTTCAGGTATTGTGATTTTGATGCTTTCCAAGCCCTGAATGCTATATGATATAGTACTTGCATTATTTTCAGACCACATTAATCATACCCAGTCCTATAGTTTGGCTGATTCAGTGGCTTGTTCAGCATTTCCCCACAACAGTGTTAAATATATTTGTGTTGCGTCCATTTTTTCTGTTGATTTGGTATAACAACATTACTTAATTTCATTTCCATATAGTGTACAATTCTTACGGAAATTCTCATTTTATTAGTTTCACCCCCCCTGAAGTGAAACCGACATTTCAATTCATGTTTCAGATGAGTGATGAGAATCCTTTTTTCATTCCTGAGATGGATCCAACCCTTAGTAAGCAGATACAGGCTTGCAATTGGCAAGTGGTGAATGTAACTACTCCCGCAAATTATTTCCATGTTTTGCGGCGTCAAGTAAGTAGGATATGTACCACTTTTTTTTTTTTTTCTTCTGTAAATCATGTTACCTGCAGAACTACTTGGTTCCTTATGTTGCATTTGAATTTCAGATACACAGGGAATTCCGTAAACCTCTCATTGTGATGTCACCAAAAAATTTGCTCCGTCACAAGGATTGCAAGTCCAATTTATCTGAATTTGATGATGTTCAAGGCCACCCAGGCTTTGACAAACAAGGAACAAGATTTAAACGCCTCATAAAGGACCAAAATGATCATTCGGATATTGAAGAGGGTATCAGGCGTCTAATTCTTTGCTCAGGAAAGGTATAGTTTTTTTTTTTCTCTGATCTCCCCTTTTCAGTTCCACGCTCCATTCGAAAAATGTACATAAGCCAAGGGAGTATAATTGGAGTTTCATTATGAGTTTTACATTTATGGTTACCAGAATTACATTTTGCTATTTCTTTGCAGGTCTATTACGAGCTTGATGAAGCGCGCAAAAAGGTAAATGGAAAAGACATTGCTATCTGCCGGGTCGAGCAGCTCTGCCCCTTCCCTTATGATCTCATCCAGCGTGAACTGAAGAGATATCCAAGTATGTCATTTGGTTGAAAGCATCCTCATTCCTCCAATTGTTTTACTATAAACTATTCAATTTCGGATAATTAATTATGAATATGCAACAAGAGTGTCGTTTAACATGTTTCAACACCAATTCAAGGATAAACAAGGTCAAACCAGTCTTTGATATAAACTAGATTCTCATTGTTTTCTTTATTCTCTTTTTGTGACTCTTCCAGATGCGGAAATTGTCTGGGCTCAGGAAGAGCCAATGAACATGGGTGCATACAACTACATCTCGCCCCGTCTTGCCACTGCAATGAGGGGACTAGGTAGAGGAACCATGGATGACATCAAGTATGTTGGTCGTGCACCATCTGCTGCTACAGCTACCGGGTTTTACCAAGTTCATGTCAAAGAGCAAACTGAACTCATTCAGAAAGCTATGCAGCCTGATGCAATTAATTAATGGAACATGACAAATTTATCGGTCAAAAATATTTCTCCATTCTTTTCCCATGAACCAACCCCGAATTGGCCACATTTAAACTGTTCAGAATGAAAGGAATGGGAAAACTCATTGATGTGATGTGAATTAGTAGCGTAATATAATTACTCTTTTGTGCAGCATTACATTCATTCCTTTCCTACCAGAGTAGGTTAACTGGTGCTGGTAGAGAATTGGGTCAAACTAGCCTAGATTTATATGGAATGCAATTGCCATGATTGCCTTAAGTACTTAGTGTTGCCAATAGCCTAATACTGTGATTTCTTGAGAATTGGTTTCCTGGAGAAAATAGGAGGTTCAGGTTAATTGATTTTGATTTTTGAAAGTGTGGTGGGCATTGCAGACATTTGTGCTATAGCTTATATAGATCACAACGCTGTGTAGGATTAATGACCGCACGGCATGAAACCGATAGCACCGTTCAGCCACATACAGATCACTTAAAGCCCTTACGAGTCAAGCTCAAGAATGTTATTGCAAATTGATCGATCGTAAGATCAACTTCTTATATATCTACTCCAAGTTTCAAGTTTAGGTCCAAAACACAAAATGACCGATCGTACAATCAACTTCTAGTTCATTGCAAATTTGGTAAATCGGTAAATTAATCAATAGTTTAAAAACTAATCACATTTAGGCTAATTCCCTTCTTTTAAAGTAAAGTAACCAACATAACAAAGAATAGGGTCAAAGAGAGTTGGAAGAAATCCATAGTGGTTGTTTCGACACAAAATAATACAGAAGCTGAACGAAAGAACACTCATTTTCTCCATAGAAGAACGACCCCAGCCACATTTTTCTGATATATGCATAACAGGACAGTACTTGATGAATTTTAGGGCACATACTTATTTTCTCATTTCCTTTTTTATCCACAGGCCGACTCTCACAAGAGTATATACTGCTCATGGAACCCAATCATAGAACACTTATCTCATGGACGCAACCTGATTGCAAAGGAAAATAATCGAATCAGTTCAACGAACACTGAACAGACAGATTGCATGCATTTATGAGTCAGAAAAATATAGACGGACTGTTGCTTGAAGAGACATTGATATATTGTTGGGAATAACCTCCTCAAGGTTGGTAAGTCGGTATAGGCACCCCGGACTGTGCAGTAAGCTTGAAGTACAAATTTTGCAGCCTTTTGGTCACAGGCCCCACACTACCATCACCAATTGTTCGTCCATCAATTTTCACAACCTTAACATTTAAAGCACAGTCAATTTATTAAGAGCAAAGCCAGGGACATGGAATATCTGGCAAGTTAGTGACATAGTTTTTCATACTAAATAACAGCAGTATAAATTAAGGTCACTGATAGTATCGGCTTCAGAATATATATTAATCATATTTTGCTGAGACAGGAAAAGAGAAATTATAACTAACTGTAATAAAAATGTGTTTTTTGGACCAAATGTCGAAAGCAGTACAACAGTTTTTCGCAGTGTTTAGAAAAAGAATCATATATCTATATTCATTATTCAGTTACAAGCACGTGTACTATAATAGTTCAATGTAAATTACTTACTGGGGTGAGTTCTCCCATTGTTCCTGTAGTAAACACCTGCAGCAAATACACAACAATATGAGCTAGGATGGAATAGTTCCATAATATTGGAAATAGAATGGCCGCACAAAGATGAATGAGGACAAGCAATCATTAGAATATAAATTAGCATTTCCTCAATTCCTTCAGGTGAAAGTGTTGAACACTAGAAGTAGTTCCCCAAATTCAATTAGGTTAGAATTTATATTAGTGTTCCTTAAAGTTGTGTTATAGAAATACTGGTGTTTAAAAGGGAAACCAACCTCATCCGCTGTATGAAATTCTGATAAACTAATACGCCGTTCAGTTAAAACCAAATTTTCTTTTATCACGAGTTCCATTACCTGCCATTTGTTCATAAAGCATATTCAAGTCATCTATAAATACCATAAAACAACTTGAGATTTTGTGAATCATGAAAGTTGTATGAGTCTTACAGTTGCGCGTGTAACACCAGGAAGGCAGTAATCAGCATGTGGTGTTGCAACCTGGCCCTTCTTTACTAAAAACTGCATTATGAACAAGTGCCAAGCATTACAGAAAACATGCTACCATGGAAAAATGCATAACAATGCAAAATGTCTAATCAGGACATAGATCCTTGAAACAACTAAAAATCAAAATGCAATACAAGTATCCCCAAAACTAATTTGAATTACCTACCTCGAGCCTTCTATGATAATCTAGTAATAAAAACAGTAGATATCAAATGAAATAGGTGATGTGAGTACTGCTATTCGGTCCGCATAATATAAAATGGCAAGGGAGAGATCCACTGGGCAAATGAAACCTTAAGATGGATCAAGTAGAAAGGATAAAGAAAATTTCACATCTCAAGTACAGTGTTGGAGCTTACCAAATTTGTTGCATTAGTTTCTGACACATAACCATCATTGTCAAGCATGATTGCATCATTTACATTTGCATTGTTCCCTTCTATCTGCATCAAATTGACAAGGGTTGAGTTAAGACAGATGAGAACTTCTTCAATTTGACAGTGCTACTTGCACTGTCAAAGCACTAACCATAGTGCCAGTTGTTATAGTTTTTGTTGTCTCATGAGACTAAATGACTAAAGACCATACCTTCGCAAGAATATTGTTAAGGAGGTTGTTATGATGAATTTTTGAGTCCAAATTCTGCAAAACGCAATAAGTGTTAAAAAGCTTAGTTATAAAAATTTCAACATTTAATGCACCTTTATGCGGGAGATACAAGTCACACGAATACATCTTCAATTTCTGTCCAGGATCTCTCAAATTAATGATCTTTTGCTAGTCTAAGATCTTACATTCAAGCTAGATCAAAATGACAAGAGAAAGCATGTTTACTTCGGTAAATATCATAACATCCAATAGCAAGAAAATAGTGAAATATTGACTGCTGTTTGACGGAAAAAAAAAAAACAAAGGATAAAATTTCTGACATTTTCTTAATTTGATATTTTTATCTACACAGGTCAGAATATGTGAATAGAGAAAGGATTTTATATATTAAAAAATATATATATATATAAATATTTTTTTAAAAAAAGAAGATAGATTGTTCTAGTTGGTAATTACAGAAAATTTTGAACATTCTATAAACCTCACTGCGGATCACGCAAGGCCCTGATGCGCCAATTTTTTTTTAGATGACTATAACCTAATAAAACAACAATAGCATATACCAAGTGGTCCCTGACCACACATTGATAAAGATGGCATGAATTCCAAATATATTGAACACTTGAAAGATATAGTAACAGAGGATTATAAGGGTTAAAATAGTAGGTACAATAAAATAAATAATGTATTAATAGCTGCAAAACTATGTAATTCAGACCAGAGTCCTTACACAAGGTGAATTTCGGCGCGTAGTAGCTGAAACTAATATTATCCCCTTTGTGTTATCGTAGACAGGTGGCTTCCACTCAGCAAGTACTGTTGAAGTGTGAGATGATGCATAATTGCATTTTTTTATAATAGAAGATAATAAAACTTAACCACCAAAAAGGGGACAAATTATTAAGTGCACAGAACACAAGATATTATAGCAACGAAGGAATTTACCAATCAAAGTACAGCCATAGAGGTTGAATGCTGGACTCATGCCTGAAGTCACCTATGAGACAGGGATTCAGAGACCAAAGCATTTCAGTGAACTATTGATTGGTGAATTGAAAAATAATGGAAAAGAAGCACACATAACCTTTGGAAATAAAATTACCCAGATCACCAGGCAAATTGTTAGCAGGCAAAATAATGATATTACTTTGCTATGTGTTTTACATTGACACAAATTGCTAATCATGTTTGAAAGCCTCTTCGATCAACAAGCTTAAGAAGCCAACATAAGGATGCATGGCATACCTTCTTTCCACGAGTAAGGGTTAATCTAATGTGAGCATTATCAAACATTCCATTCCTTATTAGAGTTGTGAAAACTGCATCTTTCACCTGAACAATGTTGTACAGGGAGTCATAGGTGAGTTTTTGTTTTTTTTTTTTTTTAGGAAACATAGGTGAGTTACTTTTCCATATAGGAAGAATAAACACTCTTCTAGCAATAAAACTATTCGCAGATATTATAATGTTCCAATTTGAATAACTAAGGGTGCATTTGATAAAACTGAAACCTGAAATCTTAAGTTTAATTTATGAAAGCTGAAATGATTTAAGTTATGAACCATTTGTTGAGATTTAATTTTTAAAAAAAATCTGAATTTGAATTGTAGTTGTTTGAAATTATGCAGAATTAAAGATTGAAGGTATATTAGTTTACAATATTAATTATGCACAACGAAAGACTGAATGTATTTAGTTTACAATGTTGCCATCATCATCATCATGATTATTATTATTATAATAATTTGTTATTATTTTTATTATGTTTTAGGGTTTAGGGTTGAGATTTTATTATAACTTTTTTTGAATTTGAATAGTGGTTGTTTGATAATTGTGCTATAATTATGCATAACTGACAACTGAATGTATGTCAGTTTACAATTTTGCCCTTATATATTATTATTATTATTATTATTATTATTATTATTATTATTATTATTATTATTATTATTTTCTTATTTAATAATTTAATTTATTTATTATAGTTATTTTTATTTTATTATTATTTTTCTGCTTAATGCTAATTTCATTTATATTTTTTATATTTTACTTTGTTTTTTATTATTAATTAATCAATTGATTGAAAATTATCATATTTTATTAATATTATTTATATATAATATAATATAAGTTTTTATTATTTATTCTTATTCCATTAATTAATTTAATAATATTATTTTTTATAAATACCTTTTTTATATTACTGTTATTATTAATGAATTAAGTATTGAAATCTTTTTTTTTCCCTATAAATATTATTGTTACCAAACACACCTAGTAAAGACCATCAAGTAAAGATTACCTGTTCACGAGTCGGTACATTACTGAAAGCTAGAGCTTTTGCAGAGTCAAACAACCTGGAAAGTAGAAAAGCACAGTTATTACTCTTGATGTAGATTGAACATGCAAGCAATTGCACCACCAAAAGGCAGGGGTAAAAAACACATACAGAAATTGTTGTCGGCAACAACTACATCTATAGGGATAAGGCTCAAACAATCAATTCTCTCGACAATTACAGAGTTTTAAACAATTGCAAGCTCGCTTAGTTTTTCTCTCTCAAATCTAAGAAAAGTTCACTTGAAAATACTCACGTAACAGTTTGTCATTCCATCATCCTTACTACATGGACAGTGCATCTAAAGGTTTGCAGAATTTAACTGATAAGACAGCTTCACCCTTGACGTATATGTTTTACCATTCAACGAGGAAATGCAAAACTAAACCTGAGACAGATCATACTCTATCCATCCGGGTTGCAACACGGAAAGTGTATCTAAGTTTTGCACAACTAATTGATAATACAGCTTCAGCATTGACATACACGAAGACATAGAACACAAACTTCTGACCTATATGACGGGATGTATAAAAGGACAAATCCATTAAGTGCATGCAAGAAAATTCACTGATATATCTGGAAATAAAGAAAAGGTTGAATAAACCTCATGAACCAACAAGTATCAACAAAAGAAAAAGTATATTCCTGAAGGTATAACAATTACTTATCAGTAAGATCCACATATTTCCAAATGATAATCATATGATTGCTGTAACATTATAAAATGCATTCACTGCTGTCAGTAATCAAGATTAAACTGATTTATTTTAGGGGACCTGTACATTAGATGCCTCAAGTTATCTAATACATTAATTGCACCCTGCAGCCTTCTAATTCTGTCTTGCCTACATTTGTCGACTCACTGACAAGCATTTAGGGATTCATTAGTGCAACCCATGCATATATCAACTTCATGCTTGATTGAACCCAGATATTTGACAGTTTGACTCAATCAATAACATAACAAAATTATAAATATGAAGGGTCTAAAAAGATCATATTGACCTAAACATTAATCCCCAAAACAGAAAGACGTGAGTTATTATCATCCTGTTCCAATTCAATGGAGCACCCACTTAACAAAATGCACATTGATACATAAGCATGTAGTATATTACACTTCCACCATGTGAAAATATAATCTACGCCTCCACATATTAGATAAGCATGTGCTTGCTTTATCATCGACTGGGACAGCATCAAAGGTATCAACTATCAACCATCAAACAACATGACCATATCACAATTTCTTAATTTCTATTTTAGGTACCTGTCTAAATGCTCCTCTAGTTTAAATACCCTCCCTTTATAAATTCGAAGACCCTCCCAAACTGCATCCCCACCTTGCACAACTGAGTCAAAAACTGAAACCTGAAAAATGTCACAAAAAATTATAATAAACCTTGCAGTTGCCAGCCACATCAAAGAATCTGAACAAAAGCTCACAAGTTTTTAATTGAAATTAACCATAGATCCTCAATGTTTACAGCAGCTGTACCTTGGCAGATTCACGGGTGACAAGCCCATCACCAACCCAAACAAGCAACTTCTCATTGGCAGGAACAGGAAGATCAGGATGGAATTTGGGTGTTGGGTTCTTCACATAGCCTTTAAGCAATTCGTAGAATGGAAAACTTTGCTCTAGCAATTTGTATAATTTCATTGGAAATGGCTGAAACCACAAAAGAGGAAACTAACATCTTCAAAATAGAAAAGAAAACATTCAGTTTAAGTAGAATGGAACATTGGCCATTTCAAGTTGTTACAGAATGACTTAAACTTGGAATTGCCATGCACACTTTTTCGTTCAGAAAGGCAGTTAAAATACACTGATTGGCTGAACATGACAAAAATTTCAACAGACAAACTCAAATCAAAATGTACGCAAGTGAATTACAGTAGAATAATCCGTAAAACATTCGGCAACACGAGGAACAAATCACCATGAATGAATAGAAGCACATAGATAGATAAATAATGTTTCAATAAAATGTCTGAGCATCTATCAGCTTCTGAAACAATAGGAAAACCAGGTGAACAGTATCCAATCATTTATTAATAAGTGCATAATTAATCCAATCACTTTAACAGTTATCTAAAAAGGGATTGGATTCACTAGCTTCTTGCATTCCCCCATCCATGGCATGAGAACACACATACAAAAGTCAAAAGAAACCCATTATAGTAATGTGGGCTTAAAGTAGTTGCTCAAACCATCAACCACTTCCTGGTTTAGCTTCAATTTAACAACAATTTTTTCATTACGAAAGTTTCAAACACAATCAAGCAGCATATATCGTTCATTTCAGTTTAACAACACCCAAAAAAACCAGTAGAAATATAAATATTACTCACAGATGGATAACTTTCTGGAGGTTCAAAACCTGTAGACTTGTGTGCACATCCATACCAATAGGCAGCCCACAGGCCATCAAATGATTTTGGTCCAGCTTCCCACCTGAAATTTTATGGCAAATGCTCAAGTACCAAATGAATTCTGCTTAAAATAGTGAAACCTAAGTGTTAAGATGAAAATAATCAGCAAGGTCCCTGTCTAACATAGAAAAATGTAGTATATATATATAAGCCCAATTCAAAACGCATAATTATGTTATGTACTCTGACTTTGTCAAAGTTAAACTGAGCTAGTTGGAAACACAGTAAGCATAAAGAAAGAGATATCATATGGTAAAAAGGGTTGAGATGATTTGGGAGAGTTGTAGCCGTAGCCGTAGCCCATAAACTCCCCTCAAGTAAAATTCTCATCGATTTTGGTTTCCAAACTTCTCCTAATCTGCAATAAAGAACCTTTCCGAAGGAACACTTAAAAAAATATCTTCATCCTTTCGTTTTTAAATGGTTTGCTGTTCACAAATCATTATCTATTATAGTAGATATTCCTGGCATCATCCTTATGGTTTTGCAACTATCCTATTTGTTCTAGCATTCCCACATCCTTCTGCCTTCCTATTAATACTACCCATCTTTTTTCCACCCACCTCAAGGTTTTGATAAAATTACAAGCCCTTCATCTGATCAAATGAACTAGAAAAAGCTCTCTCAACTAAAGGATTTTCCTAGAGAAGACAAATGGCATAAGGAAGAGCGAATAACAATAGGTTGCCAGTGGGAATAATTCCTTACTCGAGCATTGAATCCTGGAAGGGTATACCAAGATCATCACATAGACCACGCAAGGTTGCCTGCAAGAGAAAACATGACTTCTATTTATTCAAATATAGAAGTACAGAGAAAATAACTTATATTGCACAATGTCTCAAGGTACAACTGTACAAGAACTCAGAAGGTAATTCACTACATTAATTCATGTTTCACTCCACAAAACGAATCTCCATTTTCCTCAAATTCAATTTCCAGTGCATAATTATTATAATTACTAGTCCCTCCATTTTGTTTTATTGTCGTTTGGACAATTATTATGCATACAATGGATCCATGAATTTTACTAAAATAGCCTGTTAAATACAAGGAAATGAGAGAGAAAATATTTGGGAAAAGAAAATGATGTCTGACGAGGCGAGAGGAAATGAGAGGAAACGTAGAATAGAGGAATGAGAGAAATTTAATGATTACTCATCTAGAAAATTGTGGAGGAAGTTGTTGAGGATAAAATTGGAAATATTGAGTATTTGTATCTTGAGATTCTAAAATGACAATAATATTTGAATAAATTTTACTTCCTTGAACAACATTTAAAAACATACAGAGGTAGTACTATATATTACATATGCTTCCATCGGTATGTTTTAGATATGTAAATTGAGATAAACAAACCTCTGGATTTTTTTGCAATAGCTCTATATCAATGACATGAGGGGGGGTTCCTCTACGAGACAGATCTCTGAAAATGGAAAACAAGCTGCCAAACCCGAGATCAGTGAGCAATGGGGGACTGTCCTTGTCAAATGATGTCTGCAGTAGCACATGAAGAGTAATCAAATAAAAGGTAGATATATAACATAAAAATACTACTCCCTGAAGTACTAATTTTTCAGTTTCCCTAGTCCTCCCTGAAGCAACTCATAAGTTATTTTCTACATGAAGCCGGCTTAATCTTTTACATAAGTCAACTTTTGGGAAAGTACACTTAAAAAATAAGGAATCCACGAAAACATTTCCTGGCTTATCGAACAAATTAGAAAATTTGCAAAAGACGTGTGCAGACATGCATGTAAGAAGAGTTCATTTACCAAAGCATCAATGGGATTCTGTATCAGCATGAAGTGCTTTCCTCTCTCTATTAACTCCACTGGCAGATTGTGAAGCCGATGGCTGGCCATATGCTGAAGACAAAAAAAAAGGAGGAAACATTCTACAACCATTACAATTTAACCACTGTAATTTCCCATATATCAATACAAATAGCCTTCACAGAGTCCGGAGGATATGGCAAGTGATGACAGATTAACGGTGAGACTATTAGACGAAGCTTAACTACAGAATGGCATGTACAACTATAGTGATGGACCGCCAATGAAGCAAGTATTCAATAATGAGAGCAGAAAAAGAAAAACCATTTAGCATTACCAACATTGATTGACACAGTAAAAAATTTCTTCTGCACAAAGTCTTCATTACCATATTACCTTGCAGAAACGATACTTCTTTTGTCCAGGTCCAAAAATCATCTTTTTTACAACCTTATTTCCATCTGATTCCTATTCATTGGAAAAATAAACGTTAAGGACATTTCCATCTGATTCCATCTGATTCCTATTCATACATCTACTTCCGTATAAGTACACTAAATTACCAAATATATTGAATCAAATATACTATGAACAAACTACTAATTAAAATTTTGTTATCCTCCTGCCTAAATCTGGAAGGGAGATGGAGCTTGATTGAATACCAGCCCAACCATATGACTTCTATTTCACAAATCACACAACACATAGCTATATCCTGTGATCATGAGGCAAAAATACCATATTTCTAGCACATAGATGACCTAGATTATACAAATCATTGCATATTACTCCAGGACAAGATTCCAATAAATTATATGGGTGCTAATAGGATATGGCATAGAATTGAATCCAATGAAGATAATTTGTTATTGAGCTACATTACCCCAAGCAACTCCCTCAACAGCCACTACTATTTCAGGACGATAATGATTCCAATTAAATAACAAAGCAACAGAGCTGAGAAAGCAAAGTTGATAGATGTTTCCATCCACTCACCACGTTTGACAGGAGCTTTTCTCTGTATGGCCTTTCAGCTCCCGTCTCACGTAGAAAATTTGCATAGAGAGGTTCATCAAGAACTTCCACATCATCTCTCTGGATAAATAGAGTAAAATACAACGTCAGCACCAGTTCACCACAGATTTCAGTCATAACAGCATATATGAAACCAAAATACTTTAAATGGCATAATCAAATGGGTGTGACACTGGTCCCGTGGTCCGGGTAACCAGCCCCCTAAGGTGAGATGGGTCTTGCCGTCTTGGGTAGTTTTCACAGTAATATGAAAAATAAAAATATATTTGCACTTTATATAAAATTTCAGTGTACTTAATTTGATAGAATTATATTACCTATATAGTATATAATTATTATATGTATCAACATATTTGGTCCATAAATTTTATTTTTAAAAACCGGATCTTGAGCCTTGCAAGACCGCCATTCCCATCCCTGTCTCAATGAAAGTAATATACTGTACTAACCATTACGACACACGGACTAGGAAAAATTGAAAACGTATAAAGATAACAACTTCAACCGAAAAAACAAGCATTCATATTTATTCTACCTGAGCAAAAGAATACATAAGATTCGTGCTTGCATCCCTCTGCGCAGCCCATAAGTGTATAACCTCAACCTCGTCACCTCCGCCTGCCATCGCTTATCTCTCCCGGCACCGAACAACTTCAAATCACAAATTCCCAAATGCCTATTAAATTAAATTAAATTATTCTGAATAACCGATAAGATATAGAATACTCGATAACTATAAGGATGAAATCCAGGGGCGTTTCATCTTGCACGGATCTTTTGGTCACCATATATAACGGCAATAATTAATACGAAGGGCTTTGGAGGGTGGGAGTGTATTGTGGGCTCCAATTTTTTCCTTTTTTAAGGAAAAAAAAGGAAAAAGATTTACATTATGGTAAGTTATTTCTAATTTCTTAATCATAGAGAGAAAGAAAGAGTTGGGTTAGCGGGTTGGGTTGGAGATTTAAAAAAGAGAAAAAAATGCATCCTCCGGCCCTCCCCGATCGTGTCAACATTCCACAATAAAAGAAGCAGCAAAGCACCAACTTCTCCCCCATTAAGGGGACACGTCAAATCCGAATTAGAAAACGGCGAGATTCTCTTATCTTTTCGTTCGTTGTCTCGTCACCACCTTTCCATCTACGTACGCCCTTCTATGGGTTGCTCGATTTGTGAACTCTGGTCTCTGAAGTTCTGAAAGGATTGTGAAATTAAGGGGTTGATGGAAATCAGCCAGAAACAGGGACGGATATCCTTAAATGGATTGTTATTCCCTAATTTTTTTCATAACAACTTATGCTTCCTGGTTCTTTTCTATTTTTTTTTTTTTATGAGTCGTTGAAGGTTGAAGGTCTGGGATGGTGGGAGCACATGCCCCACAAATTAAAAAAGGAGAATAAAAGGGAGAAATACGGGCGGTGGTGGGATTCGAACCTACAACCTTCTGTTGGATGAAACAACCTTCTGTTGGAGGAAGTCAAGGGACTTAACCAAGCTAAGTCCTCATCCCGTTCTTTTCTATTTGATTCATTTGCATAGTAATAACTATTTATTTCATATATTTGTAAGTTTGAATTTTTTTTAGTTATACTCCCTCAGTCTCATGTGAAAAGTCTCATTTCTTTTGGGCACGATATTTTAGGTAGAGTGAGTTATTGTGTTAAAATGGAGTAAATAGTTTATGTGATGTTTATTTGAGTGAGTAAAAAGTTTCTAAATAAAGAAATGTGACAATTATAGTGGGACGGACCAAAATAGAAAATGAGATATTTGAAATAGAAGGGAGGGAGTATAAGAAAGAGCATAGTATAGTGAGATCTTATTAGATTCTTTGATCACATAATTTTAGAGTACTAAATTTTTATAATTTTTATTTATATACACAATTAGTTATTACTGATTAAAAATATTTATTTGATTACGTGAAATACATGAATAGATCATATTTATTTGATTACGTGAAATATAGGAATAGATCAGTTATTTAAGAATAACGGTAAGTACATGCTAGCTAGTGAATAGATGGTTGTCCTCAAAATATTTTAACTTAGAATTATTTTTCACCATCACAAATTCTAAACTTTAATTATTTCAAAATATAATGTAATCTATTTATCATAAAAAAATTTGAGGTTAGATAAATATTCATTTAGCTTCATCTACATATAGTATAATTTTATATGAAGGATCATGCTCCTATTTATGAGTAATAATCCATCTTAACAATCCATGAAAATTGATCTAATAATAGAGTATTTCATGATCCCATCCATGAATTGAATGAATATTATTGTAATAAAACAGATGATCCCGTCGACATAACACATGTAGACACAGGAATGGGCTTTGGTGCAGCTGCTGCACATGCAGCTGATGATGACCCAAATAAATAAAGTGATGTGTAACAAATAGATGATGTTTACGTCTTATTAAAATAATGTGGGACCCACAAATAGATGATGGCCCACTTTTTTTAGGGATATGATTTAATATGGTGGGATATGGGAGACATCACTTTTAGAATGGGAGATATTATGTTGCACCTGCACACTAAATTCACGTCTGCATCATAATCGAACTGGTAGACACGTAGTATTACATATATATACATATTCTATTTTTTACAAGTATGAAAGTTATTAAGGTAACATAAAATTTTCATTATTTTAATTAAATTGACACTTACAGTTCTAACTTTAGAAATAGAACTAATAAGCTAAATCACCGAAAAACTATAAGATAATAAAGCTACAGCCAATAGGACATATGGATTTATTTTAAATTTAGGAGAATATATATAGAAAAATACCGTTGGATTATGAATTTAAATTTGAAAAACAAATCTTAACGTTCGAAACCTAAATACATCTAATGATGTATCCAAAAATGTGCAATGAAACTTTATTACCATCAATTTTTAAAAAGAAAAAGAATTGAAATCCTTTACCCTTTAATTTTTTAAAACAATAAACGATATTTCTTTGCCTCTTGTGTCAATTGTCACGACAACTGGCTTTACGCAAAAAAAAGAAAAAATGTCACGAACACAAACATTATTTTAGTTATATCGAAATCACCTACCTAACTATTAAAAAAAAAAAAAAAAAAAAAAAATCTCAAGAAGAAAATCGTGCTTCCCATGAACTCTGGATCGTCTCACTTCCACTCTCTCCACAAACCCTCAAATTATTACATACACACGCAGAATTGCACAAATATATATAGAAAGTTTACACTTCCAATTTCCCATTTCAATTCCATCCAACCAAATATGCCAACGCCCAAACACAAGCGCACCACCGCCAAACGCCCCCCGCCGCCGCCTCCATCGTCCGTGGTGGCGCCTGACCAATCCCCCGTCAGGCCCCCCATTATATCCCTTGAAAAACCCCCCTCCCGGAGAAAAACCCCATCCCGATCCATCAAGCTATTCCGCCAGGTCCGGTCCATTTTCCGATCGTTCCCCGTGATCACCCCGCCCTGCACCATGCCCAACCCAACCGCCGCCCGAGGCGGCGCCACCACAATCCACAGCAGCGGCAGCAGCAGCAAGCAGGTGACCGGAACCCTATTCGGGCACCGCAAATCCAGGGTGAACCTGGCCCTCCAGGACAACCCACGTTGCCTCCCGTCGGTGGTCCTGGAGCTCTCCATCCCGACGGGGAAGCTCCTCCAGGACATGGGGCTGGGGCTGGTGAGAATCGCCCTGGAGTGCGAGAAGAAGAACGCGGCGGAGAAGACGCGGCTGGTGGAGGAGCCGATATGGACCATGTACTGCAACGGGAGGAAGGCCGGGTACGCGGTGAGGCGGGCGGCGGCGGATGACGACCTGAAGGTAATGCAAATGCTGAACGCGGTGTCGATGGGGGCGGGGGTGCTGCCGGCGGAGGAGGGTGAGACGGCGGCGGCGGCGGGGGAAGGGGAGATGACGTATATGAGGGCGTATTTTGAGAGAGTGGTGGGATCGAAGGACTCGGAGACGTATTACATGATGAACCCTGATGGCAACACTGGACCTGAGCTCAGTATTTTCTTTGTTAGGGCTTAAATTAAAATTCATGTTTTTATATTTTTATTTTTTAATGATGGAATTGAAATTATTTTTTCCTAGAGGGAAATAATTAAGGGAATGTGATGTGTACCATGGTATATATGATTTATGTAATTGCTGGCTAAATATATATAGTGATTCATATACATATATCTTTGCAATCTTCATTTATAAATTTTTATTCCTCCGGGTCTATTCACTGGCTATTTTTTAAAATAATAAAAAAAATTAATAATCAATTCTATCAAAAACAAGGCTTAGAAAACCCGGGAATGGAAGGACTTGACCCCAGTGGTCATCTTTCCTGTCTTCCAACTATATACTGGGGTTCGATTCTCATTCGGCCCCTTATTCATCCCCTTTATCACTTTATAATTTGTGTGGTCTGCGCTCTCACACATCTTTATCGACACATAGGTGTTAATGTAAAAATAAAAAAAAAGAAAGAAAGCTTAGAAAACCCCAATGAAAGTGCATATTCCTTTTATTTCGAACTATGTGTTGTTTTTTTTTGGTGAGGGACGTGCAAGCACGTCGGAAAACATTACACTACAAAGCTAAAAAAACTACAGAATGGGGAAAAGGAAAGGAAGCAAATGAGTAACAAGTTAAACAGTCAAAAGCGCGGAAAGCAAACTCCCGCTGCATCCGCAGTGAGGCAGGGACGGGCATCATCAGGCGGATATGCCCACGTAGTGAAGAAGTCTTCAGAGCGAGAGCCATGTCCGGCCATGACGTCAGCAACAGTATTCCCCTCACGGAGAATATGGAACCACAAATACCCCGGGTGCTCCTGGATAAACTCTTTAATCAAGCATAGCAGCGGGTAATGCAAATGACTTCCTCCAATATCAGCAGATAGCATATGAATCGCCTCCAATGAATCTGAGTAACAATATGCAGAGTTGATACCATGCAACGCCAATGCACGCATACCATGGAGAATCCCATGCAGCTCCGCCGTAAGATTAGTAGTAGTGCCCACATAGCCCGAAAAACCAGTCACCCACTGACCATCCCCAGTTCGAATAACACCCCCAAACCCAGCAGGACCCGGATTACCCAGTGAGCTTCCATCCACATGCAATAGAACACCCATATGATGCTTAGGGTTCCAGGAGACAAGCCTCATCGGCTTGCATCTCAATGTTTTACCAAAGGCTATCTCAATAGCATTGCCAAGTCCACAGGCCTCTCGAGCAACCTTATGAGCGTCAGTCCGAACTCCCCGCAAGGAATAACCATTCCTATGCTTCCATAGAGACCATAGCAGCGCCCAATGATGACTGGTCCACAGTTTATGGTTATGGCGAAGCCATGTCCCGATGCTGACAGAGAAATCAATGTTGGATCGACGAGGCACACCACCAACCAAACTCCACGCTTGAACCGCCCACTGGCATCCGAAAAACAAGTGCCAACTGTCCTCATCCGACTGTGAACAGATCGCACATAAAGGACTAGCCGCCATACGCCTATGGTACCGCAATGCATTGGTCGGTAGGGCATCTTGGGCGAGGCACCATAGCATCATTTTTATTTTCTCTGGAACTCTAACTGTCCAGACCCATCGTCGAAGATCATCGCGCTCCACACCTCGTTGCTGCAGGAGGAATCTGTAGCCCGATGCAACAGTGTATAACCCTTTCGAACACCCCATCCAACTCCATGTGTCTCCAACATCTGCATGGATTACAGGAGGCCCATAGCTTCTAATTTCTTCCAGAATAGCCGGAGGGAGAATTGTATACAGAGAGTTCAAACTCCAAGTACCATTAACACAAACATCCTTGATCGAAAGATTGGAATCAATGACATGCACATAGGGGATACGAGGGCCAATAGGACCGCCACTCAACCACCGAGCATCCCAAAAACTACAGTCACCTTTCCCAATTCTGATGCGGAAGCCAGGGCATAGAAGGGGTGCTGTTCGCACAAGAGCCTTATAGGTTGGTGAAGAGGCAGGCCGGCTAAGGAAATGCCCCATTCTGCAACAATATTTGCCAACTAACAATGAGACCCAAGGCTTATTAGAACTTAGCAGGATGTCTGCCAATAGCTTTCCAAGCATAGACACATTGATATCGCGACTCTTCCTTATGCCCAAGCCGCCCATGGAGCGAGGAGTAGCCACCCGATCCCAACGTATCAAATGAATACCTCGTCCCGCAGCATCCTTCCAAACAAATGTTCGAACAATCTTGTCCAGTTTATCACAAATGGAAGATGGTACCCAAATCATTTGCATGATATACGTGGGAATGGCGTTTAAAACGGCACGAGCTAAAGTTACACGTGCCGCCTTGTTCAGGAGCTTCCTTTTCCAAGTATTAAGCTTGCTATGCACTTTATCAATTAAATAAGAGCATTTGTCTGCTGTGACCGGGCCATGGAACATGGGGAATCCAAGGTACTTCCCCAAGTCATGACAAAACTGGACATTCAACCTATCTTCAATCTGTTGTCTTAGAGATGAAGGGACATTGGCGGAAGCAAGGGCCACGGACTTGCTAGGGTTTATTTTTAACCCGGACTGAATGGCAAACTCCGAGAGGATCTCGTCCATGCATTGGACACTGTTCATTGAAGCATCCGAGAAAAGGAGTAAATCATCCGCGAACATCAAGTGGGATAAGAGAGCCAGACCTCGCCCAAGAGTAACAGGTTTCCACCGACCAGAGGTAACAGCCCCAATAATTGTGCGGGAGAGCTTTTCCATGATAATAATAAATAGATACGGGGATAGAGGGTCCCCTTGTCGCAGGCCCTTAGCAGGCGTAAAAGCAGATAATGGCGCTCCATTCCACAAGATAGAATAAACGGGGGACCGAACACAGTACATTATGATCTGGACAAAGTTGGCCGGGAGCCCTAACTCATGGAGACAAACCTCAAGAAACTCCCATCGTACGTTGTCATATGCTTTCTCAAGATCTACTTTAAGCAGAAATTCATTAGCCATCCTCCTGGAGTTGCGAAAGGCAGTGACCACTTCTTGCAAAATGATGGCATTTCCGGATGTTCCTCGCCCAGGTAAGAACGCTGATTGGAAGGGCCCAATAACATCAATGAGCACAGGCCGTAGTCTATTCACAAGCACCTTTGTCAATATTTTATACGAGACGTTGCAAAGGCTAATTGGGCGGAATTGTCGAATCTGCCTCGGAATTGGAACTTTTGGGATCAAACATATGAAAGTAGCAGCCATGTCCTTGGGGAATTCTCCAACAGCAACCGCATCCATCACAAACTCCTCCACGGATAGTTTAATAGTGTTCCAATATAGCTTATAAAACTGTGCGGGGAAACCATCAGGGCCGGGAGCCGCCAAGCCCTTAAGGCCCTGGACAGCCTCAAGGACTTCCTTCGAAGACACAGGTGCCCCCAGCAAGGTCCCCTCCGGAACCGATGGGAGGTTCGCTAGGACAGACACCGTCCGATCAGGTTGAAGTGTGACACCAAACTGGGAGCTGAAATGGGACAGGACATGGGCCTTGAGCGAGTCCTCATCCGTAGTCCAAACACCCTCAATCTCTAATCCCGCTATCCGGCTACGCTGTCTATGCATGAGGGTAGTAGCATGGAAATACCTCGTGTTTTTATCCCCACAACGGATCCACTTATCACATGATTTTTGATGCCACAATATCTCCTCTTGGCAAAGAGTGTCATCCAGTTCCCTCAGTAATTGTAACTCCAGGCGGTCAAGAGTGGAACAGTCCCATCGCATCCGCATCCGACGAATACCCTCAATTCTCCGCAGCAGGCGCAGCTTCCTCTTGCGGAGGTTCCCAAAGGTATAAGTATTGAAGTGTACAGAGGATGCCTGAATAGCAGACAAGCGTTGGGGAAGAGCTCCATCATCTCCATGCCATGAAGCATCCACCACATGCTCATAAAGAGGATGGGTAGACCAACAATACTCCCACCGGAAAGGGCGAGGGCCTGTTGGCCTTAGGGGCTGATCACAGCGGATAATGAGTGCACTATGGTCCGATGCGCGACGACTGAGGACCTCCACATATCCCTGGGGGAAGGAAGTCTGCCAAAGTGGATTCGCAACCGCTCGATCCAAACGTTTGCGGCCAAAAGGAGGAGTCGTAGTGTTGCGTTGCCATGTGAACATATCCCCAATTGTATGCACTGTATGGAGATTACACTCATCAAGCATGTCACGGAAGAGCTCACTCTGTCGGTCATTAAAAGTTAAGCCTGCCGTCTCATGCGCATATGCGATATCATTCCAATCCCCGACGACTAACCAAGGGTCCGTGATAAGTGTAGAGATGGAGCGTATGTGACTCCACTCGCGTTGTCTAAGGTTGGCACAAGGATTAGCATAAATTAGAGACAACTTTCACATTAATACGATCGTATTAATGCATTTGACAACTTTCACCCTATTAATTTATTTTCATTCTTTCTCATTTTAACTCCAAAATTATTTAATGATAATTTCTTTCATATACTCACCCGTAAAAAGAGGCATATATAGTAATAAGTGGGTGTTTGGACGAGCGATATGAAATTAATTATCTGATTATTGCGTTTTCAAAACGCAAATAATCAGTTTTGCAGCACTATTTTTGAGCGATTAAACTAATTATTTGCATTTTGAAAATACAATAATCAGATAATCACTTTTATTGCAACTTATCCAAACACCCTCTAAGAATCAGAAACATCATTTATGTATATATACTATATAATTATTAATTTCATATTTTAATTTTATTAATTAATAAAACAAAAATTAGATATAGGACATTTCTAGCCGTATCTCCACTATTTTAAACTTAATTTTATTTTAATTTTGGGCCAAAAATTGTGATTCTTCAAAGAAGCCCTCGATACAATAAATTGTAGTAGGGCCCAAAGAAAAATCCAAATGGGCTGCCGTATGCTATCTGATTGTCCATAATTCCATGTGATCAATTTTGTAATTCAATAAATTGTGCTACATAATTTTGCTCAAACTTGAATTATCTGACCTTAGTCCTTGGTTTTGTAATAAAATTGTGGTTGTTGTATACTCTGCATTCCACGTGATTCGGAAAGGTTAGGAAAATGATGGTGGTACACTGGAACTCCATGTCATATAAATTAATATATTATTTATTTTAAATATTTTTAAAACATTATATATGTGTGTTATTTTCTAAATTTAGTTTGAATTTTACTTAATTAAGCTAAATCCTCTTACCTTCATTTTTCTTTTTTACATTCATCAGTCTCGCATCATCACAATTTTAAGTTTATCTAAGAGCCTGCTTGGCATGAATTTTTTTCAAGTGTTTTTGGCTTTTGATTCTACCAAAAGTAATTTTGAAGAAAAAAGAATGTTTGTTTTGGCTTTTTAGAAAAAACAAAAGCACATCGAAAAGTTGCAAAAGTGCTTATGGGAGAAGCAGTCCAGAGGGTACTTTTCCGAAAAGCAGAAGCCAAAAGCTCATAGTAATGTGTCCAGAGTCATAATGCCCCAATTAATTTATTTAAATTACACTATAAATATATATTATCCTATTTAAGTAGCATATTCTTTTTTGATAATTTACACATTTCAAAAGCATTTTTCACTTTTACACATCCAAACACTCTTTTGGAAAAAAGCTGCTTCTCAAATATTTCATCCAAACACAAAAGTTACCTGCTTCTGCTTTTGACTTTCACTTCTGCTTCTGCTTTTGGCTTCTGTTTTTTTTAAGTCAATCCAAACGGGCCCTAGGCCTAATATAACTGGAGTTATTTTAAATTTTTTTTTTGGTAAACGGTGACACTCATGTGTCGGCAAAGGTGTGTAGGAGCGGGGGATAAAGGGGAGGGATATTGGGCCGGGTGGGGATCGAACCCCCCAACCTATGGTTGAGAGACGGGGACTTGACCGCTAGGGTAAGTCCCCAACCCCAGTTATTTTAAATTTAGTACAGTCATTTTAGGAACACTAATTATTTACTTCTATGAATTATAGTAAGATAATTGATAATATAAGTTTCCCAAGCACTATGGATGTTAAATTTTAAAAATATATAGCTCTATAATTAGTATTATTATTTTAATATAAATTAGTATTATATTGCTTTTTCTTCATTACAATATTTACTAGTTTTTATTTCTTATATGTTAGTATAATTTTATAAAATTTTCATCTTTTCTGTCAATTGTCCTCTTTTTATGGAGGAGTAGTAATAATTTATATATAAACATAGTATTAGTATATATTTAAATAAGTTCAAATGATTTTTATGGGGATGAGGACATAGCCCAAGTGGTTAAGTCCCAGGCTTCCAATAAAAGTGGTCTGGCATGGAATGAACATATAATAATCATGGAATCCACTGGATCGTCATATTATATAATAATCATGGAATCCCATTTCCATTTTGGTCGGCAAAACTCAGAACATACATTTAGTAATTTTTTTTCGTTGATTCCAATTATAATTTATAAGAGGGATCTTGAATTAAAAAAGATAGCCAAAGTAATTGCAACAATTGGGTTTTGAAATTTTTTTATACCTAAATCTGTTACAAATCACATCTACACTATTCATCGGGCATGCACAATCTTGAAGAGATTTGTGGATACTTTCAATTGCCCACATTTATTGACTTGCCTATTCTAATATTGTGTTGTGTAGTGCAATTTGGTGCCTATAAATAAGGCTCTCTACATGATAATAAAACAACAAGATCATTCACTCTCTCCTTACTTTTTCTTTGTATTCACTATAGTTTTTATTAAATCCTTTACTTACTCCCATAAACTATATAATATATTTCTATCATAGCATTGCCATATATATAATTATTGAGCTACAGTTATATATTATATAACACGTTATCAGCACGAGCTACGAACGGAGCTCTGCCGGAATTTCTTTGAGGTAATTTTTGTATTTCAATAATTCTATTATGGCTAACTTGACAAAGCATGATTTCAGACCACTGATGGTATCTGGAGATAATTATCTATCTTGGAAAATGGATGTTGAAATCCATTTGGAATCAATGGGTCTTGAAAAAATAATTGAAAAAGATAATCAGGCTTCAAACCAAGACCGTGCGAAAGCTATGATTTTCATCCGCCATCATCTTGATGAGGGATTGAAAACACAGTATTTAACGGTCAAAGACCCAATTGAACTCTGGGAGAATTTGGAAAAAATATATGATCATTTAAGATCAATTAATCTCCCCCGAGCCCAGTATGACTGGTCACACTTACGATTCCAGGATTTTAAATCAGTAAATGATTACAATTCTGCTCTGTTTAATATCGTATCACAATTAAGACTGTGTGGTGAGACAATTACTGATAAACAAATGCTAGAGAAGACATTCTCTACATTCCACCCCTCCAATACGGTGTTACAGCAAACATACCGAGCACAGGGTTTCACTGAATATTCTGATCTGATTACGTTTTTGTTATTGGCTGAAAAGAATAATGATTTATTATTAAAAAATCATGAAATGAGACCAATTGGCAGTAGTCCATTGCCAGATGCACATGTGACTGAATCTTCCAGCCGTGGTCGTGGCCGTAGTCGTGGCCGGGGTCAGAGACCTCGTGGTCGTGGGTATAACCGAGGCCGTGGGAAAAAACATTTCCGCAACAATGTTTACATTAGGCCCACGACAGACACACGTAATCAGAATCAGGGCAACACCAGAGGTGATGTCCAAGAACAGAACTATGAAGAAGCAAAATGCGATAGATGCGGCCTAAAAGGGCACTGGTACAAAAATTGTCGTACCAGAGATCATTGGGTGAAACTTTATCAAGATTCCCAGAGGATAAAGGAAAAAGGGTGGTTGAAACAAACCATGTTGACAGAATGAATTCTGAGGAGAATATGCCCAATATCCCAGAATTTCAAGTTGAAGATTTATATAATGATTTGGTTTAATTGTTATGTTGTATTATTATTTTTATTACGCTTTGAACTTCTGTATCTGTCTTTACTTTTGTATGTGTGCTATCTTATTGTCTCTGTATTGTAATATTTCACTTATGTTAAATCTTGTTTTAATATTAATTATATCTTGTTTTAATTCCAGCAAAATGGGGAATTTTAAAAGTGATAATATATGTCTTATTGATAGTGCTTCAACGCACACAATACTAAAAGACATAAGGTATTTTTCCAATTTAAAAATGGGAGATACAAATATAAACACAATATGTGGTAGTGCAAATATTATACAAGGAATTGGCACAGCCAACCTTATTTTCCCAAAGGGAACAAAATTAATTGTGAAAAATGCACTCCTATCTCCCAAGTCTCGAAGAAATTTATTAAGTTTTAAAGATATCCGAGAAAATGGGTATCATCTCGAGACATCGACTTCAGAGAATGTCGAATATTTATTAATTACAAATACCACACATGGTAAGAAATATATATTGGAAAAATTACCAGCTCTGTCTTCTGGATTGTATTTTTCAAAGATAAATACAACTGAAAATTATCACTTAGACCACAGGTCTAATATTCCCCAAATAAACCAGAGGTTTATTAATGGCCAGAGTCCCACTAATATATATCATCCCAAAATAGGCCAGAAGTCTATTGGAAGCCATAGGCTTAATGATGAATATATGATATGGCATGATCGCCTAGGCCATCCTGGCTCTACAATGATGAGGCGAATTATTACAAATAGTCATGGCCATTCATTAAAGGGACAAAAGTTGCTACAACATAATGATTATATATGTGTTGCTTGCTCCCAAGGAAAATTGATTTCCAAACATTCACCAACGAAAGTGGGAACTGAAAGCCCCAGTTTTCTTGAAAGAATTCAGGGTGATATATGTGGACCTATAGATCCACCATGTGGACCATTTAAATATTTTATGGTGCTAATTGATGCATCAACACGATGGTCCAATGTATCATTATTATCATCTCCTAACCATGCGTTTGCAAAATTACTTGCTCAAATTATTAAATTACGAGCACAGTTTCCTGATTATACAATAAAAAATATCCGATTGGATAATGCTGGTGAATATTCATCCCAGAGGTTTGATAAATACTGCATGTCAATTGGCATAACAGTTGAGCATCCTGTTGCTCATGTCCATACACAGAATGGACTTGCTGAATCGCTTATAAAGCGTTTACAATTAATTGCCAGACCATTATTAATGAGATCTGGATTGCCATTGACAGCTTGGGGGCATGCAATATTACATGCAGCAAAATTGGTGCGGTTAAGACCGACACATTATCATGAATACTCCCCTACACAATTAACATTTGGGCATGAACCCAATATATCCCATCTCAGAGTATTTGGTTGCGCAGTATATGTTCCGATTGCACCACCTCAGCGCACAAAGATGGGTCCCCAACGTAGATTGGGAATATATGTCGGGTATGAATCACCATCGATTATTCGATATCTCGAACCATTAACTGGTGATTTATTTACTGCGAAATTCAAAGATTGTCATTTTGACGAATCTCATTTCCCGACATTAGGGGGAGACAGAAATCAACCAAAGAAAGAAAAAGAAATCAACTGGAAAACACCGTTAGATTTCTTCGATCCTCGTACAAATGATTGTGAACTAGAAGTACAAAGAATTGTACATTTGCAGAGTATTGCAAATCAATTGCTGAACACATTATGCGACTCTAAAAGAGTAACAAAATCTCTTATACCGGCAGCAAATGTTCCAGTCAAAATTAATGTCCCAGAGGGACCAATTACAAGTGCCAAAGATGAATCTACTGCACGCTTGAAGCGTGGTAGACCAGCAGGTTCAAAAGATAAAAATCCTCGAAAGAAAAGAGGATCAAAAATCATTGAAAGTGACAAAATTACAGAAAATATTCCAGAGGAAAAAGAAGCTCTTGAAGAGCAAGTAGCTCCAGAGGAGCAGGAACTTGCAGCTCCAGAGGAGAATGAACTTGAAAATAATGAAATATCAATCAATTTTGTCACAAGCAGAAATGTTTGGAATCGAGATGCAATTATCATAGATAATGTATTCTCGTACCACATAGCACTTGACATCATAAATGATGACGAGGATCATGAACCAAATTCGGTTGATGAATGTCGGAAAAGAAAAGATTGGCCAAAATGGAAAGATGCAATCCAATCTGAATTGGATTCCCTGGCTAGACGAAATGTGTTTGGACCGATTGTCAAAACACCAGAAAATATAAAGCCAGTCGGATACAGATGGGTTTTTGTAAGAAAAAGAAATGACAAAAATGAAATTGTCAGATACAAAGCGAGATTAGTCGCCCAAGGGTTTTCACAGAGACCCGGATTTGATTATGATGAAACATATTCCCCCGTAATGGATGGAATAACATTTAGATATCTTATCAGTTTAGCAGTCCATCAAAATCTTGAAATGAGATTGATGGATGTTATTACTGCGTATCTATATGGATATTTAGATACAGATATCTATATGAAGGTCCCAGAGGGATTAAAAATGTCAGAGACATATGAATCAAATCCTAGACATATGTATTCCATCAAATTATAAAAATCCCTATATGGACTGAAACAGTCCGGGCGAATGTGGTATAACCGACTCAGTGAGTCATTGATACAAGAGGGTTATACAAATGACCCAATTTGTCCATGTATTTTCATTAAGAAAAATGGACAAGGGTTTGTAATCATTGCAGTTTATGTTGATGATCTCAACTTGATTGGAACTCCAGAGGAGCTCCAAAAGGCTGTTGAATACCTAAAAAAGGAGTTTGAAATCAAAGATTTTGGTAAAACCAAATCATGCCTTGGTTTGCAAATTGAATATTTAAATAATGGAACTTTTGTCCATCAAACAGCTTATACTCAGAGAGTATTAAAGCGATTTTATATGGATAAAGCACATCCATTGAGTACTCCAATGGTCGTAAGGTCACTTGATATAAAAAAGGATCCGTTTAGACCACAAGACGAAGATGAACAAATTCTTGGACCAGAGGTCCCATATTTAAGTGCCATAGGTGCTTTAATGTATCTCGCAAACTGCACTAGACCAGATATATCATTTGCAGTAAATTTATTAGCGAGATTCAGTTCATCTCCTACAAAACGACATTGGAATGGAATTAAACATATATTTCGCTATCTCCAAGGAACTATTGATCTTGGGTTATTTTACCCAAATAATTCTCGACATGAAATAATCGGCTTTGCTGATGCTGGATATTTGTCAGATCCGCATAAAGCCAAATCTCAAACTGGCTATGTTTTTACATGCGGTGGTACTGCAATTTCATGGAGATCAATGAAGCAGACTTTGACTGCTACTTCGTCAAATCATGCTGAAATTTTAGCAATCCATGAAGCCAGTCGAGAATGTGTATGGTTGCGATCTTTGATGCACCATATATTGAAAAATTGTGGCATAACTACTGAAGAAAAAATACCCCCAACAATTTTATACGAGGATAATGCAGCATGTATAGCGCAATTGAAGGAAGGGTATATTAAAGGAGATAGAACAAAACACATTTCACCGAAATTTTTCTACACTCATGATCTACAGAAAAATGGTGAAATAGATGTGCAACAAATCCGTTCAACTGATAATCTTGCAGATCTATTTACCAAGGCATTACCGACTGCAACCTTCGAGAAGCTCGTGAAGAAAATTGGAATGTGGCGACTTCGAAATTTAAAATGATGACAAATCAGGGGGAGCCACAAATACAAGAATACTGTACTCTTTTTCCTTCACTAGGATTTTTTTTCCCACTGGGTTTTTTCCTAATAAGGTTTTAACGAGGCATATTCTTTGTATAAAGTATCCACAAGGGGGAGTGTTACAAATCACATCTACACTATTCATCGGGCATGCACAATCTTGAAGAGATTTGTGGATACTTTCAATTGCCCACATGTATTGACTTGCCTATTCTAATATTGTGTTGTGTAGTGCAATTTGGTGCCTATAAATAAGGCTCTCTACATGATAATAAAACAACTAGATCATTCACTCTCTCCTTACTTTTTTTTTGTATTCACTATAGTTTTTATTAAATCCTTTACTTACTCCCATAAACTATATAATATATTTCTATCATAGCATTGCCATATATATAATTATTGAGCTACAGTTATATATTATATAACAAAATCTGTATTATATGTCATTAAGAATATAATAATGTGAAACACCGATGGTATAATTTCAACCGTTAAAGTAGACCTCGAAGAGTTTAGGAAAAAAAGATTAATTTAGAATGCAAAGAGAAATATGGAAATTTGACCGACATCAGGAACTTTTTTTTTTTTAAAAAAAAAAAAAAAGTGGGGGCACAAGTAGTTTGATGATTGATCTAATCGTAATTTTTGTTTGACCTTTCTTATCGGTTGAAAATAAAGATTAATTAATTAAAATTTCACAGTTTCAATCCGATTTCCATCATCCGTGATCTCACAAAAAAACGTCCACGTCATAGTCCGTTATCCATGCAGCTCCATTATTGACGTGTCACTGTTGCCCAACAAAGTCCAGCTCCATTAAATACTCAACCATAAAACTGCCCATCAAATGAATTCAAGAAACAACCCAGATTTAGTGCCACCGTTTACGATCTTCATAAATCATGGGTCACAATTTCATCATGCTTCCTGTAGTCTGCAGATAGACACGGTCAGAACTCAGAATCTGTCTCCGCCATTATCTATCCGTCCAATTCTTGATTTAAGTTGACTGGTAGCTACTCAGCAAGAAGAAAATCAACCAGTTGACCAGTAGATTTCTAGATTACCTTGTGGAAAAGCTTAAAGATCCAACCTTTCTTGTTTTGCTGAATGCATTTATAGTCGAATTTCCTATCTTTATTCTAAATTTGTTTATTCTATCCGTTTTTGTCAGCTTGCTTCAATAGTCAATTCAATTTTTTGGTGCTAGCTGGAGAATAAAAATTTACCCTTTAAAAAGCATGGTTCTTGTGGTGTATAACAGTCTGAAAGCGTGATATCCTTCCGATCTTGAGCTTATCCCTTTTCCCAGTTTTACCTCTCATCAACATTTCCGCGAAATGGACGAACAGGGTCGCAGCAGCTGCAACTTTGAAGATTCAGCAACCCTAGATCGATTGAGCGAGCTCCCGGAGTCGCTTCTGGTTCGAATAATCTCGCAATTGCCGATGGAGGACGCTGTTCGGACCGGCGCCCTCTCGACGAGGTGGAAGAATCTGTGGAAGCACGTTGATGAAATCACGGTCAATCATCCAATTCAGAGGCTGTACGACGACTGCCCCTTTATGCCGTACGATGTAATGGTGAAGGAATTCGTTTCGATAGTTAACGGTACTTTAATTCAGTATTCCCGTCGTAATATCAAGCGGTTCGCCTTGTTGGTCGAGTATGTTTATGATATTGCCAACGAGGTGCTCGACGAGTGGTTTCAATGGGTTTACTTGCGAAAAGTTGAAATTCTAACGTTGAAACTCCCCATGTCTGTGTACTCTGCTCCTGAGTGGTTCTGCCACAACTCCTCGTTGTCGAAACTGGACATCGAAGGTCCCGCGGATATTAAATTTCGCGATGAGGTTGTGAATTGGGCGTCGCTCAGGAGTCTGTCGCTGACGTCTGTTGATATCAGCGATGAGGATATATCGAAAGTGTTGCTGGGTTGCCCCATGTTGGAGACGTTGGTTTTGATTCATGTTTCCGGTGTGAGTAAGCTGAATATTGTTTCGTCTAAGGTGAAGGAGCTGAGAGTGATCGATAGACGGAACGGTAACGAGGAGTGGTTTGAAGTGAATGCACCTTGGCTTGAGCATTTGGAGATTTCAGGATCTTACCGTGGGGCTGTTCTCCGGCTGAAGGATGTTTCGTCTTTGCAGAAAGTTAGTCTTACCTTTGAATGCATGGACCACTGTTATCGATTATTTGATGTCGATTCATTCCTTGCCCGGGAAGTGCCAATTCTAGAAAGCGTGCGCCATGTTGAGGAGCTAACATTTGGACGAGAGTTCATTCAGGTGAGACTCATACTCTGGCTCTGTGTTTTTTTCAGTATGCTTATCTTTAATTTCTGCAAATCTTTATCTGAACCATGTTGTTGACTAGGTTTCCATGAAGAAGCTAGTGTCATTATTTAATGTGCAATGAGTTCACTGAATACCATTTGTATTATTTGGCGTGGCATGATGCATGTATTTCATGTGTTAGAGCAGTTTCTATTCATCATTTTTTCCCTCTTACGTTTCAGAATTCAGTTGTCCTTTGCAGCCTTAGTTAATACTGTTCTAGTTACCATCTAGTTTAACCTAGTCGGTAGATTTCTTTGTAAATGGCTAAACGCTCAACTGTGCCTCAGCCCATAATACATTTATTACAGTGGGACAATGTTGTAGTCAGTGACTAAAGTATATGGGAGTAGATTATGGAAATAGTAATGGATGGAAAAAACATTCACCAGAAATTGTTACCAAGAAGATTAAGATTCATAAATTGGAACTGTCGAAAGCTTTGGTGCCTGCAGTTGTATACATGCTTGTTCTGTTAATGTTCAGTAATTCTCTTTATGTAACAATGAAGCTCTGAATGATTATGTATCTTTATGCTCAGTTATCCTCTGTTTGATTTGTTCAATCCAGTAGTGTTGCTCCATGAAAATGTTTCTGTTTATCATGAATTCATTCTAGGGGGATTCGTAATCTTTGTTTTTGTTAGTGGGTTTTAAGTCTCAATTTTCCGGTTTTCCTAAAAAGGTCTGTTGGCTTCAAGTTACTTAAAGGGCACGCTCAAGTACTGATCATCTCTTGAATTAATTCCATTGCCCTGTTATTTGATTATAGCTTACCTCTCTTCTACATTTATTCAACATGTCGATCTTTTCACAACAAATGGAATAGGATGTAAGCATTAGAAGTTTAGAACCAGAACAGACTATGAAGAATAGTCCCAAAAACAGATCATAACATGTGGTATTCTGCACATAGATAGTTTACGGTATAAAAGTATTCAAATTCTACATGTCTGATCATCATCAATGATTTTTCACAAAATGCTCATCAGCCTATATTAAAAGGAAACCTCTTTATTTTTGCAACAGGTTTTGTCCGTGTTGAAAATGTTGGGAAAGCCTTGTCCTTTGTTCAAGTGCAAGCTACTAACACTAAACTTACGTGCTTTTAAGCACGAACTCCCTGGGATAGTATACCTTTTACAAAATTCGCCCTGCTTGGAGACCATCGTAGTAAGGGTTGAGGCCCCGACAACTTGGGAGGTTTGTCGACTCTGCTGGACTGTTCCGAGTACTCGTTTTTTTCTATTCTAGTGGTGTTGATGTGGTAAAAATTTTAATGAACAGGACAATATTGGGAATTTCCTTAAAGACGCTTGTGAATTCGATGGAGCCATGTTCTTGAGCTCACAGAGTGTTGATTTCCATTTCCAGCACCTGAAAAGAATGAAGATCTCTAGGAACTTCTACTCATGTCCTCGCAATGATGCTAGTCGCAACATTAAGCAATTCGACTTTGAACTTGCTGCACATGTTGCAGTGTATGCACGTTCTCTGGAAAGTCTGGTTGTCGAATTACCTCGGAAAGAAGAAACGAGCTGCGACTGTTCTACGAACTGTGTCTCTGAGTATTTCTCTATACTGTCTAGCGAATATTTGCAAATTTTTTCCGATTTTGGTCCGGTTGGGGAGTGGAAATTGACAGAAAACAGGTCCTCATTTGAGATTGTATATAACACTAGTTATGAAGTCGCATTGTGAACCCAACACAAAGCCTTAAGTCGCTTGGGTTCAGCCTTGGCCTTGGGTGTTGGGCAGTTCAAAGAAGGAAAGGTATCATCATTTAATCATTTTTGTATTGAAAATTCAAAACTGCCTCTTATACATAGTTTGGGAATTCTGGATCTCGAAAAGGACTTGTACATAGAATTGGGAATATATATCTTACCTTTTTATCATTTTTACCTACTCATTCTTTATTAATACTGTGTGATTTTTAAGAAAATGAGGATCAAATTTCAATGGAAGGTCAAAACATGTAGGTTTATTTTCAAGTTATAGAAGCATTTTAAAAGACGCACCTTTCACCTTTGGTCATTTTCTGTTGCATCCTCAGGTCGACAGGTACATACTGTACAAAATAAAACAAAAGGAATACTTATAGTTTTTTTGGAGAGCCATTGAAGGTGGGTCAGAGAAAGGCATGGTGAGAGCTCATGCCACACAATTACAAAGAGAATAAAAGGGAGAGATAAGGGGCCGGTAGGAATCGAACCTCCAACATTCCGTTGGAAGTTAAGGAACTTAACCACTTGAGCTAAGTCATCATCTCAAAAGGAATACTTACCGTTGATATCTGTGCAAATCTATACCAAATGAAGTATTGATGATCTTCAAATTGAAAATTTTAATACTTACATTAAGAAAAATAATCAAATCAAATAAAAGAAAACAGTACAAAATGGAAGCGTTCGAATCCAATTCATAACCAAATTTCCCATAGCATTTAGGTTCCCATTTATCTTTTGTCAAAATAAAATCAATTCCAACATAAATACACCACTTCACTGACTCTTCAAAGCATTCGGAGCGGTACAATTCCGGGGCCAATTAACCTCCGGCGGCCGGAATTTTAAAGTCGGGTTATAACCAAAGAAATTCGTCGGCTTCAACTCAAACCCCACGCTCAGCGTCGGCATCACCGGGAAATCCTCCGCACAAGGCACGTGATGCACGCCCATCGTGTACCATACCACAATATCCCTATCCTCAATCTCCCTGTCCGCCGCCGACCACGCCGCCAGCCCATCCACGCCCCTGCTCTGATCCACATACACCCCACCGGCCCACTTCTCCGACCGGTTGTACGGAGTCACCCACACATTGTACTTGGTAAAACCGCCCCGTATCTGTGGGTAGTCGTCTTCCGCCAGCAACGGGTTGATCGCCCCACCGGGGCCGGGCAGTATCCGGTATGCCACCGGGTTACCCACTTTCGTCTTCCGAGTTGGATTCGTCACTAGCAGTTCGACGGGGGAAGACCCTATTCGGATCCTGGCGTCGGATTCCCGCTGGGCCGGCTCGCTTTTTACAGTCCAGTAGCTCTTCCGCGGGGATCTGCCGTCGATGATGAGTTCAGTACTGAGGGTATTCTTCACGAAGGTATTGTTGACGCCGTCAATGTCGAAATCCAGGTAGAATGTGAGGAAGTGGTCGTGGTAAGGTCCGAGTAAGTTTGGGGATAAGAGCGTGCTGTACTGCTCCGTCGTGATTTGTTCGGCGTGCGTGTTCGCCGTGCCACGCACTGCTAAAAGACCCGATAATCCTGCCTGTTGATTAAAAAGTGATTAATTAACGCTGATGATTATTAGCGTAATTAGTAAATTTTGATTAATTGCGAGGGCAGATGATTAGTACAGTGACTTTGATGCTTCCTGTCATCTTGAATTCCCAATCGAAAATGTAGTCGTAGTTCGCCACCGTGGCCACCATTCTTAAAACCAAGCTCGTATCAGGCCTCGTTTCTGTAATCTGCACGAGCATAAATTACAAATTAACAAATTAAAAGCAACAATTAAATTTAATTAATTAATAAATTACTACCAGGTCTCCAAGAGCTGCCTCAGAGTGTCGCCACAGGATGTCTCCGGCGTGGCGTTCAAACAAGCAGAATACATTCGGCAATTTCGTCGGCGTCCCGTCCTGCCAGGCGAAGTACCCATCAAAAAACACCGCGTTCTCGGGGCAGTCACGGAGAGGCTGCAGCGGCGACGCGGACTGTCCTAATCCCCACTCGCCATTATCCAGAAATGTCCGGTAATACCATTCTTCATTCTGGTCCATATACGGAACAAAAAGCTCAGACGCAAACCCACGGTAGAGAACGCGGCGGCGTTCCTCCAGCTCGTGGTCGTACACCGACGCCAGGGAAATCACCGGCCCACTACGCATATCAAACGCCATGTGAAATTCCCAATTCGCCCATCTAACCACACTTCCATCAACGCTGAAACTCGGGCCGTCGGGCTGGTAATAGCCGATGCTATGCAAATCGTTGTCGAACGACGTGTCTTGAGCCGATTCCCGATAGTCCTTCCCGTCGGCGGACGGGACAGGAATCACCGCCCTGTCACGGTATCCGACGATCCGCATTTCATCAAGGTCTACAACAATGGTGATTCCCTCAATCGGGCGCATGTAGAAATTAACAGTCCCGTTCAGATAAAAGCACATCATTTTCACGACACGCCGCGTCGGGTCGGCCTCGCCGAACCATCCCACGGTGTAGCTTCCGCAGAATACATCATCCAACGACAGTTCTCGCTTTGAGATAGAAGCAATGAACGGCGGGTACGACTTCGGGAGTTCTCCGGCGTTGATTTGCTCCTGGATGTTGATGGTAGGGTAGCCGTGGCCGGCGTAGACTTGGTCAGAAACAATGATATTCTGGTCGATGCTGACGATGATTTCGCGGGTTTGGAAGTCGGAACGGACGATGGCGGAGGCGCGGCGATGGGGTTTGGGGTTGGAGTTAGGGTTGGCGAGGTAGGAAAGGAGGGAGGGCTTGTCGGGGTCGTGGAGGCCGAGGTAGTGAAACGCTGCGTTTGGGTAGACATTGTGGATTAGGGTTTGGATTTGGGCGTATTCAGAGGGGGTGAGGGAGTCTAATGGGTGAGGGACCGAAGAAGAAATTATTAGGGTTTTGGTGGAGATCAAGAGGAAGAAGAAGAAGATGATGATGGGGAGGCAGTAGTATTGGTTAATAAGTGCAGCCATCGTAGAAATGTGAATTTTAAGGTTTGTTAATAATGCATGCTGAATAGTAATTTATAGAGTTACTCACCTCTATGTATGTGTCAATAAATGTCTTCTCGTAGTAATTCGTTTTTACTAGCAGTAATTAAGTAATAGTGGTGAGTAATAATCCGTATTACTATATATATCTGATAGTGGTAAGTAATCATCCGTATTACTATATTTTAAATTAAAACCAAGCTGTTATTTATTCACATAACCTAGACACTAATTATTGGATTTAAATTATTTTCGTTTTAATACTGTTTTGACTGTGATGGTGGGGAAAGGGATTTGAAGTCGTGCAGGTGCAGGAACCCAAATTAAATCCGAGATTAATTGAACTCTTTAAATTAAATAAATTGATCCGGCAAAACGTTTAACAATAACAGGAGTATTTGATGATTCAAAGGCATATTTATTAAGGATTTTTATTCCATTATCTTGGAAAATAGCAATCATGGTAAATTTTTAAGGTTTTGTTTGGTAACCTTGATAAGGTAGTCCACTATTGAATCGTTTAAAGGCTAAGTAGTCCATTCCACAATTGAAATTTCATTTGAAGCATTTTTTTTTAATAAAGTAGTGAGAACTGATGTTATATAAATTATAAAAAAGATAAATAAATAAAAGATATAAGGAATTGGATAGTGAATCAAATCCCCAACCATAAAACCATAAAATATATAAAGACTTTGCAACTTTAAAGCATTATTGTAACACATACTTGAGTTTTTATTGAGTAGTTGGTTGGTTTGTGATTATTGACGTTGAGGATTATGGTTTTGTTCTTAGGTTCAAAGAATCACAGACAACAGTTGTTGATTTTCAACTAAATTAAAAAGAAAATGCTTGAATATTATTTTTGACATTGAGATATTACTTTACTTTCTTGTGTTTTTATAAAAATATTATTTACAAAATTATCCAGCAAATACTCTTTTATTTTATAAGTTCAATAAATACTAGCTAATATGATTCTATAATTTTTAATGATAGTATTGGCTCCAACTAGGGGTGTAAATGAGACTGATAGTCTCGTGAATTATTCGAGTTCGGCTCGGCCAAAATTCGGTTCAAACTCGAATTGAAAATGGCTCGGTTCGAGCTCGAATTCGGCTTGTAACACTCATGATCTCAAGCCGAACCAACTACTATTCGACTCGAAAGCTCGATAATAGGCTCAATTTATGTTTATACATATATTTATTTATTAGTAAATATAGAAATTATCTAAAATATTAAAAGTATAAGTGTTATTATATATTGTTTATATCTTTTAATTTTTAAATTATAGATATATTATTAAATAATATTTTTAAAAGTTATTTAAATATATGTAGATTATATAAAATATAATTAAATATATGCAATATATTAAGTACATTTCTTTTATAAATTATGTGAGAATGAAAATGATATTGTTCGAGCTCGGCTCAAATTCGTCAAAGCTCGGTCAACGCTCGGCTCGAAGTAGCTCGGTCAACATTCGGCTCGGTCAAAGCTCGGCTCGAATTCTTATGAGCCCAAGCCTAGCTTACCACTATTCGGGCTCGGCTCGGCTCATTTACACCCCTAGCTCCAATGAATATATCATGTGTCATATATCAAAATTTAGAATGATGCTAGTTTGTAATTTAATTATTAGGTTAAAATCCCATTTTGTAAATGATAATATGTAAGATTTTTTTTAAAAAAAAAATACAAATTATTTGTATACAAATGCGGTTATATTGCTTTGACTGTTATATACTTCATACTACTAGTATTAGATATTCTTGTTATTAACAAATTTACAAGTATTTTTATTTCACAGCAAAATCCTTGCTAGCACTTACTTCCTCCATTTTTTTTATTTGCTACGTACCTACTGCGCACGCAGTCTAATGCACATTTTAAATTTTAAATCATTAATAACTCAAATTCGGTATATGTAAAAATTCTAAATGTTGTTATGTAATCATTAATAACTCAAATTCGGTACAAGAAAAAACTCATTTAGCGACCGCAATTACCGACCGAACAAATTCCGTCGCTGTTAGCGACCGAAACAGCGACCGAATTTTCTGTTGGTAATTACCAACCGAATTAGCGACCGCATTTTTTCAGTCGCAAATTTGCGACCGAAATGGCGATCAATATGAAATCGGTCCCGATTAGCGACCGAATTACCGACCGAACTTTTGGTCGCAAGTTTTTTTTTTCCAATTTTTTTATTTGTTATTATTTTTATAAAAATATAATTTAGCGACCGATTTACCGACCGAAAATTCTGTTGCTACAATTAGCGACCGAATTACCGACCGAATTTGCGGTCGCTAATTTTTTTCCCCATTATTTTATTTTTAGTTTTCTTTATTATTTTTTTATTAAATATTTTTTAATATAATTTAATTTTTTAATGTTATTTCTTTTAATTATTTTATTTATTTCATAATATAATTATTAAATTATATTAATGTAATTATTTTATTTATTTTTCTTTTATTTTATAATATAATTATAAATTATATTGTTATTAATAATAAATATTTATTTAATTTATTATTTATTTTAAATTATATTAATTTAATTTTATTAAATTAACTACTTATAGTTTTCATTAATATTAATTCCTTTTTTGCATATCTTTACATTAACTTTTAATTTTATTTAATTAGTGCATTCTACTTTTATTTAATTTATATTTAATCAATATAATAAATAATTATTTATTTAATTAGTTATAATTTAAATTTAATTGTATTATTTTATTTAGTTACCTCTATTTTCAATCATATTTTATACTTTTATTAATTTAATTTCTGAATTTAATTTATTCTTTTAATTAATCTTATATTATTATGAAATTTTATTTTTAATGTTTGATTGCTTTTATTATTTTACTTAATTACTTTGATTTTAGAATTTAACTTTTTATTTAATTATTACTTTAACTATATATATTAATATATATATAAAATCATTCCATATGAAGACATGTATTTACGAGTATCCGAGCGGTACACGCGCGAGGTGGAGTATCCATCCACCCGGGTTCGAAACTGGACTTAAGCAAAAACTTGGATTGGCGATCAAAATATATATGACATGTGGCGCAAAATCATTAGCTACCAGCAGAGGTAGCAAGGTGGTTAAGATGAGGGTTGGTTGGGGTGTGGTTGTGGGTTCGAGCCCTTAAGGCATCAACATTTTACTCTTGTTTTGGATTTTTGGCTACCGAAAATTCGGTCGCTAATTCGGTCGCGACAATTAGCGACCGAAAATTCCCGTCGCCAATTCGATCGCGAATATCAAAATTTATAAAAAAATAAAAAATGTTGACTTTTTTTAGACCGAATGTTCGGTCGCTGATTCAGTCGTGGATTTTAGCTACCGAAAAGTGCGGTCGCTAATTCGGTCGCAAACTTTCGACCGAAATTTTTCCGCGTCGCTGGAAATTTTCCAACCAAGGTATTACCGACCGAAAAATTTCGGTCGCTAAATCTGTTAGCGACCGAATTTTGGGGTTTAGCGACCGAATTTTTCGGTCGCTAAAATGGATTTTTCTTGTAGTGGTCTATGAGTACGTTACAAAATATAACGCCAGTACTGCAACTACAACCTAACGAGTAGTGTACATATTAAAAATAAGCTACTCCCACATCTCCAACTGCTACGAGCGTGCAAAACAGACACTAACTCTATTGTAAAAGGTGTCACGAGTTTTTATTTTGTTTATTTGAAAGATATGTGACCAAAAACTGCTCACGAGGATTTATTAAAGAGTCAAGAAAGTAAACTTTTCCCATTATATTGACAATTTTTAACCTTTTTATTTCTTTCTTTCTTTTCTCTGATTAAAAATAGAAATATCTTGTACCTTTACGCATAAAAAAAAAATTTAATCCATTATATTGACATAGAGTAAGATTTTGAGATTTAAATTTTACCAAAATAAAAAATTATTTTTAAAAATATACTACTGCTTTTTCTTTAGAATTTTAAAGAAATAATTTGTACGCGTAAGAAAAAAATATTGAAATACTATCGAGTATCGACACAAAATAATAATAATAATAATAATAATAATAATAATAATAATAAAATAAAAGTGAGTGTCAAATAATATAACAATGAATTTTAAAAAAATAATAGTATAACAATGAATTTAATGTTCTGAAAAATAGGATAAATTTTATTAATAATGAATGATAGTAATAATTTAAACAATGACAGCATTATAAAAGTGAATCACGAGGAAGTACATTTTGTACCACATTTCGAGGATAAGTACAAACCCTGTCCTAACTCCCAAATCCACAAAGTCAAAATCCCTAATTCTACTCTCTCTCACTTCCCTGGATTGCGGGCGGAATCGATGCTTGGCGAAAAATGGGATCCTTCTTCGAACGCCAAATCAATGCCAGCCTCTGGTTATCACTGATCGCCGTCACTGCCTTTTTGCTCGGAAGGCTGGCAAACGTTTTCAGCCTATGGGCTAAAGCGCGCCGCCTACCCGGCCCACCTTGCACCAGCTTCTACGGCCATGGCCGCCTTTTCTCTACTGCCACTCTCACCGGTCAGTTCTTTCTTCGCCTTGTTTCTTTGTTTGTTTTTTCCTGCTTTGATTCGTGTGTTCAGAGTACAGCATGGGACTGATCTTTGGGATGAAAAATGTAATCTTTAATTCTTTATTAGTCTGTGTGTCCTTACTGCTTTGGGCTTTGCCGAAATCTTAATATTGGAATTTGGAAGACATTGAATAGTTTGCTGCCTATGTTGCACGGTGGGAACGTTTTTCATGTGTGACTAGAGTAGAAACACAGAAATTTGATTTAAGAAATAAATATCAGATCATCTATGCCATGCCCCTAACTATAGAACTTTATGTAATTGGTCTTGGGTATTCAGACATCTTGTATACATGTCACAAGAAGTATGGAGAGGTTGTCAAAGTCTGGCTGGGGCCTACTCAACTTATGGTCTCAGTAGCGGACACAGATCTTATCCAAGAGGTTCTCTTGAAGGCTGCGGATAAGTTGCCTTTGACAGGGAAGACATTCCGTCTTGCTTTTGGCAAGTCGAGCCTTTTTATCTCATCGTTTGAAAAGGTTTGCTTCGTCTAGACAACTATTTATTTTCTTTCTTTGTTTTTTTTTTCCCCCCCCCCCCCCCCCCCCCCCCCCCCCCCCCCCCCCCCCTAATAGCTAATTGTATATGCTTGAGATTATGCTATGTACATGGGAAGATGAATTAATGCATTTGCTTCTGTTATTTATTTATTTTCCAACAATGAATACTTAAATCGGCTTCAGGTATTCAATCAATACTTGAGGATGCATGTGTTGGGGTCATATCAATGTAATCTCAAGTTTTTAGCTTTTGCCTCTAACCATATTATTACAAACGCTAAGAAAGTGCCCTCCTTGTCCACTTGGAGTGGATTACAAGGCTCGCCTAATTCAACAGACACTAGTTACAGCAAGTTTTACAAAAGTCTCGGGGTTGGGATGCTTAATTGTACAGGAAATGTATGGGTTGCAGTTTCCGTCTAGAATATACAGATGTGAAATGTTACCATTTTCTAGTTTTATTTTCATTCATTTCAAGACCGATGGCGCCACCTCTTAAGGTGTAATCCTCTTAATTTTATTTGCTCCTCAATATTATTTAAGTTTTACTGCATGGATAATATTGTTGATGTTGCGTCAACATTTTTTTGTTTCCAGGTGGAACATCAGCGTAAATCATTAGAAATGAAGCTTGGTGGTGCATTACTTGAGAGAGCATTCTTGATTCCTGCAGAATTATTGAACAGCATGATAGAACGATCTCAACTTGCAACAACCAAAAGTGGTGTAGGCTGTGAAATTGTTTCTCAGCACCTAGCTTTTAGTATCCTAGGGACTACAATATTTGGAGATGCATTTCTGGCTTGGCCAAAGGCCAGTATCTATGAAGAGTTACTAATGAAGATTGCCAAAGATGCTTGCTTTTGGGCATCTTATGGTATTATCCCCTTTTGGAAACAAGAATTTTGGCAGTACAAGGATTGTTGTACTAAATTGAAGTGCTTAACCCAGGAGCTAATTAACGAGTGCAGACAGACAGGAAAGTTGGAATTCTTCTGGGATTCTGGTGGCCATGACACGATGGGATATGAACCGTGTGGGGAAATAATAAGTTTGATGTTTCACGGTTCTTTGACCATGGCTGCACTAATTGCTAATATCTTAACAAGGCTTCTGACACATCAACACATACAAGAGAAGGTCCCACTTATATTATCTATTAAACCATTTTCGTTAACTGAAATTCCATAATGATCGCATAATTGTTTGTTGCTTTCTCTGTTCCAGTGTAGTTTTGATGCTTATTGCTTCTTGATTTATTTTTATCTTAGGACAGGTTTCGTTTCAAGGTCCTAAAAGACCTCCAACATTTTTACCCTTATGCATTTAATTGATATGACAAGAAATATAGGTGTCTTTCGAATAGTATCCTGACACGCCGGCTGCTCCACACACACATTTGAATTTTTGAATGCGTGAATATTGTTGATGTGGTATCTGTTCAGTGGTTATTTTCTTATGAGCTTTCTATTGTGGCTCCTTTGACCTCAACTTAATATTGTGTTACATTTTTGTTGTTCCTTTAGGCCGGCAGTACATACTTCTTGTTTCCCACTTAGGTTGTTCATTTTTAAAGTCAATGCAAGGGTCTTTATCCTGAATTGTTCGGTGGGTTGGTGAGGGTATCTATTAAAGTATGGTATACTATTGGTTAAAAGAATTTGATGATTAAGGACAGTAAATCAACCTCTGTACTTTTGTTTTTCTTAGAGATGATGAAACTGATGGAGGATATCTTACCCAGTGTTATCTTTGAACTCCTTAGATATTTCTTAGACCCAAGATGCACTGTGCTAAATTCCAACAGCTTTTTTGACAAGAGATTAAAATGCAATTGAATTAGTGAAATATATTTATGATTAAAATGCAATGGAATTAGTGAAATATATTATGACTTAGTTTTCAATGTTCCTAGATTAAATTTCTCTGCTGTCTTCATATCATTTTGAATATTCTTCATTGATGACGTAATTACGTAAACTCTACAGATCCACTCTGAGTTAGTTAATGCAAAAGAAGCTGGGAAGAGGGTAGAACAAGATCTTAATCTGATGCCCAATTTACTGGCAACACTATATGAATCAGTCCGCCTTCTTCCAGCAGGCCCTTTGTTGCAAAGATGTTCTCTTCGACATGGTAATTAGTTTGTTTATTTTTATTTTACTTTTATTTATTTATTTATTTTTTTTAATTATCATCCACTGTGATGAAAATACATCTTTAGATCTCCTTTAAATTTTATTCCAATGCAAATGTGTATATCATAGTTATGCGCTCAACATTTTGTATACTATTAGAGCACATAGCATGGAAAGATGGTAAACATAAGTTCTACTCATGTTGTATTGTTTGTACACAGTTTATCCTTCAAATGCAGTGGCTAATTCATTGATGTTATGGTTGTCCTTGTTGAAGATTTAACTCTGAAAAATGGGATGGTGATACCTGCTGGCTCAATTATTGTTGTGCCGGTTCAGTTGGTTCAGATGGACAGCTTGTATTGGGGGAATGATGCTGGCAAGTTCAACCCATGCCGTTTTCTTTCTGGGAGTGATGGAAAAGTAGAATCACTTGCAGGTACCATTTTCATTTGCCATCTTTTGTTGTGTGCTTGTAAGTTGTGATGACGTAAAACATGCATAAATTCATATTTGTAGTTATATACATTGCTGTTTAACATGTTTTATTGGCCCTTCAGACAAATACATTCCCATCTGTAACCCCCACATAGAGGTCTTTCTTTGTATTTCTCCAGTTTTCTGCTGAATCATATTTTTTTGCTGAACGAACTTATCATATTACTGCAGTACCAAATATATCTAAAGGATTTCTTCCTTTTGGAGCTGGTGCACGTGTCTGTATTGGACAAAAGTTAGCTGTACGTGCAATTTCATCATTATTTGCTGCCCTCGTTGAAAACTATGAGGTTTGTAACATTAAGACTATCTTTTATTCTCTTTAAATCTGTCTGTATACCCCCCTACACGCAAGAGCTGTCCTAGAAATGTCATCATGTTTTAAAGATGCATTGGAAATGGTACAAAATGACACAATTGTAATTGCCTGACCCTTTGCTCTTTCCAAAAAGCACAGCCAGTCAATGTCTAAGGCTATTTGAACTTGGTGTAGTACTCTGTGTAGAAAAAATAAGAAGGAAAAGAAGGGAGCTGCTTCAAACACCGCTTGCTTTATTCTTCCGTTTAGCGACAGCTGCAAATGATTCTCGTCGCAAATAAGACAGTCTTTCATTATTAATTTATCCGTTTGACAAATAGCAATATGACCTTGCAATTGCCCTTTGCAAAAACACGATTGTTCATTGCCAAGTGAACAGAACTGCTCGTTGGAGCAACCTGAGTGCAAAACTTAGATTGTTACAATCTTAAGATTGAATCATTCTTCTTGATTGTCGCTCTTAATATCTCATTTATGCAGATAAAACTTACACCAGGATCAGAGACCAACCCAAAACCTGTTATAAATAACCATGTATTCCAGCTCCTTCCGAGTCCCAAAGTTGTTTTTGTCAAAAGGTGCTCTTAAAAAGATGAAGGTGCACATCCATATCCAGCCACAGATTTCCAGCAATTAAATTGGAATGTGTTTTTTTTTGGCGATATTGCATCACTGAAGCTGCGCATGGGTGTATATGCATGTGTGTATTTTATCCTCACAGAGCTGTTTTTGTGGCACTGGTGCCCTTGGCATGCTATGGTGTTGTCATTATTTTTGCTTTTTTTGGGCACTGGACTGCTATACTTGGTGTAGTATTGTGTTTTCTTCCCCCTTGGAAGTTGCTTTGTCGCCTGTGCTTTTTTCTCTCCGACGAGAGTTGTGGTTGTAATTAAAGGTCATTGTGTATTGTCATGGATATGTAGCAATAAAGCAAGAATTATGGTTGTCCCTGGGTCCGCTCGTGGAGCTTGAACTTCCATCTATACTGAATCCTACTCTGCCTGTACTGTAGTGTGTATGTTGCTGATACCTCAAGGATTTTCAATGTGTATCACACTCATAATATAAAGTATTTATAGGCTGTTTGAACATTTTTTATCTGCTTCAAAACAAATACTAGTACTATTTAATGATGATATTAAATCTATTCAAACAAGTTGTAATATTTGAGTATGCAAGTAAATAAGATAGCTTTTCACTTTTAACACTGTTCTCAATATTTTCTCAATAAGATAGATTTTCTTTTACTCCTTCCGTTTTTCTTTTTTTTTTTTTTTTTTTTTTCTTGCTACATTGCAGGAACTGTTTTTTAAGTGGCTGACTTTGGATCGTTTTATATGATTCGTAACAAGATTAAATTAAAAATGATAAATTGATAGTGCAATTAGAGATTATAAACTACAAAACTTTGTATTGAGGTTACCTTCAAAATCATTCTCCAATTTAACAAAATAAAGTTCCAAAGTTAGCTAGTTTAAACATTACTTGTAACTATTCTAAGCAGAAGCTAAAAGCAGTTTCCAGAAATCAACATCCATCAAAACATGCTCTTATTATGAATGAGGTGATAATGTCATTGTGTTGCTGGTTAAGCACTTGGTTACTTGGATGTAATTACGTTTCAGCCCCTGTCGATTAGTATATGGAAATGAAACTGTTAAGTTGTAGTTACTCCTACGGGCAGTTGTATGTAATATGAACTGCCCGTGAGCTTCTCCCAACAAAATAGGAGCTCCAAGAACAGGCAAGATTGCAAATAAGCTTGATCCAAACTGACTAGCAACTAAATATACAACCGAGACATTTGTGGCAATGTAAGCTCAAATACACATTATATGTCAGCTATATAATTAAGATGTGTAAACTAGCAGGGGTCATGGCCAACCATATCGGCACTAACCGGATCACAGAAAACAAAGAAACTACTACATCTATGTGTACATTGACTACATTATAGTCCTAAATATTAGCACCTACTCGAGGTTTGTGCGCACTGTTCTCTGTAATTACACTAATCCTCTTCATCATAGTCTTCTTCTTCTTCTTCATCCAACCTTGAAGTAAGTTGAGTGAGGTGAACTGGGTCGATGGCCATCCTGTCCATTTCAGACAGCCCTGGGTAATCATCTGCTTTTAGATCTGATGGTCCGGTTTGCATGGTTGAGGTTGCTGCTACTGCTGTTGCAGTGGCTGCTGTCTTGTCAGAAGCGTTATCTGCTCCAGCATTCAGGTCGAAATTCCTGGAATCTGGATTGACATCATCCATGACTTTGGCAGCGTCTTCTGCCGGTTCCTTCGATTCTAAATTGTTACTGATTGACCTCCCCGGGCTTAATACTTGTTTACTGGCTTGGTAATAATCAGTTGTGCTGTATCCAGCCTCAGGTCTAGGAGGTTCTCTGTCGACTATTCTTGGTCGCCCACGTCCCCTACCCCTACCCCTTCCTCTCACTCTCCCACTGCTACTCACATGACAGGTTTCTTGCTGCAGATTTCAGTAGAAATAATCATTTAGAAACCAGAACAAGATTTCCAAATGTGCATTTACAGGAGTAAATCATTAGCGTTCATTAAGAAGCCACTGAGACTGCATTGGAGATTATCAAAAGTTCATTAGAAGGATGACATTGAAACTTTATCGGCGCTACTGACAAGTTGGATTACCTAAACTACTGGTAGAAATAGAGTTCATGTGGTATTAACATGAAAGGAATATAGACTTCATTTCTGTAAGAGTTATCTAACAGATAATAGGCAGATAATGGGAAATCAAACCGAAATCAACCAACTAAATATCCAGTCTATTTGAGAACTGAGAAGTGATCTTGGGTGGAAATGCGACAACTAAATTCAGCAAAAACAAAATCTCAGTAAAACCAAACAATACCATGTTGATCCTTTTGGACTCCTCATCACTCTCATTTCCTTCGTTGGAGGCCACTTTCCTGGCAGTAAGCAATTAAATTATGGCCTTATGGGCAAGTGGTAAACCAGAAGAATGAATAAAGGCAAAATAGGCAATATATTTCTTGCCTTCTTTTTGATGCATCGCCAGCAGCTTCAGAACTACCATAGTCAGGAACTTTGCCGACAACATCCTTCAAAAAGTCGAACTCATTATAACTGTGTACACAATGTTTTCTGCACAGCGAAACAGAAACGCAGGGGATATGGAACATGGTGAATTTGTACTGTACTAATGGTGATAACAACAGTAATCAAACACTACTATAACTAAAATCTGCTTAATAAATGGAATCAAATCACAAGCCCATACTCCCCGGAAGACTTCTTTACCAAAGGAACACTTAAACCCAAAACCTGAATGAGAAGGACTAATTAACAAAGTATATATCGATCATTGGTGAGTCTTTGCTGTGAAAGTTTGCAAAACCAGAATCCACTAGCATTTTTCTTTAATTTTTCTTTTGAATCATATACTTCAAACTAGAAGGTGAAAAAAGCAAATCCCAAACTAATGACTATAAACTGGCTCTGACTGGAAATCTGTTAGGGATGGAATGTGAAGTACATTTGATGAGAGCTGGCAACATCATAAAACAAGACATTATAGTGGGGCCCAAAAAAAAAGACAAGACGAGCACCACCCTCAATCATCACTAGTATCAACTCTTTGAGGATAAAGAATATTGGGGTGGATAGCCAACAGGACAGTCAATTGGACCAGACACTAAAGTTTATATGTTTGAACACAATGTTAGCAAATAGAGAAAAAACCCCTACAAGTTCACAACCTACAGATAAGAAGAGATTTACATTCCTAGTGGCATCAACCTAATAGTGAGAGATTTCAATTCCTAGGGGCTTGTTGAGTTTTAAGAGTTGGTGGTGCTCATAGACTTGTTTTTAGTTACACATGTTTGGCAATGTTCTTGAAAAAGTGCTTCTTCCAAATGCATTGGATAACTGTAGAGAATGTGACACAAATGACTTTGAGGCTAGGACCAAAGAGTTAAAAATAAAAAAATGTCTAAATTGAGATGAGAAGATTGAAATGCTTAGGTGTAAGTGGCAATTCATTCACATCAACAATAACAAAAGCAAAAACAGGTTCCGGGTGTCCTTTGTGTCGCCTAAAACTACATATATAAAATTAAAGGTTAAAAACAACTGAAATCTATTGGTAGATATATGAGTTGGCAAAGATGGAAACTCCACTGACAGATGTAATGAATTGACAGTCTTTGCTCCTCTCTGAACAGTAATATCATATGTGCGGTCACACAGATCTTGTAAAAATAACTCCAAAGCTTTAGCTGCATTTATTTGTATACCAAAGAGTAAATATGATAACATCCAACAGCATAATACTGTAGCCCAGCAAAAAATTAATACGTACAGACTAAAATAGGCACTGCCATTGCAATCTTCCCAACATCCTCATCTGCTTGCATGATCTTTTTAATACGAGCCTGACAACACAACTTTCTATTTTATGGTAGAAGGAAATAGAGGAATTTATATATAACCACATAGAGGGTAGCAGTAGCAATAATTCGGCCATATGTTCAATCGGATTTTGCAAATCTTCAAGCATTAGTGCAAACGATCACAAAGAAAATAACAAAATTTCCTCTTAAATCATGCAATTAGGAGAATTTTAGTAAGCCAGGCATAATACAATTAATTCTAAAGATACATTTTATTCAATGGTGTTAGTACCATTGAAGTCTTTGGATCCCAGCTACTTAATCAATTTTGTTGTTATGAAGTCATGATAAATAACATCACAAAGTAATATGCAACATCCAAACACAAGTGAAGGGTCCTTACTATAAATTTATACCAAAAGGGAACAGATAATAAAGTTTAAGCATTTAGCTTGGTTTGAATATAAGTAGATATTCCAACTACTTAGACACTAAAATGAAAGACACCACATCACTCATCACTCATCAGCGATGGGAAAATAGAATAATAGAATTCAGAGCTTTTACTTATGACGGTAAGATTCTCAATGACAAAATCCAGTAACAATACATGCATATATATAGAAATACGGAGTATAAGACAATGAAGTAAAACACTTCACAAGTTGCAACAAATACTACGTGAGAGAGTGAACTTTCTTCAGCAGTGCAGAAATATTACTAACAAAAATAGGCATAATGACATTAAATAGACATTTCTTTTTCCTCGGTTACATTTAAAAATAAAAAATAAAAAACAAAAAAAAGGAGAAAATTTAATGAACCGTATCGGAGGGAAGGTGCGGATGCAACTTAATTAAAAAAAATTAATTAATTGTCATAAAAAGAATTTCAAATCATTGGAACAGAAAGAACGCAAGATCGCATGATTCACAAAAAATGGAATTCAACTTCACAATTCAAGCATAATTCCGCTAAAAGATTACATCAAACAAGCAAGAAATTCATCTAAACCGCAAAAAAGAAAAAGGACAGCTTACAGCGGGAAAACGAGTATCTAGCTTCTTCCTCATGGCGCAGTCAGATTTGCTCCACCATATCCAAAATTCAACTCACACTACTTACAAACAAAATGTCAAAATTGAAACACCAACCCTTTTATCGACAATTTCCGATCAGAAACGCAATAAACCGAGGACAATAATGTTATGAACAATAAACGGATAAATCAAAGGAAAAAACAACAGCAGTAAGTGATCGAATTGGCAAAGGGAAGACAAACGCTGGAGTATTTAGGCTCAGATCCGAAAATCGGATACTGTGTGCTAATTTTCTCGAAACGTCCGTACCAATGGTGGTTTCGGAATTTTTTTTTTTTTTTTTAATTTTTAAAAAAAAGAAAAGAAAAATGAAAACACAACAACGAGAGAGAGAGAGAGAGAGAGAGAGAGAGAGATTCAGAGGGTGTATTTATTTTATTTTTGTAAATTGTAGTAGCATTTGGCAATGGGAGCTTTGGACTAGGGCAGGTACAACTGACAATGCACGTCGCACTACTAAAAGCGACTTTCCCTCTTACGTAAGAAGCTTTTCCAAAAATACTTCCGTAAGAAATTTTGTCAATAAAATTGTTTGTTTCCAATAAATAATAAGGTATTTATTGATATTCATCCCATGGCTATTTACCTTTCATCCATAAAAAGTTGAATACTAACGGGCGTGTGGTTCGGGATCTGACATTCCCATCGGGAATCTTAGATAGAGAATGAAACATGTCCATATTTGATTTGAGGCATGTTTCATATGAGAATCTCACATTCACACCGAGGTGAAAATGTTGAGTGTTTTAGGTGGGAATCACATTCCCACCTGGAGGGCAGATAATCTTAGATTACCACCTCCACTTTATCTACTTTTATACTAATTTGACTTTTATACTCTAACTTTTTATACTTATTTTAATTTATAAATTTATATATTTGTATTTTAAAAAATAATAAATATATGAAATTAAATTTTAAAAAATTAATTGAAAAATTTTAAATTATCTGACCATATTTTTAATATATATTATCCTATTTTAATATATATTTTCATGTTTTCTTAAAATTTATTTTTCTTCTATATATAAAACAAAAATAATAAGGATTTAGAGACATTAAATAAGTAATTATCATACAATAAATTAAATTTAAAGAATTTTCAATATTTTAAAAAATAAATCAGCTTAAATATTTCTATTGTGTAGCAAAATAATATATTTATAACATTCGTTCAATCGAAGTTCAAGGATATTATGGTAAATTAATTAGAACTAAAAATTTGAGATTCCCAGTCTAACCAAACGCAATAATCTTAAAACATAAAAAATAAGATTCCCATCAATCTCATATTCCCAGTAATCTTACATTCCAGCAATCACATTCTCATTGGTAATCTAAGATCTCTCCAACCAAACGCACGCTAAGTGATAAGAGATTTTATCGTGGTCTTGATCCACTTACTCACAAATATTCCCAATAAGAATAGCAAATTCAATACTATCTCATTTCCTAATTCACTTTGGAAATGGTAGATGTTTCGTTCCTAATTTATCAATAAATGGATTATACTTCCTATGTTTTTATTTAGTTTTGATTTTGATATTGTTCTTTGTACAAGTTTGACTCTATAATTTTTTATTGCATTTATTTATAAAAAAATATTTCCTCCGTCTCATAATATTGTTTACGTTTGATAATATATTATTATTCACGTACAGATTTTCACTTAAAGTTTTATCATAATTATACAAGTTAAAATATATGCACGCGAGATCTTGTTAAATTCGTCTCGTCGTGTAGTTTTTAAATATTAAACTTCTTTAACTTTTACTTATACCGAATTTGAGTTATTAATGATTTAAAATATGCATTAAACTGCGTAAAAAATGTGTTTGTAAAAATATTATGAGACGGAGGAAGTATATTCAGATGATATGTTATTGGATTTGTGTAGTTTTACACCTTTTTATAATTTTTAATTATACAGTGCACAATTTAAATTATAAATTACTATAAATATGTACTATAATTGTGTGAAAAATAAATAAGCAATCCACTAGAAAAGTGTTTCCCGATTAAATTATTATTGAAAATTATTAGTTGTTAAGTGTGTTTGGCATATTTATTTAATATGAGTGTAAAAAAAATAAAAAAAAAATGAGTGTAACTGTGCAAAATTATTTATTGAATAGATAACTGCATAATTTAATATGTCTTAGCTATTTTTTTTAGAAGAGTCGAAGCCAGGAATATGCATTAGCTACTTGGTATACCAATTTAAAAATGATAAATACAAACGGCCAAATAGTTTGAGTGGTAATGAGTTCAAGATATTTAAACAAAGTATTGTGTTTGAGCTTTGCGAAGATAGAAACTTATTTTAAAAGATATCAACTTACTAAACTCATAAATATATTAAAAATTAACTCTGAGCTTCGAATGTGCATTGAAAGTTCGTACTAAAAAAACTGGGGAAAAAAAAGAAGACAAATTAACGAAAATGTTTTTTCTTTAAAAAAAAATTTACACAAATGGGAACAATGACAACCGAATTTTGCAAGAATTACACCACATGATTGGAACCTGACGTCAAAGGCAAAGTTCTGTGTTGGTATGATCAAGTTTTAAATATCGGTTTCTTGTCTATATCGGACATATAAATTTAGAGAAATTTTAAAGATATTTGAAATTTCGGAGATATTTGCAATTTTTTTGAGAAAATCACATATAGTTTTTGAGATGATGAAAATGAAGATATTTTAAATTTCATCATCTATGTTACTACAGAAATTAGTAATCTGCTAACAATACCCATTCAATGATATACTATGCTAATAATATTGTTGATATCGTGCACCATGTTGATTGATAAGAGATTTAAAATCGATGAAAACAAGTTAATTGAATGACATAATCAATATGTGTCGAAACATAAATTTTAATTTTAACTTTTTTTTAAAAAAATATATTTTTAGAATTTAGAAAAAATATTGTTTAAAAATAAAAAATAAAAAATTTCGAGAAATTTCGGTCAAATTTTGGGAAATATCGAGTTTCGGACGAAATTTCGATGGATATTTTGCAAAAAATATTGTAGGTGAAATTTTGCTTCGGGGTGTGCCGAAACCCGAAATTTCGGTCGAAATTTCGAAGATTTCGGGAATATTTAAAACAATGGGTATGATCGACCTTTTGTTTAAAATAAATAATGGATGGGATTGCAAAATATCTAACTTGGGGAGGACAAGTTTTGTGTTGTTCTTTTACTACATGCTAATGGGACAAGCTTGTTAGAAACTTAGAATATGGCAAGGCCTTCGTGTTCGATTGAAGTGTTGTTTGACATATTGATTTTTTTAAAAATATTTATATATTAAAAATACTTCTATTTAACAATTATTGCATAGTTAATCAGGTGAGTTGTCAAAACTTTCATTTGACGACTTTAATTTAATTTAATGTTGTTGATTAGCTTTGTGACTGCCAATAAGGCAGCAATACGTACAAAATACTATTGGCAAACAAACTGGAGCTTAAATATTACTACTATAAGCGTTGCGGATGATGATTTAGCCCAAGACCCAATTGGTTAAGTCATTTAGCTTCCAATGGAAGGTTGGATGTTCGATTCCCCACCGGGCCCCTCATAATTGATCCGCTAATTCCCAAACATCTCCAATATCAGAAAGGCGTTCAGGGGATGAGGACTTAACAAGTTCCACGACCTTCCTACTTTTATATGTTAGGTGTTCGATTCCTCATCAGGTATCTTATGGATTGTTCAGAGAAAAAAAAAACAAAAAAAAAAATGTCATGAAGGGGTTTAAATGTATTTGGAAAATATTTAACTTTTTACAATCATGGAGTTTTAGTTTAGCATTAATTATATTATATATGGATCAAATTAGAGAAATTATAGGATGATGATTTATGAAAGTGGTAAGTCTCTGCTTTTATAGTCGAGGATTAAATTTTTCAACTGCTCTCTAACTCAAAATTTATATTGAATACACATCAACTTTAATAGTCATTAAAAGTCGTATTCAATTCGGACTCACTTTAAAGTCATTAAAAATTCGGATTGAATAGAATCCGGATTGAGGATTGAATACACCCTTATTAGATACTCCCTCCGTCCCGCGAAGATTGAACCCTTTCTTTTGGGCACGGTAATTTAGATAGTGTAGTTTAGTAATGAAAGTGGTGTGAGTATTCGTATTTAAGATTCTAATGAATTTTGATACTGTTTATTGTTTAACTTTGACTTAATATTATCGTAATGATGTAATTAGAGAAAAATATTCAAGTGTGGTCTTGTTAGAATCGTCTAATCGTGTAGTTTTAGAATATACTATATTTTATACAATTTTTATTTGTATCAATTTTGTAATATTAAGAATTAAAGAAATATATGAGACTTTGTGTAGGAAAGTAAAAATGCATTGGAATTTGTGCAGAATAGTAAAATAAAATATTTTTTAATGTGATTTGACAATAGTTAACTAATTAAATTTCTAATCAAACTTATATTAATTTAATTTTTCTAAAAAGAGAAAGGATCAAACTTCGTGTAACACTCAAAAAATAAATGAATAGGGGTCGTATTATTCATTGTTTGAGTAAAAATAAATATAGAACACCATGATTACACATTTATATACCGATGAATTTAATCAAGAAAAGTAGTCACATGGTCAGGTGGCGTCCAGCGTCGCGGAAAAGCTTCAATGGAGTCAAGAAATCCTCAATCTTCATCAATGGCGGACAGAAGTCGTCAGCCTCGCAAATCAACGAACAGAAGAAACTATATCCCGCATTCCCAGCCCAATTCAAGCAGTTCCTATCACCAATTCAACCATCGGAACCCTTCAAACCCTAATTCCTCATCTACGTCGAGGGTTTCTCATACCACGGAAACCACAAAGAGAAGTTGGAATGATAATGCTGACGCCGAACAAGATTTTCCCACCTTAGTCGGCACTTGCCCTTTTATGTGCCCAGGTCCGTATAATTTTTATATTTTTCATTATTTGATCAAGGTTTAATATTGACATCCGTGTGATCTTGGTCCGAAATTTTGAGTGGATGCTTGTTGCAGTTGAGGAGCGCGCTCGGCGTGAGAGGCTACGAGATTTGTCTGTATTTGAGAGGCTTCATGGAAATCCTTGTAAAACTTCATCGAGTCTTGCAGTGAAAAAGGTGTTCAAATGATTACTTTCCTTTCCTCAAACAAGATATAATAATTACGCGGTCTATTCGTAGTAATGAGGAGTATGGCATATGAATTATAGATATTAAGGTCAAAGGTTAAGGCGGTAACCTTTTTGGATTTGGAGATGAATCTTGAAGCTAAAAATATGACAATTGTGTTAGTAGTAGAGTTAGTTGTCTTTAAAGAATTATTGTGTTTTAACTGCTAGGGGATCAAATCAAATCGCACTCCGGGTGAAGCCAAAAGCATGCTTATAGACAGAATGCCTAGATGGAAAGAACCATTTGTCCAAAATCAAATCTGACAAATATAATGAATTAGATGGATAGTAAATTCAATTTTATGTAGTTAAAGAATATTGACAATGTTTACTCGTGACAGTTTGAAGAATATAGATATTTACATAAACTTAATAAATATTGCGTATTGGTATAGTTTGATTTCAATAACTTTGTTCCATTTATTGTTCTGTGTTAGTTCTGCAGGACTATAAGCACAAAAGATGTACAAGCTTCTGATGTGCGGCCTGTCGCAGTGTTGGAGGAGACTCTTGATTATCTTCTTAGCCTTCTGCATTCTAGTGATCACCCTTTTGAGGTGGTTCATGATTTCATCTTTGATAGGACACGGTCCATTAGGCAGGACCTTAGCATGCAGAATGCTGTCAGTGATAAAGTGATACATATGTATGAAAGAATGGTATGCATACTAGTTGACTAATTTTTCATGATCACTTGCCGTGTTCATCTTTAAATGCTACAAACCATATTTAGTTTCATTTCAGTTTTTGTTTTAATATTGTCTATTTATACCACACTTTCTTCTAATCATCCAAGTGGATGATGATGTGTGAGACCATGGATGTCCTATCTTATTAATTCCGGAGTAAAACCCATAAGGGCCTGATTTGATATGATCTTCTATGCATCCATGGATGCATCCATGGCAAGTGATACATGCAATGCAGAAGTTTCATACAAAATCACTTTTACCTTAAAAATAAATAAAATAATTACTGATTGTGAATATTGGATAACTTAGAAGGTTTATTGCTGAGCTGTTTTACTGGTTTTGTTGCAGTCTTCGTATTTATATGTTATATTGTGTTTCACATTATGGTTAGGCACTCCATCTGTAACAAAGACAATTCCTTCTGTTTCACACAGGTGAAATTTCACATCTTATCACATCGCCACCTTCATAGATCTTCTGGGACACCAGATATTGTTTCTATGCGTCACCTCAACATGGAGCAGTTAACAAAAACTCTGTCAACTTTATTTAATTTGTATGAAGTAAATCGAGGTTCAAATTCTGTGTTGAATGAAGCTGAGTTTTATTCACTTTATATTCTCCTCCGCCTGGCATCTGACAACCAAGTAATCATTAATCTCCTGGGTATTGCTGATTTTATTTTATTTTATCTTATGTGTACCCTTTTCTATTCCATGAACCTTTTGAATGCTTACTCTCAATATATAGGGCGAACCTTTGTCCTTGTGGCTAAGCCGCATACCTTCTCCAATCATGAAATCAAAAGAAATGTGTTTTTCTAGGAGAATATTAAGGTAATGATTGCTCTCTTCTTCATATATATATTTTTTTTCTTTCCTTGTACATGTTAAATGCCAATATCTCGTGGTTTTCTTTCCAGCATCCACTTCTTGATTTGTTATGTTCTTTAAGCAGATATTATCGTATGGGGAATTTCAAGAGATTCATTTGTACTATAGAGGAGGAGGCATCCTATTTCCAGTATTGCATTGTTGAACCTTACATCGATGAGGTATCTATATCTGTATATTGATTTTTAGATTATTTAATTTATACCCATCAAGAAACGGTCCACCTTGTGTATCCAATTTTTTGTTTTTCTTCAGATCAATGGGCAGATATTAAATTGGGTCTGGAGATAGCAGAATCTAGCATAATTGTTGTTAAAAATTATCATCTTATGTCCCTTCTTCGTCATGAAGTAACATCTTAAAAGTGTATGCACAAATGAACAAATTGAATCCTCTCTTTAAATGCAATTTATACTTCTGGAACAAAATCTCACATATTATGTGAAAATAACAACAGTGAAACAAAAACGCAGAACTAAGATCATACTTCCTCCGTTTTCAAATCTTTTTTACACTCCCACTTTTCACGCAATTCAATGCACCTTTTAAACTATTAATAACTCAATTTCGGTACAACTAAAAATTATAAAAGTTTGATATTTAAAAACTACACCACGAGACGAATCTAACAAGATCTCACTTGACTATATTTTAGTTTGTATAATTATGATAAAACTTTAAGTGAAACTCTGTATGTGAATAGTACCACGTTACAAAACGTAACAAACATTCAAGAACGGAGGTAGTATAACATAAGTAGTAGCCCTAAAATCTGCCTGGATAATTTTTGGGGAACCTCAATAATGCGAACCGCTACATTGGGGTTGTGATGTCTACTGTCTTTCTTTGCTGAGTTCTTTGGAAGATTTTTTTTTTTTTTTTTTTTAATCAAGTTGATAAAAAATCTTTCATTTTGTCAGTATGTTTCTCCAAGTTATTTTAATTTTGACATGGTAACAAACATCAATCTCTCATTATTGGCGTTCCTTATAGACAAGTGTCATGATATGTTGGTATTAGCATGTGTAACTTTGGTTCTTATACCCCAAATCCTATTCAGAGTTGTGTCTTGTAATTCATTTTGTATTCTTCAAAACGTTATGGATCAAATATGAAAAAAATGTTGTTACATGTAGTGCATGTCATTGTTATCTCCCAAGTTTTTTCTGATGTCTCTCTCCAAAATTAACTGTACAAAGGTACGGATATTGGTCCTGTCCTGTGTCATTTATGGAGGATACAAGCTGCAACCATATCCACTTGTGGATTTATCGAAGCTTTTGCTGATGAAGGTAATTTTTGCCAATTATTTTGCACATGGTTGTTTATTGTATTTAATATGGCATATTCAAATTATTATTTTGCACATGGTTGTTTATTGTATTTAATATGGCATATTCAAATTATTATTTTGCACATGGTTGTTTATTATATTTAATATGGCATATTCAAATTATCTTACTAAAGCTGGTCTTTCCAGGAGTCAGACGTTGAAACTCTTTGTATTGATTGTTCTCTTGAAATTGCTAATGATGGAATTGTGAAGGGACTTTTGCCAACCAAACAATCTGCTGTGAGTAAACCCTCAAAAGGGTTTCAGAAGCACTACTCAGTAGATTCAGAACGAATACGTAGGTATGCTTTTTATTTTATTTTATTGTTTTAAAGTCTCTTTCTCTGATGAATAAATGCAGTGGAATACCACTAAGCTGGGAATGGTAATTTTCATTTCAATATGTGTCAGTGTCTTACAGAAACAATCTTGAACTTTAATTTGAGGGCTTCTATAATGACATCTGTTTGTTGATTTGAGGATATGTATAAGAATAAAGAGATAGACATTCCAATTCGTCTTATAATAGCCTGCAGACTTATAGACTGCTTCTTTTGAACATTTTAATTTTAAATACTCAATCTTAATTATATTGACTCCACTCTTGTGTTCAGGTTATGTGCTGAGCAATCTGAGCTCTAATGGTTGGAAGCATGATTGTCACTGTGTTCATGGGTTTGGGTGGGTGGGTGGGTCGGGGGGTGGGGGGTGTTAACATGGCAGAAAGATCAATGGGCCACTTACCAATGAATTCTTTCCCGACCTCAATGAACTGGGACTTTGGTGGTTGGCCTGGATAAGTTTGCTATTTTGTACAGATTTCTGATATGTAAAATCTTATTCTCCAATGTATTAGCATACCATGTTGGTAGGCCTGTAAGACGGGGAATGGGACCTCCATTGATTCCATCCATCACTACATAGGTTTTTGGCCTTTAATATTTTCAGTTGGACGAATATGGCAATTATCAAGTCTTGGAAGGTTGACTTTATCTATTGGTTCTCATGTTCACATATATATATATATATATATATATATCTATCTGTAGATGGGTACCCAGAGAGTTCCATTTCCGGCTTGAATGCAGAGTGTTTTATGTTCCACTCAATTCATCATGGGGGTGCAATTATGTTTGCACCACACCAGGTATGCTTTGAACATCTCTAATGCATATCATTTTTTGAGTTTGAGTTGTGATATATCTTGTTTTCCTGTTTATTGCCATGTTTCGTTTGGCTGTTAGGTTGTTTCTTAAGCCTTTTGGATTCTTGGTCTTCATTTTTTCCGTCCAAGTATACAACATCATACTTACAGACTTAAAGGTTTTAAGTGTAAAACAATTGTATACGTGACAGTTTTTAATTGGTGGGACATAGAAGATAGAAAAAAAAAAATGTAACTTAAAATAACTGCCTAGTTGTAAAGGTATGCGAATTTGAGTGTGAAAAAAAATACGTTCTGTCGAAAATGATATGATTGTACTATTTACTTGCTTTCTTTCAATTCTTATTCTATTCTTATTCTTATGTGGGAGTTAAAAATAAAAGAAATTTTATGTTGGTTTGGGAACCTACAAATGTGGCAGGGGATGTGTCTTGTGGGTTCAGTTCAAGTATCAAGTTTGTTGTCGTTGATGGAACATCAAATTTGGTACTTTAAGTTTGACCCCCCAATTCCCATTGGATTTGGTGTGGTCAATATTCAGAACATGGCAATTATATACTGTATAGTATATCTGAGTATCGTGTCCACCTAAGCATTTTCTCAAATTATTTTGTATTTGTACTTTTGTCGCGGGTAGTTGATATGTACCTTTCATTAATACATTGTCTAAAATAAATTTTGCATTCGCATCTTAATGTTTCAAAGAATTGGGGTTAACAATTTTGTGTAGGGCAAGTGGGCTAGCATCTTAGTTATTTGAATGGGCAACTAACCATTACTTTATACATCTGATTAAAAGTATTGGCATCTTAATACCCGTGTAATTTAATACTTACTCTGTTTTGAAATATTTACATTATTTCAACTTTTAACGTATTTTTGAGATATAGAGATATATTTTTAATAATCAATAATTTAAATTGTATATAAAAAAATTAAAAAATTTAATTTTTTAAAACTGTGATTAGAGAAATTTAACAATATTTTACTTGACTATATATATATATATATATATATTTATATAATTATGTTAAAAATTTATATCAAAATTATTACATGAACAATAACTACTATCTAAAGAGTACTGGCTACCCAAATAGTCAAATTCTATATTGTGGATGTTAATAATAATTTAATTTAATTTAAATTATTATTATTTTGGAAAAGAGACCCTAAGGGCTTCTCCAACCGAGCTGCAAAACGCAAAATGGAGTAGTGAAATTGCTCCAACCGAGCTCCAAAACTCAACGCAAGATGCGTTTCCGGCTTGTTTGAATGGAGAAGAAACGCATATTTGCATTCTACTGTTCACAAACGCAAAGGGAATAAAGTGTATAAAACGGTAAAATAAAAGAATATTCTATGGTATATTCTTTTGAGTTTGAGTTTAGTGTTTTCGGTTGGAGATAAAATACTGTTTGAAGTGACATATACTGCATTTTGAGTTTGAATATGGTGTTTTCGATTGGAGATGGTCTAAATATCCATCCTCAATAATCATAGAAGAAAAGAAGTTTTTTTTTTTTTTTTCGAGGAGCCGAAGCCGGATAACAAAAGGAAAAAATAAAAAACGAAGCAAGGAAAAAACAACAAACAAAGGAACTAAAAGACTGATCCTCTATTCCCTGAGAAAGCCCACACCGGACTCATCCGCTGCCAAAACCCCCGCCACAAAGTCGGGGGGGAAAGCCCACGTGGTGTAGAAGTCTTCTATGGATGCGCCGTGTTTGGCTAAACTGTCCGCAACACGGTTCCCCTCCCGGCAAACATGGTGGAAAGTGCACTCCTCGAAGCTCTGTCGATGGCCTTCAATCTGAAGCAAGGCCCCTGCACAGGGGTGGAAGTCATGGCTGGCTCCCAACATATCAATAGTAACTTTGGAGTCGGAATAGCAGGTGATACGGTCAATGCCCAGGTTGGCTACATAATCAAGCCCTGCAGCCATAGCAATCAATTCAGCCTCATTGATAGATTTGATCCCAAGAAATCCACTTCCCCCGCCTATCCAAGTGCCTTTATCATCTCTGACCACAAAGCCAAACCCGGCTCGTCCGGGGTTACCAAATGAACTCCCGTCGACGTGAAGGATGGCGCCACAAGCTCCCTTATCGTTCCAGCTGATCCTTCTTGCACCCCCTGAGACTTGGCTTGGCAACCTGGGGGGCCCTTCGAATTCCTTGGTCAGATGCCCAATTTCCCTACTCAAGAACCACACTGTGTTGAGTTTACCTTTGAAGATCCTGGAATTGCGCTCGAGCCATATAGTCCAGACTGCTGCCACAAATTTCGGTCCATGAGCTCGTGTCATGTAGTAGAGGAAGAGCCTGACCTCGTCCTTGGGGATACTACCACAATCCGTAGGAATGACTATGTGAATGGCGCGCCAAAGGGGCCGAACCCAATGGCAATCGAAAAAACAATGCGCCCAATTCTCTATCTCTGTGCCGCATATGGAGCAGAGCGGTGAGGGGGCCAAACAACGTTGGTGCCTCGTACTGTTAACAGGCAGGGAGCCCTGCGCGATAAGCCAGAGGAGGAGGCAAACTTTTTCAGGGTACTTGGCCTTCCAAATCCACTTCCAACCCGAGCTCGAAGGCATATCTTTGGTGAGATGATTGTAAGCCGACGCCACAGAAAAACAGCCCGTGGGGCTTTCCGTCCAAACCCAGAGATCCAAGGCGGCAGGGTGTAATTTAGGGGGCGGCTCAGATAAGATATTCTGACGAATGTCATTGGGGATGACAGTGTACAGCCCATCCAGGTTCCAGTTGTTCCCGTCTATGATGTCTTTCACCTGGAGCTGTGTGTCCTGAGTAGCCACAAAGGGCATGAGCGGGCCGAGTTGGTTCCCTTTCCACCAATTAGAGAACCAAAGCGAAGCTGACCCATTCCCAAGACTGAAGGAGAATCCATCCCGAAGGTAGGGGATCACCTTATACAAAGTTTTCCGTATAAAGGAATGCCCAGCAGCGGGGGGAGATAAAAGAAAATCCTTAGCAGAATGTTGCCCGCAGGCCAATTTAACCCACAACTTTGATGTGGCCGTGAGTACTCCCCACACGAGCTTTCCCAGCAATGCAATATTCATCGTCCTGGCTTTTCTCAAACCAAGACCGCCCTCTGCCCTCGGCCTAGCAACCTTCTCCCAACTCACTAGGTGAATCCCTTTCCCCGTCCGATCTTTCCACACGAATCTGTTAATCCTCTTATCGATGGCGGAGCAAATGGTCTCCGGGAGCCAGTGCAATTGCATGAAGTAGGTGGGGATAGCCGAGAGAACAGCTCTACTCAGAGTGATCCTACCCGCCTTGTTCAGTAATTTGGATGACCAACCCTCAAGACGATTATCCATTTTATCAAGAATAAAAGCAAAATCTCTACAGCGCCTTCTCCCAACTACCATGGGATAACCGAGGTAACTATCGAACTTGGGCACCACTGGAATTTGCATCTTGTCCTGAATCCAGCATCTAACCAAAGACGGAACCGCATGGGAAACAATCATAGAAGATTTTTGAGGGTTGAGATTGAGGCCTGATTCCCTCCCAAAAATCTTAAGGGCGTGTCCAATTGCCTGAACGCTCCCATGGTCTGCCATCGAGCACAAGATCAGGTCATCAGCGAAAAGGAAATGTGATAGCCCCGTATCAGAGCCTGTAATCCGGATGGGCGACCACTGCTCCTGATGAACCAGGCTGGTAATCAGACCGGAGAGTTTTTCCATGACGATCAAGAAAAGGTATGGCGAGATGGGATCGCCTTGGCGGAGCCCCTTCCCCGGCTTGAATTCCTCCAATCCCCTACCATTCCACAGAACTGTATAGGCTGGAGAGGTAACACAGAACATCAAAAGTCTAAGGAAGTCCGCTGGGAGGTGCATGTCCTGGAGGCATTGCTCCAAAAAACTCCAACTTACATTATCGTAGGCCTTGGCTATGTCTATCTTAAGGACGATGGCCTGGATCCGGGATCGAGGGGCCAGCAGGTGAGCCAGGAGCTCCTGGAGAATCAGTGCATTGTCAATGGATCCCCTACCGGGAAGGAAGGCACACTGGTGGCCTGAGATGAATGTCTTCAGGATGGGGCGGAGACGGTTCACCAAAGTTTTCGTGAGGATTTTATAAAGGACATTACAAAGGGTGATCGGCCGGAACTCATTGAGTTTAGATGGGGAAGGCACCTTCGGGATCAACACTATGTAGGCTTTGGCAATGTCAGTAGGGAAGCTCTGATAGGCATAGGCTTCCCTTGTGAATTTCAATACAGGTTCCCTCAAGGTGTCCCAGTACTTCTTGAAGAAAAGGGCTGGGAACCCGTCGGGCCCGGGTGCCGAATATCCATTCATTTTAGTCACCACCTCCAACACTTCTTCATCTGTGATAACTCCACTGAGATCTTCTGAATCCGCCACAGAGATAGGCGAAAGTGGTGGCAGCTGTGGGAGTTCCTCCTGTTGAGAGGCATGTGTCTCCTCTGCAGGGTGGGGAGAATAGAGATTATGGAAGAACTCCTTGACATGGTCCCCGACATCCGAGGCATCGTCGCACCAAGTCCCATCGGAAAGGAACACTCCATGGATCTTATCGCGATGCCTTTTGCATTTAGTCCGCGCATGGAAAAAGGCAGTGTTACGGTCACCCAGGCTAACCCACTTCTCCTTAGCCCTTTGAAACCAATGCATTTCTTCTTGGGCAAGGACTTCTTCGTACTCCTTCTTAAGCTCGGCTTCCAGGTAGTAAAGCCGCGCAGAGTCTACACGCTCCATGGCTCGGGAGATCCCATCCAGCCGTTTAAGTAGTTTAATCTTCCTCCACTTAAAATTTCCCCCATTGTGTTGCTTGAATGCCAGCGTTTCTTTCTGCACATTTTTTAGCAAATGACTAATGCATGCGAAAGGTATCAGAGCAGCCCTCCTCACCACATCTTGGTAATCGGAATGCAAGGACCATGAAGCCTCCCATCTAAACGGCGGCGTCGCAGGAGTCGGGGCAGCCCCGCAGCTAAGAAGTAAGGGGCAATGATCGGAGCCTATCATTCTAAGAAGCTGAACGTAGCCCGAGTTGAACATGGCGATCCATTCCAGGTTCCCCACAGCCCTGTCAAGTCTTTTAAAGATCCGATAATCTCCAATTGGCCGAGACCAAGTGAAGCACCCTCCTTGGGTATTGATGTCCGCCAACCCACAGTCAAACAACACTTCCCCCAGTTCATCGGCTCTCTCTAAGTTGTAAAGGCCACCCCGGACCTCATTAGTGTGAAGGATTTGGTTCCAATCACCAATGAGTATCCAAGGCCCCTTAATCAAGGTCGAGAGGATTCTAATGTTCTCCCAATCAGTACGTCTCTCTGCATACCTAGGTGAAGCATACACAGCTGTGGCGTGCCAGATGGTCGAACCATTAGAGAATTGGACAGTAATTAAACGATTTCTCACATCCACCGTATCGGCTTGACAAGAAATCCCGACCTTGGCGAGAACCCATAATCCACCACCTCTTCCCTGGGCTTCTTGGATACAGAGGGGGTTGAAGCCAAGACGAAGAAGGAAATTGCAGCAAGTATAGAATAAGACTTGCGGCTCCATAATACAGATAACATCGGGGGAGTAGCGCCTAATGTAGTCCCCAAGAACCAATTGGGTACGCTTCCCTCCCAAACCACCAACATTCCAAGCCAAAATTTTGAAGTTAATAAAATTCATAAGGAAACATATATACAGAATCTGACCTTGAATTGGTCTGTGAAGGAGCATCCTTCTCCTAGTCGTCGGCAGGGACGGGGAAAGTGGTTTCAGCCACTTCCTCCAGCATTTCATGATCGGTCTCGACGGTGGCTTGGGCCTTCGAAATCACTGATTCCTGTTGGGGGACATTGAAGTCAAGACCTGCGCGCAGGGCAGATTCTTCTTCTCTCGATATCTCCGGCCTATCCCTCTTAGTTTTTTTGTAACCACTGGCTTCTGCACTCTTAGACAAAGGTTTATGGGCCTTGGCTTCAGTCTTGGCTCCCTTCCCCAGCTTGGGCTTGTCTTTACGTAATAAAATATTAGTGATGTTCTTTAATTGTTGTGGACCAGCAGAAGCCTGTTGGGCCTTATTGGTGCTCGCCTTACCCTTTCGGCCCATTGTGGTCAATCCAATCCCTCCAACCAACGCCTTGGCCTTGTTCTGAGACTTGGTTTTTTTTTTTTACTACCTTAACCCACTCTCCACAGTCCGGCTGGGATGGGATTTGTTGATTTGATTCCTCGGACTCCACCATAGACTCATCTGCAGTGTCAGGTGCTTTAGGCCTGCTCCCCTCAGAACCTACCCGGGGTCAACCCTTTTCAAAATGGAGTTTTCCCCAATTTGTGAAGGCCCTGCTGCATCAGAATTGCAGCCTCCTTTTGTAATCTGTCCCTTACCAGTTAAGGGAACAAAAGTCACAGGAGGGTTTTCAACTTTGTCTTTAGTAGCCTTTCCGCCTACTGCCTCTCTGTCACCCCCAAAAACCAGGTGCTCTACCGGCGGTGAACCTCCCTTCCCTTTCTCCGGTTGTTTCTCCATCTTGCATGCACTGCTAGAATGCCCATAGCATTGGCATGAAGTACAAATGAGGTGTAGCCCCTCATATGACACCTTCTGCCAGTAGTTTCCCATTAATATGCTGGTGACCAGTGGTTGAGACAAGTCGATTTCAATACAAACTCGTGCGAAACTGCCTCGATGGAAACCCTTGGTCAGGTCGTCTACTCTCACAGGAGTACCAATCGCCTTAGCCATCTTTGTGAGGATGAATTCGTCGTACATCTCTACCCCCAGACCATGGAAACGAGCCCAAACGATGGTGCTTTTAGGCTTGTCTTCCTTGGCAGAGAACTGGGGTTTCCATGGGGTGATAGTGAGGTAACTATCAAAGACCATCCACGGTCCACCATTAAGGATCCTTTGCCTGTCCTCTCCTCTGTTGAACTTCACCAGGAAGTAACCCTTATCGAGGTCGAGCATTTCGAAACCACCATTCACCTTCCAAAGTCTTGTTAACCTTTCTTTGAGAGCAAGGTGTCCAGCTTTCCGTCCAAGGATCGACACTACAATGGCATCCTCCCATGGCTTGTTAAGCCTCTCTTGTATTATCGGATCAATAGTGATTTTCGGCCGGAGCCTATCACCGTCAATGAATTCCAGTTTGACCAGTTCGTCGGCGTTGTCAACCTCTGCCAACGGGGCCGGAGCTGCATCTTTCCCTTCTAGAACCATGTCGCGAAAGGAGATTTTCTTGGGGGCAGGGGTAATATCTTCATTAGGGTAAACAAAAGGTGGCGTGGGATTGAAGGAGGGAAGGGGAGAAAGAAAAGATGGGTCGCCGTCCGGCGCCTCGGGTGGGAGAACCATACTCACTCTTTCTCACTCTATCACTAGCTTAGTTGAAACTGAGGTCCAAAAAGAGAAGAAAAGAAGTTAGGACTCGTGTAAATAAAAAAGGAATACTACCAGTATATGCTATTGACTTGGTCATGATTTGTCCATTTCCTCAGTGTACATATGCAGTATTATTCAAACATGAAGATCCATCCTCAAATTCACTCCCCCTAAAGAAAACAAATCGAAAGATTGCTCCTTTAGCTGACGCAAAACCGTGGCTAACCACCTCATCTTACATTATTAAAATCTGCTAACTCGCGATCACCCATCTTCCATTCTTGTTAATTGACTCGGGGAGCTTCATTTAAATCCAAGCTCCCTCACCTGTATCAGTCCATCGCCTTTTCATTCATGGGACACGCCAGGAAACCATTAACCGAAGAGTACGAAGTATCCGAGGTATTGGGCCGCGGAGGCTTCTCCGTTGTGAGAAAAGGAACACACAAATCCAGCACCCCACCTAAGGACGTAGCCATCAAGACACTCCGTCGATTCACCCACGTTTCTGCCCCATCCAATAATCCCAAAATTGCAGTCCGTGCCACCAAACAGGCCCTTATCTCCGACGCATTGCTGGCCAACGAGCTCCTCGTGATGCGGAGGATCGTGGAGGATGTCCAGCCCCACCCCAACGTCGTCCATCTCTACGATGTCTGGGAGGACGCCGCCGGGGTGCACTTGATCCTGGAGCTCTGCTCCGGCGGGGAGCTTTTTGACCGGATCGTGGCGCAGGCGCAGGCGAGGTATAATGAGGTCGGCGCTGCAGCTGTCGTCAGGCAGATCAGCGCCGGCCTCGCGGGGCTGCACCGCGCCGGAATCATCCACCGGGACTTGAAGCCGGAGAACTGCTTGTTCTTGAGCAAGGACGACGACGCACCATTGAAGATCACGGATTTCGGGCTGAGCTCCGTGGAGGATTGCACCGATCCTGTGGTGGGGCTGTTTGGGTCGGTCGATTATGTGTCGCCGGAGGCGCTGTCCCGTGAGAAGGTTACTCACAAGAGTGACGTCTGGTCACTCGGTGTCATTCTTTACATCCTTCTGTCCGGGTGAGTTTCTGTCTTTAGAATGTTTGACGATATTCAATGATGTCTGAAATCTGAATTTATTTGTCAACTGATTAAATGTCCTTGTATTTATTGAAATTTTATTTGAACAACAAGAAGATATAGTATAATGCTTCAGTATTTGATGGAATATGATGATATACGTAAAAGATTTTGAACACTATCCTGGCATAGCAGCATTACCTTAATAAGAACTCCCTCCGTCCCGTGTAAGATGTCTGGTTTGACTTTTTGGCACTATTTATTGTTCAACTTTGATTCAATATTATTGTAAGTATATATTTGGAAAAGAAATAGTCCAGTCCGGTCTTGTTAGATTCGTCTAATCATATAGTTTTATAAAATTTTACATAATTTATACTTATATATATATTTTGAGATATTATTAACTATTAAGAAATGCATTGGATTGTGTGCATAAGTCAAACAGTACATTTTTAGTTGGGACAGAGGTAGTTAACATTATTCTCAATTTTTATGTAGAAATATTTTATTTACTATGGTGATATGACTGTGTTGTTATCAGGTATCCTCCTTTCATCGCGCAATCGAACCAACAGAAGCAACAATTGATACTCAATGTAAGAAGGCGCTTTCCTTTTATAACCATTCTGTCAAGATTTGTACAATGTTGTCTCAGTTTGTGATGTTTTGAACTCTCAAACATGATGATGATGCAGGGGCAGTTCAGCTTCTATGAGAAAACATGGAAGAACATCTCATCATCTGTAAAAGAGCTCATCACCAGTCTTCTGAAAGTCGATCCCAACTTGAGGCCGTCGGCTGAAGAGGTTGGTTGGTCATAGACATCATGACTCCTATGTCTTATCTTGATTCAGACAAAGTGAACTAATCCTAAGGTTGTTGTCTGAAATGTTATAAATTCATATGCTGCAGATTCTCCAGCATCCTTGGGTGAAGGGGGACTTGGCGAAGCAAGAACAGATGGACGCGGAGATTGTTTCCAGGCTGCAAAGCTTCAACGCAAGGCGCAAGTTCCGTGCAGCTGCAATGGCGAGCGTTCTCAGCAGCAGCTTTTCGTTGAGGACGAAGAAGCTCAAGAGTCTGGTTGGCTCCTATGATCTGAAGCCCGAGGAACTCGAGAATCTCAGCACAAATTTCAGAAAAGTGTAAGAATAAGGACACAGATAAAAACATAAAAACTCTTTTCTATTCAGTATCTTCTGATAATGGTGTTCATTTCGGACAAGTGTAGATGCAAGAGTGAAAATGCAACATTGCCCGAGTTTGAGGAGGTCCTCAAGGGAATGGAAATGCTGTCTCTAGTGCCGTTAGCCCCGCGCATTTTCGACCTTTTTGACAATAATCGGGATGGGACAGTCGACATGAGGGAAATCATCGGCGGCTTCTCAAGCCTCAAGTACTCTCAAGGCGACGATGCTCTTCGCCTTTGTTTTCAGGTTTCTTCTCCATCTTCACCACTCTTGCTATACTCCTTTTCGCAAATCATTCTTCGACAGATTCTCAAGTTATGCCGTTGCTGTCTTTTCTTCAGATGTATGATACGGACCGGTCCGGCTGCATAAGCAAAGAAGAACTGGCATCCCTCCTAAGGGTGATTCCTTTTCTTCACAATCATTCTGCTACAGCCTACTTATGTGTACAAATAATACTAAACTAGTTGATTTTATCATTGCCCATTGGTTTAATCACATGTTTGTAGGCATTGCCCGATGACTACCTTCCAATCGACATCACAGAGCCCGGGAAGCTAGATGAGATATTTGACCTGATGGACGCCAACAGCGATGGGAAAGTTACATTCGAAGAGTTCAAGAACGCAATGAAACAGGATAGCTCGCTGCAAGATGTTGTCCTCTCCTCGCTACGCCAGAACTAAGTTCCGAGACATGTTTTCTCCATAGCTTTAGTACTGATGAGTCCAGTGTAGTTATTAGTACTTCGTACTCTACAAGATATGTAATGTCGTTACACCTGCAGCTGTATGACCGGAATTTACACAACTACTACGAGGTTCTTGTCGCCGGCCTCTTTCATTTGTATGGAACAATTTTATATACCGTTTTTTTTTGCTTTCCCCTGGAAAGACTGAAGACACACTTTAGGAGCCTGTTAAAGTTGATGCATTACATGGCTGCAGGATTTCAATAAATTTTATTTATCTGAATGATAGTATTAGTATTTATTTATGTAGACCAAAACAAAGATTGCCAAACAGATAGCTCCACAAACCAAACTACAAACATAGTTACTGATTGAGTGGTACATATACTGTACATATAGAGTTAGGTAATTAGTTAGGGTGCTTTTGTTCTTCAAACTGCCCTTGATTCTCTATTTCCTTATATATATAGGGTTCATATTTCTTCACTCACACAGAATCACTCAAACAGCAGCACATTCTATTCTTCAAAACAACTATTATGGCAACCCTACTTCACATCCTCATTGCAGTTTTCCCAGCACAAGGCCACATCAACCCTGCCCTTCAATTTGCCCACAGGCTCCTAAACAAAGGCAACGTTCGCGTCACTCTTTTCACTAGTGTATACGCTCACCGCCACTGCGTTGCCAAAATCCCTGATAAAAATATACTGAACGCCATTGATTTCGCAACGTTTTCGGATGGATACGACGATGGTCTCAAGCCGGGCGATGATGGGAGGGAGTACATGATGAAGATGAAAAACAGCGGCAAGGAGGCATTGAGGAACACACTTTCCAGGTGTAGTGTCGAGCATGGTGCCCGACGCCCTGTCACGTTGCTGGTGTATACTCATCTGTTTGCGTGGGCAGAGGCCGCGGCGCGTGCATTCCACGTCCCGACTGCCCTTTTGTGGATTGAAACTGCCGCGGTGTTTGATATATTCTATTACTACTTCAACGGGTATGGGGATTCGATCGATGCAGGGTCCGATGAAATAAGGCTCCCGGGGCTTCCGTTGCTCTCCGTTGTTGATCTCCCGTCGTTTCTGCTTCCATCGAGCCCCGTGAAGTTTCGAATACTGATGAAGGAGTTGCTCGACGTGTTGGACTCGGATGGGAAGGGGAAAGCCAAGGTCTTGATAAACAGTTTCGATGCATTGGAAGCAGATTCCATCATAGCCATGAAAAAGCACGACATGATTGCGATCGGGCCGTTGATTCCTTCCATTTTCTTGGAGCCGACAGGCGCGGACGTCTGCAATAAGTCCGAGGAAAATGGCTACATCGAGTGGCTGAACACGAAACCTGCAGCATCTGTCGTGTACGTCTCGTTCGGGAGTATGGTGAGGCTCCCCAAGGCACAAATGGAAGCGATTGCAAAAGGGCTCTTGGAAGCCAAAAGGCCATTCCTATGGGTGATACGCGAAGGCGAAGAAGAAGAAGAAGACGACGACAACGAACGAGCCAAAAAAAGAGGAGGGGGGATCATCCCAAGATGTTTGGAGGAGTTATTGGGCAGCCAACAAGGGAAGATTGTGAAGTGGTGCTCACAATTGGAGGTGCTATCACACAAGTCCTTGGGGTGTTTCGTGACACACTGTGGATGGAATTCGACGTTGGAGAGCATAGCATCGGGCGTGCCCATGGTGGCCGTCCCGAGGATGTTCGACCAGGGGACGAATGCGAAGTTCATAGAGGATGTGTGGAAGATAGGGGTGAGGGTGAAGAGCAATGGGGAGGGTTTTGTTGAGGATGGGGAGATCACAAAGTGCATTGAGGAAGTGATGGATGGAGGACAGAGGAGCCAACAAGTAAGGGAGAGTGTAGTGAAATGGAAGAGCTTGGCAAGGGAGGCCATAGGGGAAAATGGATCTTCCTTCAAGAACCTTAATTGCTTTCTTGATGAACTTAATTAGAGCTAGCTAGCTAGCTATATATGTGCTTGAGCTTCTTCTTTAATTAATTTGTGGTAATAAATATGTTATCTTAATTGGCAAGAATGCTAGTAGAATAATGTTGTAAGAAATTGTTTTCTTGTGTCGTGTGTAATGAGTAGTATCTTCTTTATAAGATACTACTATGATTATATAAACTCATCTTTATATCGAAATATGTTGCTACCTAGTGGTGAACTTCTTGTAATAAAAGTTTTGAACAACTAATTTTCATTTATCTTTTTGCCAAATATAATTTGGAAGTGTTAAATTTATTACGTACTTGCCTCATTTTATGAAATAGTTATCCAAAGTTTAAATTTTGGTTGGTTCTTCAACTGGCCACATATTCATCGTTTTTGTCTTTTGTAATTTGTTTGACATGAATGATTAAACACAACCTAAGACATTAGTGTTAGATAGTGATAATTTCGATCCGGTTACAATATTGAATTTTAATATTAATAATATATTGAATATGATGTATTTTACTGTTTTTGCAATATTTTTCAATTTTCGTAATTTATTTTGAATTTTTGTGATATTAGTTACAACGTGAAGTATTTTATATTTTTGTGCACTTCCATGCATAATTAATCTTGTATAATTGTTATTTATTAATCAAATAATTTGATTTGAGGTGGGGTTGGGGACTCGCAATCTATAGGTTGGGAGTTTGAATCTCCACCCGACCCCCTATTCATGTACTTTATTTCTTTTGTAATTTGTGTGGCATGAGCCCGCCATCCTTTAATGGCTCCTAAAAAAATAATTTGATTTGAGGTGAGATAAAACCTAAATGGTGCCATCGAAATTATAATTTTGATTTTTGCTTTTCATAAAATAAGTTTAGAAAAAAGAAATTCTTTCGCGTCATTAATGAATCAGCTACATGTCAAATTTGAACCTCCATTTTAATACTTGAGCAAGCATTAATGAATGAAAAAGTTTGGTTGCTAACATGCTGAAATAAAATGCAAACCACCAGACACTGGGGCTAAAAATCATGTTACATATGTTTTTGAGACTTGAGAGACATTTAGATCTGTGTTGATGGATTTTTATTTATTTATTTTTTTAATGTGCTTTTAGTTTTTATTTTAATTTTTATTTTCTAAAAAATAATTTAAAGTTTATCAAAATGAGTGATAATATTTATGTAACTAGAAAACAAACTTCTAGTTTATACTTCCTCCGTTTTTAAATGGTTGCCCCATTTACAATTTGGCCACTATTCACACAGTGAGTTTGATTTAAAGTTTTATCATAGTCATACAAATTAAAATATAGTCAAGTGTGATCTTGTTAGATTCGTCTCGTCTTGTAGTTCTTAAATATCAAACTTTTAGAATTTTTATATGTATCGAACTTGAGTTATTAATGATTTAAAATGTGCGTTGGACTGCGTGATGTGTAGGTACCTAGCAAAAAATAAAAAACAGAGGAAGTACATAAGATTTAACTGTTTTTAAAATAAGTTTATATATCGAAAATGAGATTTTTTCACCCAAAAAAAAAAAGAGATTTTTAAAAATAAATAAATAAATAAAGTAGAAGTCAAAAACAACAAAAAGAATTCCATCGAAATAAGAATTTAGTTGAGGATGTAAGGTTTTCGATTGAAATATCGGATAATAAATTTAATAAATATTTTCTCTATTTACTTTAAAGGGGTTCATGTGTCTAAAAATATCGAATTTCCATTTCGATGAAAAGTATAAACACACATATTGTGCTATAATTGTTTTTAAAAAATGCCTATAAATTCAAAAACTAATTGTCTACTCGACTATAATAACTAATATAATGCCTATAGCTTATCAAAAAAAAAAAAAAAGCCTATAAATTCAAATACTTATATTTGTGAATGAAAACGAATTGCCTCCTCGACTCGAATAACTAATGTAATGTTGAATTTTTTTTTCGGTAAACATGTAATGTTGAAAATTAATATATGGTAATTTGAATAACAATATAATGCTAGGTTTTATTTCATGTTCTAAAAATTAATTTTATTTTTTAGTAGTAGAAGTATTTCTTATAAGGGTTGTTTGGTATAGAGAATTGAGTTTAGGGAAAGGGAATTAAGCTCAATTCTCTTATTTGGTAACACTTGAGAATTCAAAGTTGAGAATTAAACCAATTCTCTTTCCCTGCTTTGGATTCTCTACTCAAAGTAGAGAAATTGAGAGAATTGATTCAATATGAATAAATTAAATATATTAAAACCAAAACAAATTAAATTTAAATAATATTACTAAATTAAATTAAATATATAATAATAATGAAAATAGATTATATTATATACAATAAAATTATATTGTATTATATAAAATAAATGAATAAGAATTATAACTAAAATAAAAATAAAAATAAAAATATAAAATTGAAATAATTAATATTATTTGAGCAAAAAAAAGAAATAATTAATATTAAATAATAATATTATATAAAATAAAAATAGAATCTAAAGAAAAAATTAAATAAAAATATATAATTGAATTATTTTATTAGATCAAGTTAAAAATAAATTTAATATATTAAATAGAAAAATGAAATTTAATTATGTTATATTATGTTATATATAAAATTAATGAAAAATAATATTATATTAAATTACATAGAAAAATAAGTAGATTAAATTAATTAAGTTAATTATTTATTCACTTTTTCTGACTCAATTCTCTTTCTCTCCAATTCCATTATCTACCATCAATTCTCTGTAATTGCATTCTCTGTATCAAACGTACCCTAAGTGTTGGGGCTTCGGCTCCCCCACCCCCCTCAAAAAAAGGTGTTTGGGCTTCCGATGCAATCACTAGCTGAACCCCATTCCATTTATATTCTTGTGGGCCTTTTGTTATTGGGCTCAAAGAATCAGGAAATATCCAATGGGCTTCAAATATAAATAAGAGAACCCAATCCCCGGCCTTCTGACCAAAATTAAAATTACCCAAGTGTGATATGACACATGCATTCATTTTTACCCAAGTGTTTCTTATTATGGTTGATTTCTTGGGATGCCCTCCCATGCAATTCCCTTTGATTCCATAGAAATCTTGCTCAATCGCCTTTATGTCATATTAAATGTTGGTATCCCTGTGGATTCATCTTCCTTACAGCAGCCGGCCGGATATTCACCTCTGGCTTAAGGGCATGCATGGTTTCTCATTATGGTAATATTCTCTTTAGAGCTGTAAACGAGCCGAACCGAACCGAGCTTCAAGTGTTTGAGCTCTGTTCGTAAGCTTAACGAACGAACACGAACCGAGCCAAAAATCTTAACGAGCCAATTTTCCTGTTTGAGCTCTGTTCATTAAACCTTACAAACGAGCTAATAACGAACGAACACGAGCCTAGTCGAGCTCAGTTAACGAACCATTTATTTTATTAATAAATTTATTTGTTTTAGAGTTAAATTAGGTGTGAAAATGTAATGTATATTGTAATATAATTTATGAGAGAAATGTGAAATTAATAAAAATGAAAAATGGAAAGAACAACTAGATAAATATTAAATTTTTATAATATATATTCCATTCAAAATAAAATCCGAACTGTTCGCGAACTTAACGAACGAACACACAAACCAAATTATGTGTTTGAGCTAGGTTCGCTTAACTTACCGAACGAGCTGTTAACGAACGAACACGTGTCGAAACGAGCTCAGCTCACTAACTGTTTGTTCTATTTACAGCTCTAATTCTCTTGTCTGGTTTATGGCATATTTGGCGGGAGAGGAATTCTAGAATATATATATTTTTCGGGTCTCACTACTGCTTCTGATGCTCCGGACAGGCTTCAGTTCAGGCCTCCTGCTAATCACTACTCACCACCAAGATTTATAGTATGTTGGAATATGGGCGGATGGCATGTGGGACTTTCTTACATTCAGATGGATCCTTTAATGGTGGTGCCACCAACCGATCGAGCGGGGGCTTCCTTCGGTGCTGTGATCAGGACTACTCCAGATGATCAGAACTTTTCTGCACATCGTGGGCGTTTCCTCCGAATTCCATTTCTTCCAATTCAGCGCGCAGTTGATTTTTCTCTTTTTCCTTTTCCTTGTCTTATAATTGTCAATAGCATAATTTATACTCATGAAATTAACTAGCATAATAATTCAATTCAATACCTAGAATTTATTTATCATACGCTAATAATAAGAATCTCCTCCCCATATGACATGGTTACACTAACTAAACTACCATCGATCGTTCCTCAATTGAAAATGCCAGAGAATTGACAACATCAAAGACACCAAACCCTAAGGCACAAATCAACCTATGTTGCTACAAAATCGAAGCCATCGTCGACAACGACGATGAAGAACCCGAAGTCGACAAGACATCCTCATTAACCCCAAAAAGGCCGGCCGTCTCCATTTTAAGACCACCGGTGCCCGACATTTCATCGTGAACAAGCTGCTTGCCATCGCAACCCAATCCATCATCGAAAATGCACTCAATGTTATCCTCGAACCCCTTGGCATCGAGCCAACCGAGTCCCATGGAAGAAGATCCCTCGTCAATAGGGATGATGTCAGGCAATGCCGTAACCATGTTGAAACTGGGATCCAAACAGAGGCTCCAAATGTGATCGTGCTCTTCGATGGGATCCATCACGAGCATCATCCCCTGCGTGCCACCGGAGGATTCCATCCTCGATGACGGATGATCTGTCTTTGGTAGTTGAATCACTTCTTCTTTCCCATCCTTTTGATGATGATCCTCAGTTGGGCTTATTATTGTCTCCTCATTTGTCGGCCTCACCAACTCTTTGTGTTCTTCTGTCTCCAACTCCGGGTGGATGATATCGATCTTCTTTAGCTTGTCCGAGTAATTGCTGATGTGGAAATTCGTCACCGCATTCGGCCCTCGGAACTCTATTGCTGCCATGTCATAGGCTGCAGCTGCTTCCTCTTGTGTGTCTTGCATTAATCAACAAAACATAAAGTTTAGTCCGTTTTGAAAATACAATAATCACGGTGTAATATCCAAGCCAAATGAGAGATTATTTGATTATTTCAAGTAACCGTAATAATTAAATAATCTATTTAGAACATATGTCAAAAGATGTAATAAGAGGACATACTGTATGTTCCGAGGTAGAGATATTTGTTTCCAGAAACACGTCCAATTCGAGCCTCCCATCGACCGTTGTGGTGATGCCTGTAAAATTTCAAATAAAAAGACTTAATATAATAATCGAAATTTAATTTCAATTAATGAAACAAACTCAAGCTAAGCTTTAAAAAATGAAAGTTTGAAGATGACCTTGCGACGCCACGATACTTGGAAACTCCCCGGGAAAAGCCGCTGCTCCGTCGCCGGAGCGACGCTAAATATTCCTCCTTGGATAATTTGCTCATTTCCTCCATCTCCTTCGCGTAGAATTCCACCTAATTTTCATAATTCTCGATTAATTAATTAATTAACCCACCCCTAAAATAGCTAGACACGTCATTAATTACTCCCATGATGCAAGAAAACAACGTAACGGCGGCGAATCATAATGCACATTAATCAATAATCCCCCAAGTGGCTGAGAATAGGGATGCCTGCTCTTACCATCAAGCCACGTATATTCCTAAACAAAACTAATACAGTCAAAAAAAAAAAATAATAATAAAATAAAAAGTTTTTGAAAACCACAAAGAACACAGTTAGAATTAATGAACTACTAGTACATTATAGTAGTAATTTGAAAATTGAGAGAATCAATTTTCAGATCGATAAACATTTATATGATTGATTTGAAAATTAAAGATTGGATTTTTTATACATACCGGAAAATTGAGGGTAGCAACAGAGCCCCAATACTTGATGGCGGCCAGGTCATGAGTCCGAGCAGCATCTTCTTCATTCTCGTAAGCCCCTGGATACATTATTAATTATTTCCACATTATTATTATTATTTGCTTTTGAGTTTTTGACTATGATCACTTGCCTCATTAATAATAAATGTAACAATAAATTATTAACCAATTAAAATAATTAAGTAAATAATCCGTAGTAGTATAATTGAGGGGAAAATGTAGCTACTAGCTAGCGGAATCGGTAGCTAATGAAGCTTACCTAAATAGACTGCGCAGCCACCGTTCGATTAATGGACGTTGCAATAATGGGCGGCCGGGATTGCCCACAATTTAAAGAAACAAAAAGGAAAAATATAACATGGTCAAATTAAATTATTTGAGCAAATTAAATTCTAATCACTACACTAATCAATAGGTCGTCATTATGCTATTTTCCTAACTGAAACAAATATTAGTATTTTATATTGTATTTGCCTAAAGTAAATACTAATAATAATAACAATAATTAATCAGTGAAGTAAATTTCAAAAAATCACTTTGTCTTCCTTTCTTCTTGTTAATATTGTTGAATGTTGTTTTGTCCCACAGATGAGCTTCATATCTGCCTGTCCACCTGTGCCTGCTTCCACAAAAACAGCACTTTATTGCATTACTTGAGAAATTGGATTTTTTTTTTAAAAAAAAAAAAGTTTAAACCATCAATTCAAATTCAAAAGATTTCTTTTGAATTAGTGAATAACCAACAACTATATATATACATAAAGAAAAAAAAAAACGATATAATTTTTTTAAAATAATAGCACGATCACGAGGCAATTAAGTTAATTTGTTTTTTTTTTATTTAATTGCCTTCAAACTCTAATAATTAGTTTTTTTTTTTTCTAAAAGAAAAAATATATAAAGAAGTGACCTGGTAACCCCTCTGTAAATGGAGCTTCTTGGTTTGACGAAAGCATCTTCACCAGCTGAATTGGGAGTATTTCTCTTGGGTTTTCTACCTCCTCCTCGCTTATTAGGCTTATTCTTCTTGAGATGGACGACGACAGAGTGATTATTATTACCTTGAATGACATTATTATTCCCTGTAATAACTGATGAGCTCCTCCCAATGCAAGAAGAAGATGCAGCAGAAGAAGAAGAAGAGGGAGAGCAGTAGCAACTACCATCACCAGCTGCCTTCTTCTTCATATTATTATTATTACTACTTGTTTGGAGGAAATAAGCGTAATTAAATAATAATGGAGGAGGGTACAGCAGCTGCCAAATTTATAGTATCAAATAAAAAGGAGGAAAATTGGAGAGAAAAATAAATTCGAAAAAATAAATAAATGTGGTGGGTTGGTGAGGATGCAGAATTTAGAGAGCATCAAAAGAAAGGAGGAGCATAGAAGAAGAAGAAGAGAACACTGATTTTGTGGGGGTAAGTTAAAAAGTGGTTTTACCAAATTTGGGGTTATATATTATATGCAAAGGAGAAATGAAATTCATGAGAGGTGAGGAAATGTACAAAATATATATCACTCCATAATGGCATGGGGTTGTTGTTCCACCTTAATTTATTGTTGCTAATATTTGGGATTGGTCAGGTTTCTGACACTCCTGGAATCTTCACATTTTTAGGTTTTTTTTTTTAAAAAAAAAAATTAAAAGAAAAACTTAATTTAATTAAACTATGATGTAGTAATTTTGAAATGGGTATTTTGAAATCTCGAGCTTTCATTTTTATAGCATTGCCCAATATTTTATGTAATTTATTAATTGGGGGCATTCTTTAATTTGTGGGATGGGAGTAGGGGTGAAAACAGGACGGATACGGGCGGATAGTACTCATCCCGTATTCTATCCCATATTTTTTTTTCTCGAATATGGAATCGGATACGAATAGGCCGGATACAAATACGAATTCGAATATTTCGGGAAACGGATACGAGACGGATTCGGATTTTAACTCTGATAATTTTATAATTACTAAATTTTAATTTTTTTTATAATTTTTTAAGTGAAATCGGAATATACTACTATGTAAGCTAAACTAAATTTTAAATTTTCCAAGATCATTACTTATTTCGTTCAAAACATCTAAATAATATCACTATAAGATGTTATATACTACATTTTTTATGCAAAGAACCTAATGATGTAGTCGAGTTGATTGATATAATTTGATTTAATAAATTACATATGGCTTTCAAGCTTTTGGTTATATTTATACATATAGTATTACTTATTTATTTTCTAGTTAATATAATATATTATATTATACATATATAAATACATATAAATTTTTGGATATTCGGATAGAAAATGCGGATAATATCCACATTATATTCGGATTTTTCGGATACGGACGGATATTTACAATCCCATATCCTGTCTCGTATCCGCCGGATATAAAAATTCGAATTCGGATTCGAATATAATCGAATACGGCGTCGGATCGGGCGGATAATATCCGCCCCACTTTCACCCCTAGATGGGAGAGGCTATTAGCTATAATATGGGGTTAGAAGTTGATGGATTTTTGGGTAATTTAAACTAATAAGATAGAGATCTTTTATATTTGAGATTTGATTTTATATGTATATAATAATATTCTGTACGTAATTAAGGTAGTGGAGTATAGCCGTTTGATTTATTCCAGACGGTTCAATTCTTCTACATCGTATTTGTTGTCCCTGCACACCCTATTTCACATTTTCTTTTTATTACAATGAAATAAAATAAAGGGTCCAATGAATATAATTAATAAGTATGTTTATATTTTTTTTTATATGTGTGTGTAATGTAATGTTCCATTATTATTAGTGAACAACAGAAAAACCGGGGGAAAAATGTTGTTGCCATTTAAGAGGCCAATGGAAGAAGTGGAAGAATAATTTTATGAGGCGTTTAATTTTATTATTAAAAGAATAAAGAAAATAAAAAATAGGTTTTATTATACCAAAAATAATAATAATAATAATAAAAACAAGCCTATTATGCAGAATTCAGTTACTTTGTGAATGTAATAACATAATGTGTCAAATTCTTACACAAAATTAGTGTACATATAAAATGACAAGGTAGAAAAGAAAAGTACAAAGACGCCGTTATATTCACCAAACAGAAGAGTAGAAGGGACAAGAGTTGTTTAACCACGAGGTGGTTTAGAAGAAGGGGGTGGGGGAGGTGTTATTTATGAGCTATATTTATTACTACTAATTTCTAATTTTATTTATTATTTTATTTATTATTTTTTTTTTAAAAAAAAAAAAGAAAAGGGGAAAGGGTAGTTTGTTTGTAAATGTGCAGAGGGAGTAAATATTTGGAACGTACACTTGGCTAGAATAGCCACAGGCATGCATTGCATGGTGCCATTTGGCATGCCTTAACATTCCCTTCAATTCCTCCTCTTGCCTTTTATTTCTCTGTAGTTTTCCTCACATGTTCCCCCAACATACTCCCACATATGCTAGAAATTTATTTATTTATTTATTTATTTATTTAATTTAACTGACCGACGAATTTAATTATTTTTATAAATTTTCCATTCAAATCTTGTAGAGTAATATAAAAATAAAAGAAAACCGAGAGGTACATTAATTACTTTAAATTCAAAAAAGGATATTAAATTAAATAGCCCACCCTACAAACAATATTTCCTATTTTTTCTCTTCCTTTTTTTTAAAAAAAATATAATAAAATAAAATTAAGTCAGCACTACTCCCCCAAATATATAAATCTTGATTTAGTTTAAAAAGAACTACTGTAATAAATCTTACATAAGAAGTTCATTCATAGGGAGTTTGACTAATGAATATAATTAGCTATAAAATATACTATATATAGTAGCATATAGTATAAATATGTTGAGGAAATGTTTGGTTTTTTTAAGGATTAAAAAAAAAAAAAATCGATCCATTTCATAAGATGGCATTATTAATTAACGGCCTGAATTTGTTTTTGTTTTATCAAAAGCTATTTATAAATCTAATGAAGCCGATCGAACGATTTTAATTTATTTTCTTACACACCGACACAAATTTCATTTTTGAGTTTCAATCTCATTTTTATCCATTTTTTAGGGAAAAAAAAAAGTATTTCAAATTTGGTAAACACTAAAAATTAATAGTACATCGAAGTATAATTAACCGGGGGTTGAATAAACAACGCTTGAATAAAGTTATATTCTTGCATATGTGATGTGTAAGTAGGGATGGCAATGGATCGGAGGTGGATCGGAGAAGGGTAAATCCACCTCCATCCATGAAAGTTATATCATCATCCAACCCAACCATCATCCATCTAAAACTCAACCCAAATCCAATCCACCCATCAACCACGGGTGAAACGGGTGGATCGGATGAGTAATGAATTTAAAACATGTATAAAGTTTCAATCATTTATATTCAAAGTCAAATCATGTTTGAACATCATAAAAGTCTAGAAATCTATACCTAAATTGCGGATATATGGAAGCGAAGTGTAAATGAGGTAATAAGACAAAAAAAAGTGGAAGAATCGAACACTGTGAATGAAATGGTCAAACGGGATAAGTATAAAACTTGTTGAGGAGTCCTAACAATAGGAAAATTAGTCGTTAAGGCCTCCCTCAGCAATGAGTGACGGAATTACGAAGGAATTTGGAAAGATTGAAATGGCGGTAGGGGACTGTGGAAGAAAAAAAAAAGGGAGGAAAACTATGTTAGATTTTTTTACTAAAACATAATGAGTATATATAAGTATATGTATTTAATAAAATATAACGGGTGATGGATGGTTTAATTGATGGGTTGGATGATGGATCGGGTGATGGGTTGAATAAACCTAAATCTATCTCCGACCCGATCCGTCACCTGATCCACCCATCACCCTATAAGAATCCATGTTTTGTCAGATTTTCGTCCATTTCGTCGGGTCGGGTGGATCGGGTTTTGGGAGGATGCGGGTGAAATTGACATCCCTATGTGTAAGAGTCCAAACTGCAATATCTTATTGAAGCAATTAAAGCCCATTTCACTGGAGCCCTTTTATTAGATCATAGAGGATTTTAATTCCACATTATTTATATACTTCGGTCATGTTTGAGAATTAGATGTTAGTTGTTAACTGATTTTGTGAGTAATAATTAGTTAGAATTAGTTGTTTGACAGTTGGAGACTAACTTTTTGCCTACAATAAGCTAAAATCCAAAATACTGCTATTTGCTGCGGTTTCAAAAAAAGCTGATTGAACACTATTTTAAGTTATTTTGTCTTTTTAATAAGCTAATAATTTATCTTAAATTCTATTACAAAATAGCTGATTGATTTAGCTTATTTATCAAACAGGCCTTCATATATTTCATTAATTATAAATATATGACTATAGGAATGGGGCTTGGCTTTAACTGTGTTGAAGGGTTGGGATTTCTATTTTATTTTTCATTTTTCGACTCCAAAGTTATTAATTTAGTACACAATCTAGGAAAAAAATAAATAAAAAAAAAACAAAATCTTGGAGCACCCGTAGGAATATGGGCTGAAGCTGGTGATGTTAGCATCTCCAATCCATGAATTAAATTTAATTTCATGCTGTCTATATTAGCTAGCTAGCTAGCTTCCTTTGTTCTTTTCTGGCATATAATTAAAGTTCTATTTGCAACCTGCTGCCATGTCAATAAAATATATACTCCATATTTTCCATTTACATATTGAAATACTTCCAAGTTATGAAATACGTCACATGGTGTTACAACTTACAACTCCACAAGCAATAACAATATAGGAGTATAAAATATACAATCTCATGTTTTTTTTTATTTTATTTTATTTTATTTTATGAGCCATTGAAGGCCTGAAAGGGTGGTGGGAGCCAATGCCACACAATTATAAAGAGGAATAAAGGGGAGGGATAGGGGCCAGTGGGAATCGAACCTCCAACCTTCCGTTAGAAGTCAATGGACTTAACCACTTGTGCGAAGTCCTCATCCTTACAATCTCATGTTATTAACAATAGCAACCACATTCTCCATTTACATATCTTTTTTTTTTTTGGGTAGCAAGACGCTAACGTAAATTTACATATTGAAATAAGTACAAATTGTGAATACATATTATATGAAGTAATCCAATAAAATAAGAAGCTTTTTCAATTGAACAAGGAATGGGGGTTGGGGACTTGAGTGCTAAGTCCCCAACTCATAACCTATAGGTCCTATAGGTTGGGGTTCGAATCTCTATTCGGTCCCCTATTCTTTTCATTTGTTCCTTTTGTAATTTGTGTGGCAAGGGCTCCCACCCTTTCCCAGGCCTTTAAGGCTCTAAAAAAAAAATATTGAACAAGGAATGAGAATAAAAAATCCCCTCTAAGATATAGCTAGCAATGTCTTGAAAAAAAAAGTCCCCCTGTTTTAAATGCATTCGCAAATTGCAATGTCAAAGAAAAGGACTTTAAAAAAAATAAATAAAACGTTGCATCAAGATATAGCAAATTGTAGTATAATGCATTTTAAAACTCGTCCTAATAGTATTTATTACAAAATGGAGATTTTATTCAGACAAACCCTGGTATTCAGACAAACACATCATGCATTGTAATTTTAACATATATATATGGCATAAACATTAATTATTGCATCTACCGAGTCCCAGAAAGCTCCCTTTCTCTTTTTCGAAGACTCTTAAGCATATCATCTGCAAAAGATTTCACACTGTCCAGTTGTGCCGGATCAAGTTGTTGGAGATTTTTGCTTCCCATTTCCAACTCCTTAAATAGCAAAGCAGACTCCTTCATGTTTACTCGGTTTTGAAGCTTTTCCAGGTTCTTTTGCTCATCGTTCAGCCTCCGAGCCAACAAATTTTCGTGGGCGACCATTTTCTTGGACCGCTCGGCCTCGGAGCAATCGAAGAATCTACGAAATATCTGGTCGAAGTTTTCTCCGGGCGGGCAAAGGACGGCGTTGTCCTCGGCGCCGCCGGACTTGTGGATGACCATTGCTGCATCGACTCCACACAGAACTGAGAGATCGTTCATCTTCTTTTTGAGGCCCTCCACTCTCTTAGTGAAGGCAATATTTCGCTTTCGCTCATTCTCTATCATATTATATTTTAACATTTTTCTAGGCATGTTGTTTACCACGATTCTTTTCCACCTAGCTACCTCCCTCGTGTCTTTTTTTTGCTTACAAACATTGTAGGAGCACAGTATTTATAATTAAGGAGAGTAGAGAAGAAGATTTATTTCTCTCAATTACGTACCGTTATATTGCGTTTTATATGGACATTCAATTTTGGTGGTTGCACTTATACTACATGTCAAGTTATGAGGACGCTTGAGTAATATTAAAATAAATATATATATATATATATATATATATATATATATATTACTCAAATAGGAAAACATTCGTGTATAAAAGAAAACAAAGAGACCTAGCGGCGCGGATGCTTCATATATTTGGTTTTCTAGATTCTAGAGCTTAGTTATTTCCTTTCCTAGTGTAGTTCCCTTTCGCAGTTGTATTTTTGTCTTTCTTTGTTTCCTTTTATGTTGTTTACAGGCTTCGGCCCCTTATAAAAAATAAAAATAAAAAAAAGAAAAAAAGAGAGAAAAATATAGACAAGTAAATTGATGTGAACCAATCAATCATAACCTTAATATTCATATATTTAAATTGAATTGTTTTGGCTAAGTTCTATCCATTTTATGTATATTATACTTCATCATATTAGAAGGGAGCGCCGGTAATCATATTTTTACTGAAACTTAATTATAATATACTAATAATACATATTACAAATAAAACATTATTGGTGTGCATATTACAAGGGAAAAATGGCCAAATATATCATTTTTGTTTAAAAAAAAAGCCAAATCTATCCTTTTTCTATTTTATTACCGAATTTATCCTCTACATATGCTAATTATATCCGGAAATATCCTAAATTCACTTATCGTGGAATGCCTGTTGACGTGGCAATAAATTAACTTAAACCCTATACGCTGGATCGAATTTGAAGTGTGTCTCAATTAGGGCTGGGGAAAAATACCGAATATATTGCATACCGCACATACCGTATCGAAAAAATACCGAAAATATCGAAATTTTCGGTATACCGTAATTTTCGGTATGGTATCATACCGTATCATAAGATTTCGGTACAGTAACGGTATAAATTTTTTGATACCGCGATATATCGCTACCGTACCGAACTTTGGTATATACCACGGTTTCGGTATATACCGTGATACCATTATATACCGTAATATCAGTATGTTGGTATATAGCGAAAGTTCGGTATGCCGGTATATACCGCAATACCGGTATGTCGATATGTAGTGAATGTTCGGTATGCCGTTATATACCGCGATACGGTATGTCGGTATGTACTGAATGTTCGGTATAGCGGTATATACCGAACTTACCGGAATGTCGGTATGGAAATATTTCATACCGAAATGTTCGGTACGGCAACGGTATGAAATTTTTCATACCGTAAAGTTCGGTAAGGTATATGGTACGGAGAATTTTTTTCGGTATGATACTGTACCGAAAATTACGGTATACCGAAAATTTCGATATTTCTTTTTTCGATACGGTATGTGCGGTATGCAGTATACTCGGTATTTTTCCCCAGCCCTAATTGAGAGACACTTCAAATCCCATCCAGCGTGTAGGGTTTAAGTTAATTTATTGTCACGTCAGCAGCCATTCCACGATTAGTGAATTTAGGATATTTCCGGATATAATTAGCATATGTAGAGGATAAATTCGGTAATAAAATAAAAAATGGATAGATTTGGCTTTTTTTAAAACAAAACGGATATATTTGGCATTTTTTCCATATTACAAGTTAAATGTTTTGTGAATTTTATTCTACCATATTGTAATTTATGATGATACATAATGTATATTTATGTCTGTATATCATAGGAGTTGTATCATTAAACCTGCACTGTAAATCTGTAATACCATGAGAAAAACCCAAACATTCAATTTGTGTATGTGATATCTGTGTGGAGGGGTGTTGGTTTTGGATTCCCTTTTAAATTTTGTATGACCAAATCATTTGGGTTTGGAATCTTCGTTATCAAATATGGTAGCTGAAATATTTCGCTTACGATTTAAATCTCAACCTGAGTAAGATTCCAACATTAAACGAAACAGTCCCTGGTTGATTTTATTATTATTATTTTTTTTTTCCGGTAAAGTTGGAATGAAAACACAAGCCACTCTTTTTGGCAAAAGGATGCAAAACTTCCGATGGTGCAAACAAATATTACTAAAATGATCTTATCCACATATTTGATACATTTTTGTTAGGTAAGCAAAATTTGAAATTTGAATTGCATTCCCCACACTCAATAATGACAAGTAGTCTATAATGCAAGTATTGAATTAGTCATATACTCCTTTGAACTTGGATCATAAAAATTCCCATTGCGACCTCCTCTAAATATATGCATAAATTATGTCGCAACAATAAGTAGAGCCTATAAGAAAGCATTCTGTACAGGCTGTTCGAACAAAAAGCAAACGAGTTACTACTCACTTTCGAGGGTTGCAATCTCATACCTAACTTCTTCCAAGTGTTCATTTATGGCGATGACTGCATCTTGCACGCCTTTGATGGCTTCCTTGAGAGCATTGTCGTACTCAGCATCAGCCTCTGCCTCTTCTGTACCTGATGCTTCAGTTATTTGTTGTATGTGCACACATTCATGCCCTGTTGACTGCCTAAATCTGCAGTGCTCGTGGCTTACCAAACGTTCGGATGGGCGACCAGACTTCTTTAGGACTTGAATGGTGGCAGTCTGGAAATAAAATGTAGCAGATATGTTAGACAACCCAATAATCAGAGCACTGAATGCTAAAAAATCATAGCTAACTGGTTTGGCAAACAAAGGATTATTCTTTGACACTTCCATTCAGCCATAGGTTAATGACATTATGACAGCATAAAGATGCTTGTTTAGCATTTAGACATGAACACCAAATAGAGATGGTCCTAAAGACAGAACAAAATCAGATGTTCAATGAAAACATTATTGATACATTATAACCACCAAAAAACATCAAAACACAAGAAACTTAGTAACCTAAAATCTAGCACCATATTGGGGCATAGGAACCTTTATTTTGCTCTCTATCTTTCTTTTTTCTTTTTCTTTCTTTTTCCTTTTTTTTTTTGGGAGCCAGGAGACTCAATGATCATTAGTCACCATAAGCAGAAGAGAAACATTTGCATATAACAGTTATGTAAACCAATAATTCAGCCTCACGGAACATCACTAAGATAAGAATCACAAGGTCCACACTCCACATCTTTAGTAAAGTTATGACTGTCATGAATCATGATGTTCGTATTATGATTTATGAAACCTTGAGAATTGACCCTATAACCGAAAAATATAAATCATACATCAGAGAGGGATACATAATAAGGTTTTTAATAGAAAGAGGTAAAACCAAAAGGTCCAAAGATTTCTATTTCTAAGTTCACAATTTTAAACTTATCTTAGCAATCTGCAAATTGCAACACTTCTTCATATATTTGATATAACGAACCACAAGATGCTCCAATAAAGTAATGGTTGGACCAAAAAAAATCTTTTCAAAATACAATAAACTTGTGATGAGGAAGACATACTAAATGCAATTTCTCCTTCTCCTGTGATTGAACTGATCTGAGCAAGCAAGCAAGATCCTCTCTACAATAATCAGGACTCGCAAATAGAGATTCCATTTCAAGGACCTACATAAATGATGACATCAAAGGCTAGTCATAAAATTCGAATCCACAGCAACTCCAAAAATACTTAAATAGCTTTCATATTTGAAGTAAAAAGTTCTTCAGTTAAACTAATGCACACACGTATACACAATGATAGAGCTACATAAATCTAACTTGATTCAATTTGACTGATTTGTCAGGTGACATAGACATGAAGGAGTTGTTATTGGTATCAAGCCAGCAGTAAATACATCTTCAAATGTCCTCAAAATCTAGAGACACTGACCTGTTTTGAACAATCATTGAACTCAACAGTAATCTCACTGCAAAGCTGCTGGTAAGGTAATTCACTCCCGGAAACCATGTAATCTTCAAAACCCCTGCCATACACATAAGGCTGAAGCATGAAAAGACAATAAAAATTACATACAAGTTGCAGACGCATAAAACAAAGCAAATACCAAAGTTTAAATTCAACCTAAAAAATAATTTAAAAAGAAAAAAAAAACGTAATGAGCTTAAATTCAACCTAACAAATACAAAAAAAAAAAAAAAAAAACAAAAAAAAATCGTAAAGTGCAAACAATGAAATCCATAGCATAGGAAGTTCGGAACATCATTAAACAATTTCATCCAATTCATAAATGCTGAATCGAGTACAGGCTGAGGGATACCGTTTAAGACGAGCATAGGCGAGTGCTCGGCGCTGCTGAAGGGCGAGAAATCTCCGAAGCAAGTGTAGTGTTTTGGCGGCGCTATTGACCTTAGAATCCTTTGGTGCTGCTTCTTCTTGATCAGTTTGAATCTCCATCGCCGGGGGGGATTCCGATATGGAAACCTTCTTCTCAAAATCCTCCATTCTGACAACCTATTGAGCTCTGAAATCGGAATTGGCTTCTACTATTGTTCATTCATTCGAGTTTCGACCTAGCTAATTTGAGCTAGGGTTTGTTTGGTTTCTTGGCAAGCAGGGCAGAGATTTCCTCTTTTTGTAGTAGCAACTTTTTTATTTTTATTTTTGGCAACCATGGCTGGGTCTCTACGATCAACAAGAAAAATCCAAAATGTACAAATAACCTATGATACGACAATGAAGTTTATGCCACGTTGAAATGTTTTCTTGAATAAATTCAACCCGAAAAATAATACTATTCACAACGCAAATACTTTGACTTAAAATTTTATTATAATTAAAAAAAAGTATTTTTTATACGCCAAATCCAATGGATAGTCTCAATGGAGGATAGACATGGACCCAATGTTAGGGACTTAGGGCATAGACCATCACTTTCTACACATTGCAGATATTCCCTTGATCCATAACCAGCCCATGCCCATTCTATACACATTGTTCCGAGCATTAAGAACATACTAGTAGTAAATTCTTAATTAGAAGTCTCATGTACTAATTGGAGCCGATCTCCAATAATTCACGAGTCAGAAGCTCATGAGTCACTGCCATAGTTCATTCGATTGTTTCAGACGAAATATACATGTTAGAATGAAAACCCAATTACAAAAACATTAGAAACTCATACTGCAACCAAAAACTCCAGTGTTGGTGTTGTTATAAATAGAGTTTTGATCCAGTGCTAAGATTAGTACCTTTCTAAACTTTTGATGTCTTCCCCAAAAAGGGGTGAAAATTCAAGAGGGAAAATGAATTGTGCCATATATGATATGCCCAAGAAGGAACACTCGTGATCCGTCATGCAGCAGGTCCTATCATTGAATTGACGATAGAAGACAAAATGCAATTCCATCTTTCCAATGATTCACTTTCAATAATTTTACATAATAAAACAGGTGCAATAATGGGAACTGCCATTCCCTGTCATGTCTTGAATTCTTTCCCAGTACCCTGTGAATATGGCAGGCATACCAACATCTACTAGTTCATCATATCCTTCATTGTTCCAAAATTTTTCACGCAGCCATGCGGATGTCTCACACGAGAACTCGTCATTACCTGCCATATGTGCCGTGCCCTCAGTTTGTATGTCCCTTAGGAAAGCAGCTACATTTCATCTGGATGAGATGGCTCTAACCCACATGCTATATCTACTGTGGTCTTTCACCCTGGACCAAAACAGGAAATGTACAAATAAGATGTAATTTAAACTCAGTAAACTGAAAGTATAGTTGGAAGTGGAACTATAAGCTAAGACAGTATTCACTTTTATGTGATCTGTTCCTTGCCTACCAAGTACCAACAAAACACATAAAAGCCCTTTCAAAACAAATAATTCTCTCACAACCTATTTTATGCCAAGTAACAATTAAACAACGCCTATACTTCATCCAGGAAGAGTGTTATCTTTTGCAGCTCTTAGAATGAAGATTTTAATCCATTCCAACCCATCACTGCATTTTGCCACTCTCCAAATCAAAACGCACTTGTCATTACATTGATTATTGCACTCAAGACATGATGGGGAATGGCAGTTCCCAATATGTATCCAATAAACTAAGCATATATGGCTAGGATGATTATCTATCCAAAGAGAATAATTAAAAACATTTGATTGATACACAGAGCATAAAACACACTTGAAGAGAATTTTACAATTCCACATCCATGGCATGCCTCCAGAAAGCAAGCAATAAAATAAACATGACACCAACATCAAAAAGGACACACCAACCACAAGGTTGCCACTTACAGGAATATATCTTCTGGATTAAGATCAAGAAAAAGATTGGCATAAAAGCGAAAGCCGTCGGGACTGACATCTCTACAAAGCAATCCTGCAAACAAAAACAATGAGAAAGACTTGAAACTAGTATATAGACTTATGACGAGGATCAAGGTAATACCTTTTCCTTCAGCGGCAAGAAGATATTCTTTAGCCATAGCTGGAGCAACCCCCAATGTCATTGCAGCATCGCTGGCACTGATCCCATTTCGTAAGGTCTCTGGCTTCATCATCAATGAACTAATCCTAGCAAAGACCTATGTATGAAGGGCAGATCAGGATGCAAAGGCAAAAAATTTACATCAGTATCTGACACAGTTGAGTTAAACATTATGTACTGTCTCTTTTCTATTTCCCTTACATTTATTTTTTTGTAAATTTCATTCAATAACCGTGACTAGTTAGCAAAAAGAATAGCACTTGACAGTCATCATCATCCATTGAAAATTGTGAACATTACATAAAGGGAGCCTTTGATATAGTAAAAATTACATCATAGAACATAACATAGCATTTGTCTATCTCAGATAACCAGAAAATAATTATATATTATTTGTTAGCCTTCACCAACTTGTTCTGTCAGTCTTGTCAAGAAAAATGGAAACTACTTCAGCAATCAACTGTAGTTTTGGAGCCAGAAGATGAGTAACATTAAGTTACGTTGCTGAGAAAATCTTGTTTGAAAACAGTATAAATAATTCTTTAGAGTTAACATAATGGTATCTTCATTGGCTCTAGGCCTCTAATGGTCAAGATCAACTTCCTCCCAATCTTATCAAGTAACCATACATTGTCAAAAGAGATATGCAGTGACAATTGAATTCATGAATGGAAGGAATAACCTCATCATCACTGTGGGTTTTACTCTGGATCACCATTACGCCACTATCAAACCTCCGAAGCATCACTGAGCTATTGCATTAAAAATGAGGATCAGAGCACCAAATTTCTAAAACACATATTTCGAAAGAAAGAAAGAAAAAAGAGGCATAAATAGTAAATTTGAAACTAAAAGATGATACATACACATCAAACTTTTCCCAGAGAGAGCATGCCTGTAGTAAATCATCAGGTGAGATCAATTCTGCAAGAGAAATGTAATGCAACTGTAGAATCAATTCATTACTAAAAGCACCAGAATTTAAATCCAATTGGCATACTTTAATTAAAAAGAAGCCATTAAAAATAAAATGAAAGCAAAAAAGTGTGAACCTGTGCCACGTGCTCGGTTGAAAAGGCAGTAAATATCTATCATATTAATCATTCCTCCAGCTCTCTCTAAGTGTGGCCTGACAAAATCTGCCAACTAGCACCCAATATGGTTTAATATTGCATTAAAAAAGTAAGATTAACAGTTTAGTATCCATAAAGAGAAAATAAGGCAAGTCAAAAGACATTATTCTAGATTTTCTCCCTGAATAAAAGTAAATTTACATCATTTGTGGGAGTTCAAAACCATGAAAATGACGGAAGTACCATCCTTGCATCACAAACAAAAGAAGCCACAGATACAGAAAGAAGCAAAACTAATAATAAGTGCAAATAGACATCCCTTTCGACGAAGGATCAACAGCATGTAATATTAGAGTGTGAAGCCAAGGACCTTCAACCAAGTCATTCACATTTAGACCATAAGTACAAAGAAACAAGGGACAAGAAAGAGAAGATAAACAACACTTCATCTTGACTCTGAAGCCTCATGAATACCAGATCAGAAACTTTACAAAACATGACAAGAATAGATAAATAAGGCAGGAGAAAAACATCCTCCAAATTACTAAAACTACGTAAACAAATTAACATTACCAACTGAGTGTTATCAAGCCCTTGTAAATTGTTATATAATCACAAATATTATATTTCTTAAAAGTTAAAACATACATACATCTAGCATAAAAGAAACAATCAAATAATTGACATATGAAATGGATAATGGGACAACCTTAGGAATCATTTAAAAATTACACCAGTTAATAGAAGAAAATCACATCACTGATGGTTAAGCAATTGGTTCAGAAACAGGTCTTAAGAACGAAAGTCATAGAACAGCCTACTGCCATAATAAGATGACCATAAATGTATCATTCCATAAAATAAGGTACCAAATAGGCGTCGAGTGTACGTAGGGATTTATTTTCTTTTAATTCAAATATGATTACAAAATATTGTGAGACAAACCTGACGTGATAATTGTTGATGATACAATGCACCAGCGGACTCCTTTGTAACAGGAGATACAATACCAACACTCAACAACCAATCTTGCATCTCTTCCTTAGTACCCATCTCTTCATCATTTGTCCCACTGGTTTGATTATTTGTGCCAGAGAGAAGCTTCAATCTCATTTTCTCAGCTAGCATCACCATCTCCTGAGCCTTGCTCTATTTTTTCAACCGAAAGAAGCAAACTATCTTACTAAGTACTCACTTCAAATCATTATCTTCTAGATTGAGAGAAATATATGGTCAAAGGAATAAAGATTCAATTAAGTGTTCATATTTTTACTTGATAGTGCCTTTCAGGTAATAATAAAATCATTTCATTAGTAACGCTTCATAAAGCAGAGAATTGCAAGCAATTCTTTCAAGTCATGTATAGACTATAAGCATTACTTTTAACTACATGAAACAGAAGCAACTATCATATCAAATCACAAAAAAAAAACAATGTTATGTCTTGCAGTACACTCACGCATTTCGGTAATGAAAATAAATACGATATTCAGTTCGAGGTAACCATGGGTTTTCACAACACTTACACACCATGAGCGCACTCAAATCCTGAAAAGCATCCTGCAAGCTCTTATCAGTACTCTCCCACATCTCCTGCTCCTTCCTCAATATCCCCGCCACTCCCACCACCGGCGGCCGTATTGCCAACGATCCAGAAGTCGATCCTTCCGCGTCCCCCAAACGCGAGCCCGACTCCGATCCACTCGCCTCCCAAGCCTTTCCTCTCCAGGCATCCCAAAATTTCGCCAAAAAGGAATCAATATCAGTTTTTCCCCTCACTATCAACATGATCGAAACCAAGTTTGGTCCACTTTTCTCAGTGACTCTCCCTTCAGGGGTAGCACAAACCTGGAAATGGATTCGGGGGCTGTGGAACATGGATTTGATCGATTTCTTAGCCGATGAAATATGCTTAATTGAAGAAAGAGGAATAAACCACGATGAATTCGCATGGGATTGAGTGTCCGGCGGAAGCCATAGTAATCGATGTGTGGTGAGGATGAGCAGACCGGATTTCAGGTGGGGGAAGGTGGCGACGTTTTCTGATAGGAGGTCGACTTCCGAGCAGAGGAAGCACTCTACCTCGCCGGATTTCAGTACCGGACGTCCGCTCGCCGTGACTTCCGCTGCCGGGAGAAATTCCCCGGCCATGGTTGATTTATTGTCTAGTCCACTGCACGAAGAATTCGGGTAAAGGGTTGTTACAGTTTAACGGGGTTTTTGAGTTTATATCTGAACCTGGGCTATTGGGCCTTTAGTTGGGCCGGAACTACAAGGCCCAAAATAAAATTTCCAATAGAAACCTTTTGTTTTGATTTGTTTTCTTTCATTTTTCGAACTTCCATACAAAAAACCCTTAAACCCTCGAAGCGCTAACGCACTGCGGGCAGACACCGCAACCGGAGGTTCTGTGTACCGTTCCGCAGAATTATGTACTAAGAATGCTTCGTTAGCTGAAATTGGTTTCGTTGTGTTAAATACTCGAACTTCAAGCTATAAAGTCTTTTGCTTTGTTCTTCAGGTATCGTATGATTCCTGTGGTGGATTTTGGTCCATTCAGCGGCATTTATGTTATACAGTAGTTATTTTTGTTTTACCTGATGACTTCTTGCTTTTCCTTCACATAGGTTTATTTTGCTGGAGTCCAGCTAAAACATGTTTCCTCACTTCAATTCCCGTCCATACGGCCCCAGTAGTAATAACAATATCCAAATCAATGGAGCCAATGTTTCAGCGCCTCAACAGGTCTTTCTAACGTCTCACTCTTTGTGTATGTGCGTTGGCCTGCCCTGAAAGTTGGATAACTGATGCAAGTTTGGATTTTTTTTATTGTCCATAGTAAATTTCTGGGGTTTTTTTTTTTTCTTTAAATATGATTTTTGGTGGTGTGAAACAGGGCATGGGCAATCAAGGAAATTTTGGCCTAAACCATGCACAAATGCCGGCTCAGTTTCCGATGGGAGTGCTCACTAATCCCCAGCTCCCAATGATGAACCCCAATCCCTTTTTGGCCCCAGGGCAGTTTTTCCCCTACCCACAGGGTTCTTTTCTGAACATGAATGCTGACTTGGCTCATATCATTGCTGCTAATTTTGTAAACCAGCCTCAGTTCTTACCTAATGGGATGCCAAATTTAGCTCAGAATATCAACCAACTTTTGCAAATGCAAATTCCAAATAGCGGTCCCAACAATTCTGGTCCATTTATGAATGCACAATTGAGTATGAATAATGTAAATGGGCCTTTGCAATCAGTTGATAGTAACGGCGTTTCCCCTCTAGCACAACAGAATCACAATCTCAATTCTCCTGGTGCTCCAAAGTCTCAGGTTACTTCTTTAAGTTGCCTTCTTTTACATATTATCTATTTAACCATTAGTGTGGCGTGCTAGAATTATCTTTTGGTCTATAAGGATGTGCTTTTCTAGTTATAGTTGGTGAACTTTGATCGTGTTTATTATTTTATTTGCCTCAATGTGCTTCTGCACAGCCATTTGGAATTAGCCCTTGTGTTACTGAAAGTCTGAAAGGAATGCAGTGTGTAAAAGGTGACACTTTCAAGTACTATCATACCTGGTTGAGCAATTTAAACTACTGGAACACTGGAGGGAAACTCCTTGTCTCCTTTTAGTTTTTGTAAGAAAATTACACGGAATATTGTTGATTTTATGTTTCTAACGTTGAATTCAAGAATAAGGGACCCATATATTTATAATCTTTTGATAAAATATTTATCAGGTTGAGACCCTTGTATCCTGTGACTGGAACTTGGTATACATTAGGAATTCTTAGCTGATTCCCAATCTTACACTTGATGTATATACCCCACAAGGAGTAATTAGAGTAATGGACTCTTCCATCATGTAATTCCTTATTGTGGCACTGCCACAGGTTTAGCTTCTATTAGACAACGCATATCTGGTTCTGCTGCAACTTCATGTGATTAATTATATGCAACATTTACACCGAAATTGCTGTGGGAACTTATAATACATGTTTTGTATAATTTTATTGTTGATATCATATACTTATTAACGAGATTTGTATAATCAACAAAGATGCTGAACTAGAAATGTTTTACTTTGCAACCGTCCCTGTATTGGTGAACGTTTCTATTACTTTATATTGTACTCCCTCCGTCCCACCTTACTTGTCCTGTTTGACTTTTTGGCACTGTTCATTATTTAACTTTGACTCAATTTTATTGCAAGTATATATCTGATAAAAGATAGTCGAGTTGGGTCTTGTTAAAATCGTCTAATCATGTAGTTTCCGAATATATAATTTACATATTTTTTTTTGTACATATTTTGAGATATTAACAGTTAAAAAAATGCATTGTGCAGAAATGAAACAGGACAAGTTAAATGGGACAGAGGGAGTATTTCATTACATTAATAGAAAACACAAGATTCAAATTGCATGCACTCATGCAGTGATGTGATTTGAGAAAGTCATGCACTTGGTTTCCGTCATTTTATGTTCCATGTGAATGTGATTCATGTAACTTGATGTTTGGCTTTGTCTTTGGATATTTGTCTGCCAAAGTCTTTTGGCAATTGGCACTGATCTTTTTTCACTAAAACAGTTGGGACGGTTATATTACAAGCCACATAACTCTTATGCTAACCATGTTTGTTAGCTAAGGAGCTGTCTGTGATTTTGTGGCTTAAGATGATATCCAGATGAATTTTTTGCATACATAATTACTGTTATTTGCTTCCTCTGTTTTCATATCTTTTTTACATACCCACTTTTCATGCAGTCCAATGCACATTTTAAATCATTAATAACTCAAGTTCGGTACAAGTAAAAATTCTAAAAGTTTGATATTTGAAAACTACGCGACGAGACGAATCTAACAAGATCCCACTTGGCTATATTTTAACTTGTATAAATATGATAAAACTTTAAATGAAAGTCTGTGTGTGAATAGTAACACATTATAAAACGTCAAAAACATTACAGAACGGAGGTAGTATATGCATGGTTGGGTAAACTTATTGCTGGAGTTATATCTTTTTTATATTTCTTTGACAGCAATTTTCTTTAATCCTAAAATTCGTGTATGCAGCGGCTTATACTGGTTCATGGTTACATAGTTTGTTTCTTTTACGTAAAATTAAAATATTGTGGTTGAAACTCTCTCTACTGCTAAGCATAATAGTGCTTGGCTGTTCTTTTTATGCTGAATTATCTTACATCCTTGGATGAGTTACTTAAGCTGGATTACTTATTGCAGGGCAATTCAGGAAAATTCAATGGCATGAACGACAGAAATAATAACTGGAGAAAATCTCATAACTCAAACCTCATGAATAAGAAATATAATGCATCACAAAAAGGGTACACATGCTTTTATTATTTCCCACTGTGGAATCCTTATTGCCTATTCTGAACTTTCAATGAGTTGATGTTGCTTGATTGCTGTCAAATTTGCAGGTCTGACAAGCAATTTCATCATCAGCAAAATGCTCATGGAAACAACAAATTTAACAATGAATTTCAAGGAAAAGGTGAGCCTTGTTCGACATGATGATCACCAAAATAGGTTCAGCTTACTAAATATCTTCGAGGATAATGCAATTAAATGGTTTCTACTTTGTTTTATATAGTTTTCAGATGTGTTCTTTTTTCACCTCATTTGCTCCCATGTTTGCATCTCGCTACACATCAACAAAGAATAAATGATAAATACCAATGCATTAAATTTTCAGTGTCGCTAGACACTAAACATCAGTTTGATAAAATTGAAAGTCATCTGAATTTGAAATCTTTTGCTATGTTTTCCACAGGAAACAGGGATAACGGACCAAAGAACAACTTTTCTAATTCAAGTGAGAACTTTCAAGTGGGAAAAAAGAGGTAATTTTTACTAGTAATAAGTTTTGAATGGTATCAAGCATATATGTATTAGCATAAAGGCAAACTAGAGAAAAACTTGGATTGCCTGATTGTAGCTGACATTTCTCTTGGGTATATTTAAGTTGGAAGGAGAAAAAGTTGTGTAGAATGTTTCAAGAAAAAAGTGTCAGGGCTCAGGGTTTAACTGTAAAGTGCATCCTGGAATACAAAAGGATAATTCGAATAAATTCTTGTTAATTGTGGAAGTACATCTATTAGGACCTTGTAAATTGTATCGTATCTTTTATTAACTAGTATTTCTTAGAATCCCATTATCCTCATTACCTTTTCTCCAAATATCTTTTCTTAGCATATTCTGTATATACATATGGGTATATAAAAAGAAATGTCTATTTCTGTGGAACTGGCTCTTTCAATATTTTTATCCATCTGTTACTCCATTTTCCCTTTGGGATTTGCTTTTATTGCATTAAATTTTCTCATTTATTTCCGTAAATGTCGTCTCAAGGCCTCTTGTATTAAACTATACGGAGCAAGAAATTCGACAGTGGCGCGAACAACGCATGAAGAATTTTCCATCAAAAGCCAACCTTGAGAAGGTTTGTCAATGGACATCATTTACTTCTGTCTGTTGAAGAATTGTGTCTGACTAAATTTACTGCAGAAGTCAAAAGAGAGATCAGTAAAGCCAGGGGCCACAGATGAAGCCATTAAAATGCGACGACAGGTACTTATTTCTGCTACTAAAGAGTATTTTTGTGTAATGATCATTGAAAGAAAACACCCACTTTTTGGCAGGATTTCTTTTAATATGGCATTCTGAAAAGTGCAAGCATATATCCCTGTGATTTACAAACCAGCCCGTTTGTTTATTAGCAACCACGATTACTTAATTATTTTCATTTTTCTCGAAAACTGCCCTTATTTCGGCACTCGTGAGGTGACACTGGAAAATTTGTTGCAGCAACTCAAGGAGATTCTGGCAAAACAAGCAGAATTAGGTTGCGAAGTTGCAGAAATACCATCTAGTTATTTATCAGATTCTGAGCAACAGCCACATGGCAGGCAGCAAAACAATAAGGTATTTGGCCAGAGAGGCCAATTTCAAAACAAGTTCCACCGGAATGGCAAATTCCAGCAAAATGACCGATTCTCCAAAAGACAAAGACTTGGAAACAATCATCCCCCAAATCAGCAGAGCCAAAATAACTGCTTCACCAATAGGCGGAGATCAACTAATGGTAACACAACAAGCCGACATGGATTCAACAAAAGCGAGCCATCTCTCTTGAAGAAGCTACTGAGTTCAGACATCAAAAGAGATAAGAAACATTTGCTGCAGGTCTTTCGGTTCATGGTGATGAATTCATTTTTCCAAAATGCACCTGAGAAAGCACTAAAATTTCCAACTGTTATCATCAAAGAATTGGATGAAGAAAGCGAACAAACAGAAGAAGAGGAAGGACTGATCGCAAAAGGTGATTCATCCGATCCTCTTGCTTCAGCTTGTGTCAATAACCGAACGCTTGGTGCTGGCGACACAGATGGGAACAGTGGGGAAGAACATGAAGACTTAATTGAAGAAGGTGAAATACCTCTGCAGTAGCCCACAAAGACAACGAATGATTAATGTGTGTCTCTTCTTATGTGCAATGCTTCACTGGTTTTACGTTTTCCCCCTTCATGTAATGTATATATCGTATCTTTTACAGTATTCTCTTGCTGGGAAAACATGTATTCACCCGTTTAACTTGATAAAGTATACGTGTGTAGGACTAAAAGAAGAGGGATGTAATGCAAAATTGGTATGATTGGACCTCCTTGCCTTTGAATTTCATATATTCCACGTACCATATAGTTGTATGCACATTGGGTGGATGCATTGAATTCTATGGTAGTATGTACAAATGCAAGTGGGTTTTTCTTTAGAAGAACGATGAAATTAAAGCAGAGTGCTATTTACCATTAGCAAAACTTTACTTTCATTATTTTGCAAAATACTCCTTCCGTCCGTCCCAATATTTATGTCTCACTTTCCTTTTTCGGCTGTACAACACTTTTGTCACATTCCATTTTAGGAAATAATTAAATATTAATCACTATACTTATTCCCATTACATCATATCAATAAATAAATATTATTAATAAATTCAACTCACAACTATCACATCACACATGAAATAAATCAATTAAAAATTCAAACTCATTACAATCACATCACAAAAATTCCTAATTTACACCCACTTTAAATACTAATCTACCCCTACATTAAATACTAACTATCCCCACATAAAATACCGTGCCCAAAAGTTTTGGGACACTATAAGTGGGACGGATGGAGTATTAATATGTCAAGACCACTTTTGGGAACGATAAGATCTTAGTCTAGTTGTCTTGTCTTCTTATTTCTAACTTTATAGTTGGTTGTTAGATTCTTATTTCGCCCTTTATCACTTTCCTTTGTCCCTTTATAATTTGAGGACTTTAGCATACTTTGCCTGACACATAAGGGGTTAGGAAATTTGAGGGCGCGCGAAAGTAGCTACCACCACCACACACACAAAAAAAAAAAAAAAAAAGATAAATTAAATAATGGATAACGTTTTGGGATTTATAAATAGACAGAAATCCAATGTGAAGCTCTAGAAATTCCAAGAACCAAAAGTTGAAATTAAAATTAAGTGGGGTTGATATCATATTCAAAAAAATTGCTGTTTTGTCGAGGTCTACAATACGATGTAGGAAATATTTGGAATTCAAATCCGGCGTTCTAAAATTTTTATGTATGCCTTTTTAATTAAATAAAAATCCAAAAAAAAAATGTCTTGTACGTATATTTGTTAAATTATGAGATTAATCATTGTTAGGCGTCTGGGTTTATTGACTTATATACGTAGATGTAGATGTAGATATATAGAGAAATGTATAGTGTGTGGAAAAAAAAACATAGTAGAAGCAAGAGAAGCCGTGGCTAAAATTAGTAGGTGGACATGGAAAAAACTAATAACAATAACAATTTAAAAATTCATAACATGTGGTTTGACTTTCAACAATGGTTGGGTGGATATAATTTTCTAGCAACAAAATGTTTGACACCTAGAAATTTGATTTTGCCAAGCCTTTCAACGCCCAGATTAGTGTTTAATCTAGAAATCATGCCCCACCCCACACTGTCAGAATTTGTAAGTGAGGGTAAAACAACACTTTTTAAAAAATAAAAACAAATATTTATTAAAATATAAATTTTTATATATAAAAAAGTCAGTTTTCATGAATATACTGTATATGTTACAATTTTTTTTTTTTTTTTTTTTGCGGAGCCGAAGCCAGAGAAAAAAAAACAAAAAAACAAAGGGAAGGAAAAAGATTAAGCTAGAACGGTGGCACTAAAGCCTAGGGAACATCACGCCGGAGAAGTCCGCCGCAAGCTCCCCGTGAACCATGTCCGGAGGGAAGGCCCAAGTCGTAAAGAAGAGTTCCTTAGATGCACCCGTCTTGGCAAGCTTGTCAGCAACACTATTACCCTCCCGAAGGACATGAGTAATAACACACCAATCCATCTTTGCCCTAGCCTCCTTACCGCGTTGGACCAAAGCTGCCAATGGATGGCAATCATCCCGAGAGTCCAGAACCTGAATGGCCACCTTAGAGTCGGAGTACACACCGACCCGTCGAATACCAAGCCGGACGACCTGTTCGAGCCCAAAGACGAGCGCAGCCACCTCCGCAAACAGGTTGGAGTGAATCCCCAAATAGCCACAGCCCCCATGTTGCCAATGTCCAGCCCCATCCCGAATTACATATCCAAATCCCGATCTCCCCGGATTCCCAAAAGAACTCACATCCGTGTGGAGAATATAATCTTGGAACTTGAGCATATTCCATCCCACAAACTGAGGCTGAGTGCTGACTGTCATAGGACCTTTCCGAGCTTGGCCTATCTCCAATCCCATCCGCCTAATCCCCCTTTGAATTATCCATGGTGGCTTAGATTTATCAGAGAAAACTCGAGTATTTCGTTCAAGCCAGATCACCCACAAAGCTACCAAGAAAACCTCTTCATAAACTGAAGCCATTCCCTGGAGGAATTCCATAATTTTTTATGAAGGAATTTGCTCACAATCATGAGGGATGTCGATGCGAAGGCACCTCCATATCTGAATAACCCACGAGCACTGAAACACAGTGGTACCAAGTCTCAATTGCATCACCACAAAGCTGACAAAGCGGCGAGGCTGCCATCCCCCTATGGTAACGCAGCATATTTGTTGGCAGCGCTGCATGACTGAGAAGCCACAATAGAAACCCTACTTTTTCAGGTATCCACGGGCGCCACATCCATCGCCATGAGGGTGCTGTAGACGAGCCGACCAGGTAAGAGTAGGTTGAGCTCACCGTATACCGGCCTGAACTATGTCCAGTCCACACCCACGCATCTGATAGCGATCCATGCAGAATGGGAGGGGGTGAATTTGCAAATTCCATGGCAATATCAGGTGGAAAGTAGGTAGTTAGACCACTGAAATCCCATTGATCTTCCTTCACCACGTCAGCAACAGTGAGAGCGATATCCTGAGTAGCAACGAGGGGAACCCGAGGCCCAAGTTGAGCACCCTTCCACCATCGTGTAAACCATAATGAACTATCACCTTTCCCAATCCGAAGTGTGAAGGCACCCCTAAGAAGAGGCGTGATTTTATGCAGGGCCCCAATTAATTTGGAAGGCTTACCCTGCTGAGCATCAATGCGCAAGTGAGTAGCCGAAAATGAACTCTTTGCAATTTGGACCCATGGCTTCTCCGGGGAGTACAACATGCCCCAAAGCAGCTTACCGAGGAGAGCTACATTCATGGATCTTGCTCGGCGAAGCCCCAAGCCACCAGCAGCGCGAGGAGTAGCAACCGTTTCCCATTTCACTAAGTGAATCCCTTTCCCTTCCTATCTTTCCAAATAAACATGTTGATCCTCCTATCAATATCATTGCAAATCCCTTCTGGAATCCAATGAATTTGCATGAAGTATGATGGGATCGCCGCAAGAACCGATCGACATAAGGTGAGTCGGCCAGCTTTATTCAGCAATTTACTAGCCCAACCCTCCAATTTGGCATCCATCTTTTCCAAAATAAAGTTGAAGTGCACATTACATTGCCTGCCTGTCAACATTGGAAACCCTAAGTAGGTTCCCATAACATCAATCGCTGGGATGCCTAGCTCCTGTGTAATCCATGCACGGTCTACTCCAGACACATGTCTAGGAATGAAAACTGATGACTTGTTATGATTAAGTTTCAATCCCGAATATTTTGCAAATTGACGCAGCGCCGAACAAACTACTGAAATACTTCTCCTATCAATCATGGAGCACAATAGAAGATCATCAGCATAAAGAAGGTGAGAAATACCTATGTCGATGTTAGGGAAAGTAATCGGACGCCAGGACCCAGCCCTGACATGCGCCCGAATCAGCAATGACAGCTTCTCCATAACTAGCAAGAAAAGGTACGGCGAGAGGGGATCTCCTTGGCGCAAACCTTTCCCCGGCCGGAACGCGGGAAGCGCCCCACCATTCCATAAAATAGAGAAAGTGGCCGATGACACACATGCCATAATTAGCTCAATGGTCGCTCCTGGCAACTGTAATTCATATAAAAAATTCTGTAAAAAAGACCACCGGACATTATCATACGCCTTCTCGATATCAATCTTGAGAATAACCGCTTGCGCCCGATTTCTTGAATTCGACAGAAACCCCAATAATTCTTGGAGTGTCACAGCGTTATCCACCGGTCCTCTTCCCGGCAAGAAAGCAGATTGGTGCCAGGAAATAGCACTTTGGAGTACAGGCCTTAATCTATTGACCAACAACTTAGTCAAGATCTTATATGCCACATTGCATAATGTGATAGGCCGGAAATGTTTAAAGGAGCTCGGGATCGGCACCTTGTGAATGAGACAAATATAAGCATCACAGAAACCTGGCGGCATGGTTCGAGTAGTGAACACCCTCTGAAGTTGTTCGGTACTAAATTTTCCCACAATATCCCAGAATGACTTATAAAAATGACCAGGGAAACCATCTGGCCCGGGAGCTGAAAAGGAGTTCATACTAGTGACGACATCATGCACCTCCGTTGAATTTGGTATAATGGCCACTGCATCCCCCATCGCCAATTGAGCAGCTGGTAACGGGGGGATAGGCAATTCCTCCCCAGAATTATCCTCTTCCGCCATGTTCAATTGGGATTCATTAATGGAGGCCGAAAATAATGACATAAAGAATTCCCTTGCTGCAGCTTGTAATGTGTCATCATCTTCACACCACTCGCCGTTCGTGAGGTGCAACCCATGTATGTGTTCCCGATGACGTTTCTGTTTAACACGGCCATGGAAATATGCCGTGTTTCTATCTCCAAACCTGACCCATTTGTCGCGTGCTCTCTGGTACCATTTCAATTCCTCTTGGTACAGTAAGCTCTCAAGTTCAGTTTTAAGTTCTGCCTCAAGTAGAATTAACCTGACAGAATCTACCATTTCCAACGCACGTTGCACCCCTGCAAGCCTTTTCATAATCTTAACTTTTTTCCACTTAAAATTGCCAACATGATGTTTCTTAAATTGGCCAGAAGCCTCCCGCACATGGCTGAGTTTTTCCCCAAGTTGGTCCCCAGGTTTGGTCTAGGCCGCCGCCACCACCTCCTTATACTCCGGTATGGCCGCCCATCCCGCCTCCCATCGGAAAGGTTTAGCCACTGGATGCCTGTAAACATTACTAATTTAATTAGAAAGTTTATGAAACTAAACAACTGTGTGCCCTTTGAAGATTGAATCACATGCTATAAGAATGTTCTCCTAATTTTCTTTTTCAAGAAATGGAAAAATAAAAATAGAAGGTTCTATAGAGTTATCATCAGATTCTTCAAGTCAAGTTGGAATTTATATCGCAAAATTTCCTGATTAAAAAGTAATTAATTTTTTCCAAAATTATCTCGACAAAGTCCACCGTTCCCATTTCTTTAAGCCATGTGATACTTCGCGTTCAATTATTATTTAAAAAAAATGATGATAATGTATAATTATGAAATATATATATATATAACATGAAATAAAAATATAAATAATGTAAAAGATAGATAAAGGATACTTTAGTTGAATTAATAAGTGAGAACTGTAGTAATAATAAATAATACCTTCAAAGTTTAGTGGTAAATATGATTCCAGTATTTGAACAATTAATTTGTTAATAGCAAATCTAACTTTTAAATAAAAAGAAATTAAAAGATAATTGCTCCATTAGTCCATTTAGGCTCAAATACTTGAAAAAATCCCAATTAAACCCCAATGAATAAATTTTGATGGTGATAATAATCAAATTTTGTTACTGCATAATGTCTAAAGCATGTTGATCCAAAGTTCCAAACAGTGTAACCTGTCTATTATAGAACAAAATAATTGTACAAAAATTATTTAAATATTTGTTCTAAAATTACTTAAATATTCATAATCACCGAAACCACAAGACTGGCAATATCTTGCCAATCAAGAAAACAATCTCAATCTTGCAGACCCATCTATCACCCCACTATACTTAAGATTGCAGCAGCCAATAGTCATTTAATAGTAATATTTTTATCACCGTAGAATAAATAAATATATAAATAAAAATCATAACAGCAGCCAGCAGCCTCGGTGGGTGCTTCTAGAAGCAGTGGGTTCCCCTCTCTTCTCAAATAAAAATGATCAATCATTTAAAAAAAAAAAAAAAAATTCAAACCACAACGGCGCGAACGCTCAATGAATGTGTTCGAACGCGACTTTTCATTACATCGTCATTTATTACACTAACCAACTTATTAATTAAGAAATAAAAACACCCAAAATCAATTAACTAATTATTTTTTTTTTTAATTATCCCGCAATTAACCTTTAATTTCCTGTTCCCATTCTCATTCCATTCTGCACATCTCTGGAAAATACTACTACTATGCTTCATTCAAATAATAGTACATGTCAAATGTTGTATGCTTGCTGCTTTCCTCTCTTCTCCTTCTTCACGCTATACTTTTCCTGCATCCCCTGTTCCATTCAATAAAACCACCTTGACCCTTTTCATTTCCACGGTTTTCTTTTATCTTTTCGTCTGTCTATCCGATCACCTATACCCAAATTCTGTTCTTTCTCTGCTGCTTGGTTCGCTTCCTCAGCTGAATAAGTGCTGCAATTCAGCTTCAATTTTCTTGTGCCTGATTTTTTTTTTCTTGGTTTTGATATTTTTTTTTTAATGCGTTCATTCACGCCGGTTTATTTGTGGTGTTCTTGCTTTGTTTATGGCTACTTGGAATTCGTAGTTGGTGGTGATCGTACAATCTAGGTTTTGTGATTGTGCTAAGCCGAAGAAGTGTTCAGCACATCCGCCGCTATTGTTGATTAATTTGTTGTTTCCGACTGCGTAGTTAAATAATATGTTGCCAATTTCATCTAAACCCAACTATTCTGGGAGCGATTTAAATTCCCAAGTTGATGAGAATCCTTACCTAAGAAACTCCTCATCTCGGGGAAGCATTTCGTCTATTCAATCCGTACATTCCGGCAGCCGCTCTGTTAAGGAGGTGAGCTTTAATGAGGTGGGGTCTGGTAAGGGAATTAGGTATGGATCCAGAGGTGCTGTTTCTGGAGGTCTCGGAACCTCATACAAAGAGATTAGCGATGAGGATGCAAGGTTAGTGTACGTCAATGATCCTGTAAAAACAAATGACAAGTTTAGATTCGCCGGGAATTCGATCAGGACGGCGAAGTACTCCATCCTGACATTCTTGCCGAGGAATTTATTCGAACAGTTCCATAGAGTCGCCTACATATACTTTCTCGCCATAGCCATTCTCAATCAGATTCCCCAGCTGGCTGTTTTCGGCAGGGAAGCTTCGATCCTGCCATTAGCGTTTGTGCTGTTCGTTACGGCCGTGAAGGATGCTTATGAGGATTACAGGCGGCACAGGGCGGATAAGATTGAGAATAATCGGCTGGCTTGGGTTTTCTTGAACGAAAAGTTTGAGCAGAAAAAATGGAAGGACATTCGTGTTGGGGAGGTGATTAAGGTTTCTGGGAATGAAACACTTCCATGTGACATGGTGTTACTGTCGACAAGCGACAGTAATGGAGTTGCTTATGTACAGACGACCAATCTGGATGGGGAGTCGAATTTGAAGACGCGGTATGCGAAGCAGGAGACGCAGGTGAAAAATCCCGAGCAGGAGAAGGTTAAAGGGCTGATCAAGTGTGAGAAGCCTAACAGGAATATATATGGATTCTTGGCGAACATGGATATTGATGGGAAGCACATTTCCCTCGGCCCTTCGAATATAGTCCTGCGTGGCTGTGAGCTGAAGAACACGGATTGGGCGATTGGTGTTGCAGTTTACGCAGGCCAAGAGACCAAAGCGATGCTCAACAACTCGGGAGCTCCATCCAAACGAAGCCATCTTGAGACGCGTATGAATAAAGAGATAATTGTGCTTTCGTTTTTCCTGGTTGCATTGTGCGTTGTAGTCTGCATCTGCCACGGTGTGTGGCTGAGGAACCACGATGACGAGTTGGATCTGATGCAGTTCTATAGGAAAAAGGATTACTCGGATCCTGATGAAGTTGATAATTATAAGTACTATGGTTGGGGGATGGAGATCTTCTTTGCATTCCTCATGTCTGTCATTGTCTTCCAAGTTATGATTCCGATATCACTGTATATATCGATGGAACTTGTTCGTGTTGGCCAGGCGTATTTTATGATCCTGGATGACCGGATGCTGGACACCTCGTCCAACTCAAGGTTCCAGTGTCGGGCCCTGAATATAAACGAAGATTTAGGGCAGATCAAATACGTTTTCTCGGACAAAACTGGTACACTGACAGAGAACAAGATGGAATTTCAGTGTGCTAGTATCGGAGGACATGACTATGACGGTGGGGTGGCTGTTCCTGAAGATGAACAAACTGGAAACTCAGCTCAAGGTATTATGACTAGTTCATGTCTTTCTTGCTTTCCCAATGTTTTCTGTTTCTGTCTTTATCTATTTCTTTTGCCTACATTGACTTGTGATTTTGTGCTCACATAGCTTTTGTATGTCTTATTTGGCACCAGCTGATGGGATAGTTTTCAAACCAAAGATGAAAGTAAAGGTAGATCCTGAGCTTCTCAGAATGTCGCGAATGAAGCACACGGATGAAGGAATACATGTTCGTGAATTTTTCTTAGCATTGGCGGCCTGCAACACCATTGTACCAATAACTGTTGAGACGTCGGATCCTTCTGTTAAGTTAATTGAATACCAGGGGGAGTCTCCCGACGAACAGGCATTGGTCTATGCTGCTGCAACCTATGGCTTTATGCTCATTGAAAGAACTTCAGGTCACATAATTATTGACATCCAAGGGGAAAGACAAAGGTAGCAGAAAGTTGCTCTTCTTAATCAAGATAAATATTGGCTATATATGTGTTTCATATCATATGTTCTTCGGATACTTGTTAATGATTTGAAATTTTGAATGAATTGGTATTGCAGTTTTAAGGTCCTGGGAATGCACGAGTTTGATAGCGACCGTAAGAGGATGTCAGTCATTATAGGCTGCCCTGATCAGACAGTGAAGGCGTTTGTCAAAGGTGCTGATACATCCATGTTCAACGTTATCGATAAATCCTTAAACTCAGACATGGTAAAAGCAACTCAAGCCCATCTTCACTCTTACTCCTCGAAGGGCTTAAGGACGCTTGTTATTGGAAAGAGGGAATTAAGTGTGTCTGAATTCAAAGGATGGCAATCATCTTATGAGACTGCCAACAATGCCTTGATGGGCCGAGCAGCTTTGCTCCGGAAAGTTGCCAACAACATAGAAGATCACCTACACATATTGGGTGCATCTGGGATCGAGGATAAGTTGCAGGAAGGCGTTCCAGAAGCAATCGAGTCTCTGAGAACAGCAGGTATCAAAGTCTGGGTCTTAACTGGAGACAAGCAAGAAACAGCAATTTCAATCGGATACTCTTCTAGGCTTTTAACGAGCAACATGACTCGGATAGTTATAAACAACAATTCCAAGGACTCTTGTAGGAGGAGTTTGGAAGATGGCTTGCAACAGGCTAAGAGTGTCGAAACCACTTCTGGTATCGCCAATGAACCTCGTCAGCTTGCATTAATCATTGATGGAAACAGTCTTGTTTATATTCTGGATACTGAACTCGAGCAACAGGTAATTATGGATACACTTACTTCCAAATCCATGACTCCTTTCCTTGTATATATATTAACTTTATTTCATCGATTTTTTGCAGCTTTTCGAATTAGCAAGCAAATGCAACGTTGTATTATGTTGTAGGGTGGCTCCATTGCAAAAAGCAGGAATCGTTGCCCTGATAAAAAAACGAACCAATGACCTGACCCTCGCCATTGGCGATGGTATGCATCATTCTATCACTTCAAGGCACAAAAACATAAACAAATTAACAGAGTTGTTGTTTGACATCTTTAATTAGTTGTTTCTTCCTTCAATGGCTTTCAGGAGCAAACGACGTTTCAATGATACAAAAAGCTGATGTTGGCATTGGAATCAGCGGACAAGAAGGTCGACAAGCTGTCATGGCCTCAGACTTCGCCATGGGACAGTTCCGTTTTTTGGTCCCTCTTCTATTGGTACACGGACACTGGAATTATCAACGAATGAGCTACATGATATTGTACAACTTCTACCGGAACGCTGTTCTTGTCCTCGTCCTATTCTGGTGAGAAGTAACCCCACCCTTTTCAGGTTCAAAGGTCATTCAACTATTTTCTCAGTACTGAAAACTTATGCCTTTGTCTGGTTTACTTTCTCAGGTATGTGCTCTTCACGGCGTTCTCACTGACAACTGCGATTGTTGACTGGAGCACCGTGTTGTACTCAGTCGTATACACGTCGCTGCCTACAATAGTCGTCGGAATTCTCGACAAGGATCTAAGCAGAACCACTCTGCTGAAGTATCCTCAGCTCTACGGCGCAGGACAAAGAGAGGAAGGCTACAATGGGAAGCTGTTTTGGTTCACAATTTCGGATACATTGTGGCAGAGCATAGCCGCCTATTTTGTTCCGCTCCTCGCATACTGGGAATCCGACGTGGATGTTTCGACCTTGGGGGATATTTGGATACTCGCCGTGGTGCTGATCGTTAATTTGCATCTGGCAATGGACATAATCAGGTGGTACTGGATCACTCATGCTGCTGTTTGGGGATCCATTGTGGCGACCTTCATATGTGTCATGATCCTCGATGCTATACCGACACTGCCCGGTTACTGGTAAGATACTGAGATTATATTAACTCCATTGAATTGAATTGATCATAGAAAGGGTTTCATTACAATCATCCAATGTTTGTTGCAGGGCTTTCTTCCATGCTGCAGATACAAAACTGTTCTGGGCATGCTTGCTGGGGATCAGTATCGGGGCGTTGGTCCCTCGTTTCGTGGCAAAAATTTTTGTTCAGTATTATAGGCCCAATGATATACAGATTGCAAGAGAAGTAGAGAAATTCGGACGTTCAGGAGGATCTTCTGATGCCCAAATAGAGATGAACCCCATTGATAGATCTCCACGAAGATAATTATATTATTATGGTTGGTTTGGTTTTATTTTTCTGTATCATCACAATTTTTCTCTGTAAAATTTATTATCCCATTCTTTAAGGTTGTCCAGTTGTTATAGCTTAGGAAAAAGAATATATAGTTCTTTTTTTGTTGCCACAGGGTTTCGTTTGTACATTTGTTACCGAGGAAATAAATGTAATGATCCAAGTAATCAACTGTTTATAGGAGTATACATATTTTTGGACACTTGGGGTGAATAAATAGTAATATTAGAGCCCTTACGTTTAGCTTTATATTTTGGGGCTTTCTCTATTCATAATTTATTTATTGGATGATGAAATTCTTCTTCCTCTCAGAGAAAAAATTACTTCTTCTTAAAAGAATGAACTAATATTGGAAAAAGAAAAATAAAAACTGCAAATCTTTTTCAAGAGTGATGATACTATCATAATTTAAATTCAAATTATTATTCCTTATTTAATGGAGTTTTGGTTTTGGAAACAAGCGATTAGTGTTTAGCTTTTAAAATACATACTAAAAATAGCATAAAATCTTATAATATCTAAACTCGCGTGACTCTAAACTCTAATTTAAAATTACATTACCAAACCTTAAACCTATACTCTAATTATTTCCCAAATATACCCTAATAAATTCAATTATCATTGACATTCTAGAGTCCAAACCTCGTACAGTGTACACTCGGTAAAAAAAAAAAAAAAAAACAAATTGAAATTGTAAAGCCATCCCGGAAGCAATTTTTAACGACGGAAGTAAATAGCGGCGGTAAATATAAACTTGACGGGTTAATTGTCTCCGCCAGACGCGCCCGACCACTGTGGTCTGTGTTCCATACGCCGTAGTCCATAGCATACCGGGAAGGCCGGAAGCGAGGCTGAAGGGTTCGAAAAGCCCGCCATGTCCAATTTCCATCTCTACAATGCATTCTAGGCTCAGACTTCTTCTGGCCCGCGCCGCCACAACATCTGCCGCCCTATACTCCCCTTTAATTCAGCGGAATTCCAGTGGCGCATTTATCGTCGGACCCTATACAGACGTTCTTCGGAAATCTCGGTGGCCGCATCCGCGGAGCGCAGCTTGTTACTCCGCTCTGTTCCAGCGAGGGTTTAGTAGTGGCTTTGCGGCCGAGCAGTTTTCGGACGATGAGTATGAATGCGATTACGAGAACCACCCTGTAACTCGTTTAACTCGAACCCTCCCTTTACCTCTTTTGATGCTGTTTGTTAAGTCTCTCTCTGCGTGTTTTGAATGCAAATTCTGTTATGATTCTTTTTATGATTGTCAATCATATTTGAAGTTTTGGAGGGCTGGGTCGAAAGTAACTCGTTTACAGTTCGTGATGAGAAGTATTATGTGTTTGAAGAAATGAGCAAGCCTGTTGTGAATTGTGAACGTTTATTAAGAATAGCTAGAAGGAAAATTGAAAATATCCTATTTCAGATATGCTGCGTATAATGCTTGAATTTTGCTTTTTTTTTTGTTGGTTGATATCTGTTCGCCTTGTGAGATTTTGGACAACTACGTACAAATCATTTTACTTTTATTTTTATTTTTTATGTGGCGAAAGTTTTAAATACTCTTACATTTGGAGAGCAATTCAGATTAAAGAAGCTCCGTTTATCTGAACTTAATTTTGATAGGCCTCATCATCAGTGGCTAATATTGATGAGTGGAAATGGAAGCTTAGCATGTTGTTACGAAGTGATACAGATCAAGAAATTGTTTCCAAAGATAAAAGGGATAGGAGAGACTTTGAACAAATATCCAACCTTGCCAAAAGGATGGGACTATATTGGTGAGTAATTTCACTCCTCAATTGCCCTGCTAAAATATTTTTGGAGATAAATCTGACATTCTCTGAATTGCCTTGTTCAGTGAACTGTATGGGAAAGTTGTAGTTGCCAGCAAGGTTCCTCTTCCCAACTACAGGCCAGATCTGGATGATAAACGGCCTCAAAGGGAGGTAAATAAAGCTTCAACCTAGTCGTATCTAAGTATACAATGGCTTCATTGTGCCACTATTTATTTTCAACATCCATGTCAGCCGTGGGATGACATTAACATGATAAGTTGATTGCTGATTTATTTTGGCAGATATTCCAGACAAATGAAGAACTTTTAATCTTGTCGTGTTAAATTTGTAAACTGTACATCTTTATCTTTATTTATATTCCTGAGTCTGTCCGAATACACAAATTTATTTCCCAAAGTGGCTATTTCAAATGCCATATAGACTATGTTAGTACCGGTGCAAATTCTGATCCTCTTTTAATGGAAAATCATTTTAACATGTCAAAGGCTGAAGCCTGAAAGGCTCACCTTTTCCAGTCTCTTTTGAAACTTCTCTGTATTTGGAATTTATATTCGGACAGAGAGTTAGCTTCTACACATATGTAAACATTTTCTGTATCTTACATATTAAAATGCTTTAATGATTAAATGTTTATTCTTGTTTTATTTACACCTAAATCCAATTGAAAAATTGTGTGCAAAAATGAAACATATAGATTTTAGTAGGCGTTCTGTTTTATTTTCATGAAAAAGCTACCCTATGGCCGTTCGTTCAGGTTGTCATACCATTGAGCTTGCAAAGAAGGGTGGAGGGATTCCTCCAGGAGCATCTTGACAGAGTGATTGTGAACTCTGACAAAGGTCATGATGCTTCTGATAAAATGGAGTCAGTTAATCATCTTGAAAATTTAGATTCTGCTGAACATCCAGATTCATTCCTTGATGGTTCTGTTATGGAGAAAGTTCTGCAGAGGCGGAGCTTGCGCATGCGTAATATGCAGAGAGCATGGCAGGTATACGATCAATTTGCATATGAACATATATGTATCATATATATGATTGCCTCTATGTGATTTATCTCTTTTAACTTTATATTGTCATTGTATAATTCCTATACTTCTTTTTTATTTGATTTTGGTATTTTATCAGATAAACAGACCTAATTCCACAATTCTCCTATCTTTAATTATTCTACTACCTTGCTATTTGTTACATTTTTAATTCAAAACAGGAATCACCTGAAGGCAGGAGGATGTTGGATTTCAGGAAGTCTCTCCCTTCATTCAGGGAGAAGGAACGACTCCTTCAAGCAATTGCAATGAATCAGGTTCAGTCCTTGAATTTACAGTTTGTCTTTCTGCTATTTGATTTGAATCACTACTAGCCATATTACGATGATGAAGAATTATCCCTATTTATTGATTATTGATTATTGATTATTTGCAAAGTAAGCAATATTTTATGCAACTACTTGACAATCTGTGGGGGTTGAGCTGGAGCAAGTGGAGAATGAGGATGCTTCCTCTTTGAGACTGGATCATTATAAGTAGATCTAACCTAGATGATGTGTTTCCAGTTTAATAGTACAAATTTTCACAAGGCAATATTATTTCCTTGATTTTTACTTTTGTTGTAATAAAGACAAATACGTTGCTGTTTGTATTAAGTCCATGGATTCTTTTCTGCGTATATTCTCTTGTACGTTATTGTCTATTTGTTTACTTTTTCCTCGAAGAATCCTAGATTATCCGTGGGGCTCCCTGAATATCGAATCTTGAGCCATGGGCATCAGTTCTAGCCATTTTCAAAGTAATTGTATAAAGTGAGAAGACAAATGCAAATATATGTGCCATAATTAATTGATTAGTTCCATTGATGACCTGTATAATCAATTGTCATGTTGATGCATTTTCCGGAACAAAATTACGTTAGAAACACTTTTTAATACTCTAAGTGATTATTCAATTAGTTTTCTAACACCAAATTGGCTGCTGGAGGATTTTGATTTTGTTCCCACTTTAATTGGATCATGAGGTCAACATAAAAGACATTGACAGATGTGCTTTGGTAGCCAGTACTTACATGTTTAGGTCATTGAGTTCAAATAGTTTAGTTGGTTCGGTGTAGCAAGTGCTTTTGTAGAGACTATACCGCCGTATCTGATGTGCCATAGCAAGACTGCTATGTGAGTATTTAATATTTATATCTTTGCTAGTTTGCTTTACGTGCTGTCATTCTTTCTCCTAGTAATGATGAAATGGAAGTGGATTGCACTGTATTTCGTGCACTAAAGGCCAAATTCTGCAACTGTGCTCAAATCCATAACTTACACTGCATCTAGTTGATATCGCCTTTTCAATAACACTTGTAGGTTGTAATGCTTAATAAATTCTTTATATCATTTGTAATTATAGGTTCTGGTGATTTCTGGGGAGACTGGATGCGGTAAGACCACTCAACTTCCCCAGTATATCTTGGAGTCTGAAATAGAATCTGGTCGAGGAGCCTTTTGTAGCATAATATGTACACAGCCTAGAAGAATATCAGCTATGGCTGTTGCAGAAAGAGTATCTTCAGAGAGGGGGGAGCCTCTTGGTGAATCAGTAGGCAGTTCTCCTAGATTTTTATTTTCAACTTCACATTGATTGTCAATTCAAAGTTTCTTCTCTCAACATAGATATGTTTTTGATAGATTGGATACAAAGTTCGATTAGAGGGAATGAAAAGCAAGAATACACATTTGCTGTTCTGTACCAGTGGAATATTGCTTCGTAGGCTTTTGAGTGACAGAAATCTGGATGGTATAACTCATGTCTTTGTTGATGAAATTCATGAGCGCGGCATGAATGAAGGTGTGTTAATGAGTTTACTTTTTCCTCTTTAGACACTATTGTCATTTGATTCTTGACTTTCATTCCCTTCCTTTACCAGACTTCTTGTTGATTGTCTTGAAGGATCTTCTTCCTCGCCGACAGGATTTGAGATTGATCTTGATGAGTGCCACTCTGAATGCTGAGCTGTTTTCCAACTACTTTGGTGATGCGCCCATGATTCATATTCCAGTAAGTCAAAGTTAAATACTGTAAAAAGGTCTGGAGTTCTGGTGTGGAACAGTGTGGTTCAAGGGTTGGTATTGTTGGAGAGTCTTGATGGATTGAATTTAGGGTGTGTAGTTTTCATGTGGCCTTAGAATTTGGATGACCTCCATGACTTAGATCCAGTAATGATTGTTTTGTCATTTTCTGCAATTTTGATTTAATTCATCTGATCTGTTTCCTTTTCATTTAATCTCTTTGTTTTGTTTAGTTTTCTGTCTGGATAATAAGTTTTCCTCTCCCAATTGAATTTTTGATTGGTTGAGGTGTTTTTACTTTATCATTGTTGTAGAAATTAATGGTATGATATAGCTTTTGCCAGCCTGAACTTATAAATAAGATGGTATCATGGTAATTTAACACTGTATTAGAGTGTGAGTTCTCACTGTCGCCAATTTTTTAGAAATTTTATACATGTGCATTGTTTTGTGAAAAGAATCTCTCCTGCGCATGTGAGGGGCATGTGAATTAACAGTATCTAATATACAGTGATGCTAATGGATCAATCTATCAGTCTAAAGTTGATTTTAGAGATCTTTAATCGACCATCTTGTGATGGCATCTATTGGTATTTGAATTCCCATTAGTGGTAACATTTCATATTTTGATTATTGATTGCAGAGTTCATCCATATTTCTTCTATATTTACTATTATTTGAACGAGGGGCGTTTTTGTTGATGCAGGGCTTTACATATCCTGTGAGAGCTCATTTTCTGGAGGATATACTTGAAATGACTGGTTATAAGCTGACTTCGTTCAACCAAATAGATGATTATGGACAAGACAAGATGTGGAAAACACAAAGACAACTAGCACCACGGAAAAGGAAAAATCAAATAACTGCATTGGTGGAGGTAGGAATTTGTTTGAGATGTGCTCTTTAAAATATACAGAATGCTCTTTAAAATTTTGTGATGGCATCTATTGGTATGAGCTGAGAAGTGCTCTTTATAAGCGTTTCTACTCATTTTTCCTCCTAACCTGACCACTTCGAATTTGATAATCTGACAGTAAAACCAGGTATAACGGGAAATTAACCATGTATAACAGGAACTTGAATATGTCATTGAGGAAGTACTTTTGGATTGAGTATTCTTGAGGGTCACTGGTTATGCCATCTTAACATCCTGTATACGGAATCTATATGCGTTGATTCTCCAGTGATTTATAATAAGTGGTTGTTAGGGCGTGCCCTCTCTGCTTCTTTCTTCACTCCCTTGTATTAACCCCCTTTGTTTGATATCCCAACATTTTGCACTTGTTTTTACTTGATTTTATGCAGAAGTGCATGGCAAGTTGTCTCAAGAAAAATCTCCGTTGTCACCACTTGAAAGTTTTTAATAGTGTTGTTTTTCCTCGTGTTTTGTATTTATCACTTAAAATGGCCAAAAGGGGTTTTCTGTAGATTGCCTAACAAGATTTTTTTACTTTGTAAATGCTTTATTGACAGGAAGCGCTGAATAAATCTAATTTTGAGAATTATAACTCAAGGGTGCATGAGTCATTGTCATCTTGGACACCTGATTGTATTGGCTTCAACCTCATTGAGGCTGTGTTGTGCCACATATGTCGCAAGGAACGTCCAGGGGCTGTATTGGTATTTATGACTGGTTGGGATGACATTAGTTGTTTAAGGGATCAAGTGAAAGCTCACCCGCTCTTAGGTGATCCTAATAGGGTTTTGTTGCTTACATGCCATGGCTCCATGGCAACCTCTGAACAGGTACATTACTTCCCAATTTCATAAATTATTTGTCATTATATGTTTTCAAAGATTTTTATCTTGTCCAAGTCATCCTCTTTCTTGTATTAAGATGCGAGAATCCTACTGTGCCTTTCAATATTAAAAATAATCGTCATAATAAAGGAGTGGGACTTTGGGATACAATTGTGCTCTGGAATCATATTGGATCAAAATAGCACGGAGGGCAAACCGATGGAACAAAAAATGAAATTAACTCCTGGAAGGGCGAAAATATAAACCCTGTTTTTCCATGTAGTTTATTTTTTATGCACTCAACTTTGTACTCATTAACAATATCTGAATTCAAAACTTATTTCCCAAAAAGGGCTCCATTGCATTAGCATTACACTTTTTCCTTGTATGATAGTATTAATTGAAATTTAATTGTTTACCTTCTCTTGCTTTATCCTGCAGAGACTTGTATTTGAGAGGCCACCTCCCAACATTCGCAAAATTATACTTGCCACTAATATGGCCGAGGCAAGTATTACTATCAATGATGTTGTCTTTGTTGTTGACTGTGGAAAAGCTAAGGAAACGACTTATGATGCCCTAAATAACACCCCATGTTTGCTACCTTCATGGATATCTCAAGCTTCTGCTCGGCAGGTAAGTACTATTTGTGTTTACATGTGTTGTATGTTTTCTGGAGTTTATTCTGTGTGCACCTGCTATGTATTTAAATTATGCCATTAAGCATTTTATACTTATTATTTATATATATATTATGTTGAAATGCATTTTACTCGCCAATATAATATATGTGTAAAGCTGTATCCAATAATGCAAAGATTTCTGGAGGTACTTGATTGATTTTGCATTTTCACTTGGTCAAGTTCCAAGTCAGTTTTTTCTTTAGTAATTATTGTTGATTCATGCATTTTCGTGTTGCAGAGAAGGGGTAGGGCTGGTCGTGTTCAACCCGGAGAGTGCTACCATCTATATCCACGATGTGTTTATGAAGCATTTGCTGAATATCAGCTTCCTGAACTTTTAAGAACTCCGTTGAACTCTCTTTGCTTGCAAATTAAAAGTTTGCAAGTAGAAAGCATTGGTGACTTCCTGTCTGCTGCTCTACAGCCACCTGAATCATTGGCCGTAAGGAACAACTTTTTAAAATTGTCTGAAATATTATTCTCACAATTGTTGTACTCAAGCATTAAGATATTAAGTTTAGGTGGTATTGCTAATTTGCTCAAGTTTGTTAACCGCTAACTGTTGACGAGTTTACATATTAAGTAATAAAAAAACATTTAATAGTCATTTTGAAGTCACTAGTATTTTATACAATCTGTTACTTCCTCAAGAACTTTTTACACTTCCAACTATGCATTTTACAGTTCAAAATCTACAATCTTTGGATTGTTGCAGCCATCGTGCAACGTTGTCTGGTGAAATTGCTGTTAACAATAACTGTGATCCTGCAACATTATTTTTCTCTGGATTCCAGGTGCAAAATGCTGTTGAATTTTTGAAGATGATTGGTGCATTAGATGAAAATGAGAACCTTACGCATCTTGGTATGTATATACTCCCTCTGCCCCAACTATTGTGTCTCATTTGACTTTTTGACACTGTTCATGACTTAACTTTGGCCCTACATTGTTGCAAGTATATAATATAACATAGAGTGAAGTTGGGTCTTCGTAGACTCGTTTATCACATATTTTTAGAATATACTATTTTATATAATTTTTACTTGTACATATTTTGAAATTTAACTGTTAAGTATATTGAACTACGTGGCCAAATGAAACAAGAAAAGTTCAATGAGATAGAGAGATTATTAGGTTTACATATTTATCTGTATCAAATTTTGTTACTCATTTATTTATTTTTTTGAGCATGTCGTATTTTTGTCATCGTAAATGTTATTTCAGCTCCTATTCATGATTTGCTCAGGTAAGTTCTTGTCGGTCCTTCCTGTGGATCCTAAACTGGGGAAAATGCTGATCATGGGTGCTATATTTCACTGTTTTGACCCAATATTGACTATTGTAGCTGGCCTCAGTGTGAGGGACCCTTTCCTTTTGCCTCAAGATAAAAAAGATGTAAGTTTAGCAGTATATTTCTTTACTTTTTGTTGTGTGCGTGCTGATTCCTTTCTTCATGAAGTTCTACTTTGAGCATCTTCAGACTCTCACTAGTGGCTATTACTTAGGAAACCTGTATTAATATTATGATTTGGCATTTGCTAATCTGATTATTACTACAAAACTATTGAACATTAAATGAACATTTAACTTTTTGAGTACTGGAATACAGCTTAATTAGCATGTGGGAATAGGTTTATCAACTTCTCACCTTAATCAATGCACATATAAAATGACAAAACCATTCTGTTACCCACATGGTGCTTGTCATTGGCCAATTCATGCATTGAACAGGATAAGAGAAATTTGGTTGGGCTCATCATATTTCATTACTCATAACAAAGTAGTATATCATACCATTTCCTTTTTCTTGGAAAAATAGTTTGGTAATGAAGAAGAATAATCTTAGTTTTTACATTGCATTTCTCTATCAGAGGATACGATTACGCATATAGATTACACTGGCGGCCATCTTTAAGCACTGATTCACATTACCCAATGTCACAGTTGGCTGGGACTGCCAAGTCCAGATTCTCAGCAAAGGACTATAGTGATCATATGGCTCTTGTCCGTGCGTATGAGGGGTGGAAAGATGCAGAAAGAGAAGGATCTGCATATGAATATTGCTGGAGAAACTTTCTTTCTGTCCAAACTCTTCAAGCTATCCATTCTCTTCGTAAGCAATTCACATACATCCTGAAAGATGCTGGATTGATAGACGTAGATGGAGTAACTAGCAACAGATTAAGTCATAATCAACCATTGGTTCGAGCTGTTATATGTTCTGGTCTCTTTCCTGGTATTGCATCTGTAGTGGTGAGTTCTATCATTTACTTATTTTAAACCAGGCAAATAAGTGCAATATGGCTAATATTCATGCTTGCGCCTATCTACAGCACCGAGAAACATCAATGTCTTTTAAAACAATGGATGATGGGCAGGTCATGCTATATGCGGTATGTTCTAAACTTTGTATATGCATATAATACTACCATATCTCATAGCCCATAAAAAGCTAGAACTGGAGCCATGCATAAGTATCACAGCTAATATAGATAGTTGATGAATTATAATGTTGAAGTGGAATAAATCATGGAACTGAACTATAAATGTAATAAGAGATTAAGTGTAATACAAGAGCTGTTATCCTCAGCAAGTGCAGTATTTGAGGCTCAGCTCCATATGCAGCACATGACCAAAAAATCCAATTCTTCAAATTTATCTTTTAATCCAATAGGTTAAATATGTTAGTCAAACCTCTCTTAACTGAATGGAGATGGGATTTCTAATTTGTTCCTAAACATTGATTTGGTCCAGAACTCTGTAAATGCTCGTTATCAGACAATACAATACCCTTGGTTGGTATTTGGGGAGAAGGTGAAAGTCAATACCGTATTTATACGTGATTCAACTGGGGTATCTGATTCCATTTTGATCCTCTTCGGTGGTAAAGTGGATTATGGCTCTCTGGTAATTTTCTTCACCTGCAATTTTATATTTGAATCATAAATTTTGAGTTGGTTTCATCTTATATAATCTTTAATTTGTTTTCTTTTAGGCTGGAAATTTGAAAATGCTGGGAGGATATATTGACTTCTTCATGGATCCTAGTTTGGCAGAGTGCTATGTGAAGCTCAAGGAGGAGCTTGATAAACTTATACAGAATAAGGCAAGTTTTCTGCATCCACTTTTGATAATTTTCTAGTTATGTTTTCTTTACATGAAATGCCCGACAAGTGGGCAATAAAATCCCTTGTGTTTCTGTGAGCTTCATGCCCAATTCATTGAAACATACTTGCCCTCCTTTTAGTTAGAAAGTACTTTATTGACCTGTGTTACTCACTTGTAGCAAGAGGAAGACGGGGTACCATTTTAATGTTCCGGGGAGACTTATAATTTGGCTATTTCATGTCTCCCTAGCAAACTTAATATTATTGTCAATTGTCGTGATGGCATTCCCTATATTGATATGCAGCTTCAAAATCCCGGGATGGACATCCAAAAGGAAGGGAAATACCTCATGTTTGCTGTCCAGGATTTGGTGGCAGGCGACCAGTGCGAAGGAAGGTTTGTTTTTGGTCGTGAAAGCAAGAAACCAAAAGAGCCCAGCAACGATGAAAGGTTCACAAAAGATGGGACAAATCCCAAGACCTTACTTCAGACTCTATTGCTGAGAGCTGGACACTCACTTCCCAAATATAAAACAAAGCACCTGAAGACGAATGAATTCAGGGGATTGGTGGAATTCAAGGGCATGCAATTTGTAGGAAAGCCAAAGAGAAACAAAGTTCTAGCAGAGAAAGATGCTGCTATTGAAGCATTGGCCTGGCTAACTCACACATCCGAGAATTATAATAATTATGAAGAAGATGCTAATTCCCGGCCAGATGTCACTGACAATATGCTGAAGCTTCTTGGCAAACGGAGGAGGTCAAAACGGCACCCCCGTTGAAGGTATGAGGTTACATACGGGGTTCGGATGGATAAATTTTTTTTTTTTTTTTTCTTTTTTCAAATTTATCAATAGAAGGGGGATAGGATAGATAAAATGATTTATCTAAATTAATTAGTCAGATAAGACGATCAAATCAGGTCTGTTAACAGTAGAGGATATAATAGAATGATGACATCCATATGGATGGACAAGCATTTTTGTATTTTTATGCTATATGTTATGGGGGAAAAGATTTTGGCCTTTCAGTATATTAGATTTATTAATGAATTATTATATACAGTATCTTTCTTGTTGCAATTTATTTTATTTTATTATGTTTATGGATCCTAGCTCAAAGGCATCATCAAATTAAAATTATTTTGGCAATTTCAGTGCTAGTCTTATGCCGTAACAAATACTTGATCTAAAATTTCATGTGACCAGGGATTGTGTGTATGTGGTGGTCTGCAATGCAATGAATCCATCAATTCATGAATGTACGGACAAACATTTAATTTTGACGCAAGTGATGTCAATCTAAAACATTCTTGTACACCTCAATTTTATAGGGCAGAAGCATCAAAACTTGTACATGAACGAACCATGCTTCTCTTGCGCCCTAAGAATTCATTTTTGCTTCTGTATCTACTCAAAACTAAACATTAATTCCAAATACATTAAGAGAAGAATGGACCTGCATTTACATTACATAGCTCTTTATTAAATTATCAAGAATCTCATACGCTAACAATTACACGCATATGAACAACGACACTCATCTTTTCAAAGAAATAAATAAATAAATAGTAAAAATGAACACCACTCATTACTTCATCGGGAAAATCTAGGCTCTATAATCTTCTCCCAGTGATGCAAACTTGTACTTGATATAAGCAATTATTGCCACAATAATAAACATGGCCACCTTAATATTCATCTTCAATGTCCTTTCATTGATGATCTCATCGTTTTCTTCCCCCACCATCTTATATTTCTTGGCCTTTGTCTTACCAACATATAATTCTTCATTCTTTTCGATATTTTCCAGAATATCCGAGGTTCGATCTTCCACCAACATTGCCTCATCACTGGGCTCAACCCAATGCGATCCTTCATAATTCTCTTCCTTTTCCTTATTAGTCTCTTCTGCAACTTTGTGGGCTAGTTCTTGAAATGCATCATAATTTCCTTTGTCAGACGAACTTTCATCATTCGTTGCTTCTTGAGCATCAACTTCCGAAGAATCCTTTGTCTGATCTCTAGGATGACTTGGTAACTGATCTAGAACATAATCAAGACTCATCGGTTCAGTATTATTCGTTTCAGATTTTTCTACTACCTCTCTTGGAACCTTAATATGGAGAGTTCCTCCTTGATAGTCAACTTGAAGTGAATTCATTTCACCGGCGGGAGCTTCAAATTCCTCATGAAAGCGACTCCATTTATTACCACCAACAAGACGTTCGCCCTCTACTATAATTGTATTATGGCCTTGTGTCCAGACCTTGATTTGCTCCTTCATAAAACCTAAATTCAAAAAAAAAAAAAAAAATGATATTTAAGACATAGTAGTAAAAAGTGAAATATTACCACCATATATATACACACAACAGATATTTATATGATAGAAATACCAACCTGGGAGATCAATGCTAAGAATGTGAGAATCATCGTCTTGTTTCCATTCCGACACGGGCTTGAAATCTTCGAACACTCGCCGGACAACACCACGGCCGCCGCCTGATCGTCTACGCCCAGCTGAAGCGCCACTCCCTCTTGGCTGCATCCCTGCCATGTACAGTACTATATAGTAGTAATTGTGGATGGATGATATAGATAGAAATATACTCTCTTTGGCCAATATATATAATGTTGCGGAGTATATATATATATGTTGGGATTTGGTGTAATAATAAAGTTAATAGTAGGATAATTAAGGTATCTGTGAGGATCAAGACAGAGATGAAGAAGCTGGCTACGTTCCTGCTTTGCTTTGTTTCATCCTCGTACGTAAACGTAAGCCAAGTAAAACGTTGACAGCGATTAATTAATTATAGTATATTACTTTCAGTTGCCTGCTTCATCACGGAAACGCATTTTTGCCTTATCATTTCCTCCTCCAAATTCCTTTGCCAGCAAGAATGGAATTTTCAACCTTTTTCTTTAATTTCTCTGCTTGGGAAAGCTGACCGTAGAATCTCTGTTTTAGTCAACCAGGTAACATCGCGTATTGTTGAATTTACATGCTACACTTGTTGAAACATCTTTTTCAACCATTGTTGTTTATAATTCAACAACGTTTCATTATTGTTAAATTTTGTATCTAGTGTTGTTGAATATATAGTAATATTTGAATTTTTATTGATCAGAATATCAGATAGAGCGGAACAAAAGGAGAGGATAAAGGGCAAATGGATTTGTTTTAGAAAAAATTGTGCTAATCCATCCACGCTAAGCTTAGGTTTTATTGTAGGCTCAAATGCTAAATGACTTTTTTGAATATGTCAATATGAAAAAGATAATACTATAACACATTTATTTGAATATCAAACCGAACCATAAGATATCCGGCAGAGTTGCTCATGTTTTTTAAAATACAAAAAATCAGTTTTCTAATTCTATTTTAGAGTGATTAAACTAATTCTTTATAGTTCTGAAAATGCAATAATCGAATAACATTTTATAGCGCCGATCCAAACACCCTCTATCTCTAAGGCCGCACCCATGTTAATTAAACAATTCATACGCATTTTATATAAATTAAACAATGTTCTCTTTAACAAGTAGACATAATGCCATGCAAAATATAAACTCCAACCACTTTTGTCATTGTACTATCCGTATTATCCTTTTAAATTATAATCCATTCTCTTTATAAAAATATACTATCGTTCCCATCCAAATAATATATACATATAACCAACAGCAGTTGGCTTGAGTGGATGAGGATCTAGTCGCTTAAGCAAGGTCTCGGGTTCGAGCCTTGTGTATGCAAAAAACTGCTTTGGGAGATGCGCCCTTAATTGCCCTTGCAGATCCTCGAGGGATTAGTCTTGGGTCCAATATGGCCCGGGATCCCTGGTATTCACCTAAAAATAATATATACATATATATCTTATATAGGATTTAAAAAGTAGTTACTCCGTTCTTTTTTAATTGCTCTATCCTGTTAGAAATAATAATTGCTCTATTCTCCCATTCATATTTTTTATTTTCCAACATTTGGTATCAGAGCCACCGATCCTAAGGGCTTAGATGGAAGATGGTGATGATGAAGATGAGGGTGATGATATTCCTAGATCATCATTAACAAGACCGTGGAAAAACTACGCCAATAGTGGGAGAAAAGTGCTCCTACACAAAGGATCAGAAGAGACGCTTTCATAGATCGTGAAGAGATGGTGCTTCACAAATTGAAGGTTGAAGAGAAGTGCTTCAACATGTTGATGAGAAGTGCATCAACAATTGAAAAACAAGGTGGTTGAAGAGATAGTGCTTCAACAAATTGATGAGAAGTGCATCAACAAGATTCGTGAAAAAACAAGAATATTGGAGAGAAGTGCTCAAATGGATGCGGGAGAGAAGTGCTCCAGCAAAATAATTTTATTAAATTTCTACATTAAAGGAGGATGTTAGAAATAATAATGTAGAATTTAAAATTTGAATTTGAATTAGATATGCATCTAAGTTGTTGCACTCTTTTGATTGTTGGTTGAGATTTATATGTTAGAAATATTTGTTTTGTGCACCTATAAAATAGGGCATTCTCTATGTAATTCATAGAAGGCAAGATTCATCGTGAATAAAATTATTTTGAGTCTTCTCCGTTCTCCCATTCATATTTTTTATTTTCCAACATATTCCAATAACTGTTTTCAAATAGCTGACTTTGGAGCTTTATTTAGTTAGGTTAGAGAATGATTTTGAAGGTAAGTCATGAGTTTTGTAGTTTGTAATATTTACTTTCATTATTACTTTATCATTTTTTATTTAACCTTGTAACGAATCATATAAAACCCTAAAGTCAGCTAGTTGAAAACAGTGATTGAAATGAAGCAATTAAAAAAAGAAGAGAATTAGTATAATCATATCACATTATACATTCATGCTCAATGCTCCATGCTCTGTCCATCTGAGTATCTGACCATCCATCCATGATCCATACATAACAAAAGTTAGCTTTAATTAATCAAATATTAAATTTGTAAATTTATTAGTAAGTGTTAAAAATTAGATTTTCCAGAAATATTTACACCTTTGAACATTTTTTTTGAGGGACCATTGAATCCTTTGAGCATTTAGTCCGACCACTTGATAATAATTTAGTTCATATTTTGAATAAATGATTTCGACCCTCTTTATTCCGTGAGGAATAAAGAAAGAAAAAAAAAAGAAAAAGACCTCCAATAAATAAAAATAAATATCCTATATTATTGATGGTAGGATTTTAAATTTTTTTTATAATGGGTATTTTTGTGAATTATTTTTAATAATTTCATTATCTTTCATTTAGAATAGTCTAAAGATTAAGCAAAAGGGATGAGACCTAGCCCATCACCCCTTTCTCTCTCACGCCTTTAATGCTCTTTTTTTTTTAAAAAAAAAAAATAAAAATTAAGCGGACAAAAATATAGAACAATCGAAAAAAAAAATAAAAAAAATCGAGAACAATATAATCAGCACATACAATACTACTATGAAATTTGAAACCTAAAAATGCCAACACTCTTCTTACCAACAACAGGAATATCTCAACTGCAATGAACGGAGCCCTTTATCCTGTCCATTCGCCCATGTCCATCCTCCCGCGTCCTTCTCCCTCCCGCCGCACTCTTCTCCCTCCTTTCCCTAAAAAACAACCCTTTCCCAAATTCCCACTATTTCGCATTTGCTGCGAGAGCGATGATACGCCTCGGAGGAAAGCCAAACCCAACCGCTCCATGAGCACCAATCCTCCCCCAAAACGCTCCAAGAAGCCTTCCTATGGAACCTCCAGGCGCTCCCTCATCAAGAAAACCTTTTCCCAGGAGCAGGTCGACTTCAAGACTCCGATTTCGACCGACCCCGTTGTTGGAATCATTGGAGGGGGCATGTCCGGCCTTGTTTGCGCGCTTTATTTGGAGAAGAGAGGCATCAAGTCTACTGTTTTTGACACGGTATGAGATGGGTTTTGGTCGCTGCGTTGAGTATTTGAGTATTGAATGTGGCTGGTTTGTTCAGCTAAGGCAAACAATTCAATGATGAAATATTATTACATTATGAATTTAAGTTGCGCACGAGCATGACTCGCGGACAGTGTTGTATCTGAGCGCTGGACAATGATTCAATTTACCTACAAAATCGATCAATTATGGATCACGTTCAACTGAGGCGTAATTCTAATGAATATTCGAAGTATGCTAAGAGTAGAAGAAATGGTAAATGAGAGCAGAAATACTACAAAAGGCTTTAGAAATGGTGCCCCTGTATAATTTTTAAATTTTTATTTTTTGACAATAGCTTTATTAATTTATGCATTCTGTACTAGTTCATGATGAGCAATACACCTTTATGTAGTTAAGCTTCCTACTTATTGACGTTAGGGAATTCATGGATTAGGGGGAAGAATGGGAACGAGAATGATTGATCCCCAGCCCTTAGTATTTGATCATGCGGCCCAGTTCTTCACAGTTACTGAACCCAAGTTTGCTGAGCTGGTTGATGTTTGGTCCGAGAAAGGTCTCGTTCGTGAATGGTGTGGTGTAATTGGAGAGCTCGAAGCTGGTGGATATTTTGTTCCATTTCCTTCTTCACCTCCAAGATACATAGGTGTTAATGGGATGCGCCCTCTTGCTGAATCCATACTCTCTGAGGTGCCTATTTTGATGAATTACATGACTCAACTTGTTTGTTCTATCAATTTTGCAAGTAGTTTCAATCCTTTGTTATTTTATGAACCTATTGTGTTTCAATGATAATTTTTGGAGTGTGCCAATTAATCTTTTTTGGGGTTCATTACCCTTTCCTAAAATATTCGTTATGTTATCTAATGATTGTAGTTTGAAATTTTTGAAAGTCGTCAGCACTCTTTAAATGGGTACTATTGCTTCACGAGATGAATATGATGAAAGTAGAATACTGGTTTTTATATTTAGAATGCAGATATGTCGCTTTTATATTGGGCATTTTTCTTTCCATTTTGTTTTTTCATGCTATAACTAATTTATATCGAGTATTCGAGTTTTAGTTACTTTCTTTCACACCATAGATATTCCACTATATCAATTCAGGAGTCTTTGATTGATCAGTTTTTAACTTGTCTTTTGCAAAGTGGAAGTTTTTGCAGTCTGAGTGCTTATATGTGGTAAGCTGCTTGGTGTTCTTAATGCCTAGTGCGAAAAGCCGCATCTTTCCATTTAAAGCGTCTAATCATAAAGTTGCAATTATGATCTGGGAGTTTGTTGACCAAGTTTGACCTACCTTATCATGCATTACACTCCTCATTCCTGGTTGATGGTATGGAAATAGATGTGTTACAGACTTCGATGGTGAATGTGGTGCGCCCTTGTTGGGTTAGTACGCTGGAGCCCTATAATGGGATGTGGTACTTGAGCGAGAAGGGGAAGTCTTGTGGATGCTTCGATGCAATTGTAATTGCTCATAATGGTGAATATCCTCCTTATGCTGTTTTGATATGTTGTATCCTTTACATTTATTTCATTGGTTTGGTAATGCCGTTACAGTTGTCCGGCGATCAGACCTTATCAAGTTAACCATAATTGTACTTTTTCCTCTACGATTTCTATCTCGCCATTTGTCCTGAAAATGAATTTTTGAGTGCACTACCTTTATTTCCCACTAGGAAAATGTGCGAATCGGCTTCTTGGAACATCAGGGTTACCACTAATTGCCAGACAAATGAAGGTTTGTGATATATGTTGTATTTGATGATATTTTTATGCATATGTCAACTTAAATTGTTTGAGAAAATTAATAAAAATGGCCTTGATTGGATTGATTTTTGGGACATTGGTTTTGTAGGAAAGGTGGCAAAATTTCCAACATGGGGCAGCCTATTTTGAAGTGTTGGGCGTGCCCACGCCTAAGGTCCAATTCACAGCTGTGGGGTCTATGTGTGAAGCATCAAAATTTGCAAAAAGATCCTTGGGGCTAAATTGAAGCATCTTAATCTTTGGGCATCAATTTTCAGATTTTTTGGCATCAAATCCTTGGGCATCAAATCATTGGGAATCAATTACAAAAGAATAATCAAAGGCATGATTTTGATGTTTTTGGATGCAATTGAGGGAGGCTTTTGGATGCAATTGAGGAGGCTACTACCATGAACATGCAAAAAGGGAGAAAGAAGAATTAAAAATTGGTCTTGTTTTGCTATAAATAGGAGGAGACCAAAGAGCAAAAACACACACACAACATACAAGCCACAACACACACACAACATACAAGCCACAACACACACACAACATACAAGCCATTACACAACACACACACAACACATTGGCCATAATTCCACAAAAGAGACATTGGCCAATTTTCCACCAAAAGAGGTTCCAACCATTGAAGAGCACTAGAGAGGAGACTCCATTCTTGTTGGCACTTACAAAATTGGAGGATTCCAAAGGGCAATAAGGATTCGATCCTTCGTGGGTGATTTTCTTGTTCTATTTCTATAATTGATTACCATGTTGGATTGTATGGATTTGGTTATGTTTTGGATGGATTGTGAGTAGTTTTCTTATCTAGTTTAGGTTTGAATTTGTGTGTGGATATGGAATTGTGAGACTTATTTTGTTGACATATTTTTATGCTTAATTGAATTGGGTATTTTTAATTCCTCTATTTATTATGTTTTAAATTGCTTGATTGATATAGCGGCCGCGTGTTGATTGAGTAATTTATTGCTAGATTGGGAAGTGCATCCGTAATTGTGTATTTTTCCAATCAAGTAGCAAACTAGAGGAAGAATACTCTAGTGAGGGATTAAAATCGGTTTTAAACACTACCTCGTAGGATTAGTGTTGAATCGAATTGGGTTTTTCTTGTGCTAAATGCTATCAAGTCATGTTATGCTATGGTCGTACCTAGTATTCACACTTGATTAGGGGAATGGCTTATGGTCGTACCTAAGCCATCGAATAAGTATGGAAAAATTGGTTGGGAAACGCTTGTAGACCAACTTTAACCAATTTAGTCAATTAGCCAATTAAGTTAAATGCATGTCAATGATCAATTCCATATCCAATACATAATTCATGCCTAAACTAGAGTTTTAATTATCCTAAAGAGCTCACTTTGTACCTTGCATTTGTTTTTGTTTTTGTTTAATTGTTATTTTCTTTTTACTAGTTTAGTTGAAATCAAATTCCCCCATCTTTATAAATATAAATATAATTTATAATTAATCAAGTGATTGAAAATAAACTCTTTGAGCAAGTTCCCTGTGGAGACGACCCTACTCACTATATATATTACATTTATTTATCTTCTTCTGTGGTGTAGGACTAATATTTAAATTGCAGCTTTGCGACGAGCTAGCAATTTTTGGCGCCGTTGCCGGGGACTATCGCCAAAAGAGGATTTTTCATACCTTGGTTAATTTAATATATATATATTTCTCTAATCTTTATTTCCACTTATTGGTATATGCCTCGCACAGATCGTGGTGGTGAAAAGAATTACGATCCAGAGATTGAAAAGACCGCACGCCGTTTGAGTAAAGAAGCCAGGGAACGAAGGAAAGAAGAGAAAGCGGAGGTGTTGACACCTTTGCTCAATTTGGAAATTCAAATAGCGGAGGATTCAAGTTCATCATCAGATTCTGAGGAAAGCGAAAAAGTGGAAGAGGAAACTGAAATTCCTCAACCTGCTATGGCACAACAGAGAACATTGAGGGAGCTAGCATCTCCTGACTTGGCTCAACAGCCACTCTGTATTACTTTTCCTACTGTGGCCGACAATGCGGCCTCTGTGTTGAAAACTGGACTAATACATTTGTTGCCTAACTTTCATGGTTTGTCAGGAGAAGAACCACACAAACACTTACAGGAGTTTGATGTGGTGTGTACAAGCATGAAACCAGCTGGTGTCACTGAAGATCAAATCAAGCTAAGGGCATTTCCATTTTCCTTGAAAGATGCAGCAAAGGATTGGTTGTTCAACCTTCCTGCAGGTAGTATCACCACTTGGAATGAGATGAAGCGTAAGTTTTTGGAGAAGTATTATCCTGCTTCTCGAGCTGCAAACCTGAGAAAAGAGATATGTGGTATTAAACAAGCTACAGGGGAGTCACTTTTCGAATACTGGGATAGGTTCAATAAACTTATTACTAGGTGTCCACAGCACCAAATTTCCGAGCAATTACTAATCCAGTATTTCTATGAAGGTTTAACCACTATGGACAGGATGCTTATAGATGCTGCAAGTGGAGGTGCACTTATGAACAAGACACCGGAGGAGGCCTGGGCATTGTTGAATAATATGGCAATGAATTCACAGCAGTTTGGGACAAGGGAAGTTGTTCCAGTGAAAGAAGCTGGGGAAGTAAGTTCTTTACAGCAACAATTAACTGAATTAACATCTTTTGTTCGTAAGCTTGCTGTAGGGAATGCACAGGTAAAGGCCTGTGGAATATGCTCAAACACGGATCATTCCACTGATGCTTGTCCCACGTTGTCTGAGGAAGTAGAAGTTAATGCAGCTGGATTTGTGCAAAGGAGGAATTACGACCCATTTTCCAACACGTACAATCCGGGATGGAGGGATCATCCCAATTTGCGTTATGGGAATCAACAAGCTCCTACACAACAACCTCCGGGTTTTCAACCAGCTCCACTGCCGCCACAACAAAGGGCAGCCCCACAAGCTCCCTTCCCAGGTAATTCTCTACATGATCTAGTTAAGAATATGGCAGCTAATATGTTGCAATTTCAACAGGAAACTAGAACAAGTATAAAGAATTTGGAGGATCAAATGTCCCAAGTAGTGAATGAGGTGCGTGATATGAAGCAAAGGGAAAAAGGAAAATTGCCTGCTCAAACACATGCTAATCCTGGAAATGTTAGTGCAATGACGCTGCGAAGTGGAAAGGAATTAGAAGGTCCAAAGGAAATCGTTTCAAAGGAAAAGGCAGAGGATGAAATTGAAAAAGAAATGGAGCAAGAAGCACAAAAATCAAGTGATGAGGTAAAATTAAATTTACCAATTACTCCAAAATCTAATATTGCTCCTTTTCCTCATAGGTTGGTGAAGCCTTCAAAGGGAGACAAGGATAAGGAAATCATGGAGGTGTTTAAAAAAGTGGAATTGAGCATTCCATTGTTAGATGCAATCAAGCAGATCCCTCGATATGCAAAGTTTCTCAAGGACTTATGTTCCAACAAGCAAAAATTGAGAGGAGATGAGAAGGTGATAGCGGGAGAAAGTGTATCCGCCATGCTTCAAAGGAAACTTCCACAAAAATGCGGAGATCCCGGTATGTTTGTCATTCCATGCAAGATAGGTAAAATGGAGGTAAAAAGGGCTATGTTAGATTTAGGTGCTGCTATTAATGTAATGCCTAGATCTATTTTTAACTCTTTGAACATTGGACCACTTAAAGAAACGGGCATAATAATTCAATTAGCGGATAGGACTAATGCATATCCTGAAGGGATTATAGAGGATGTCCTAGTTCAAGTTAATGAATTAATATTTCCTGTTGATTTCTATATTTTGGATATGCATGATGAAAACTCACCAAATCCTTCACCTATTTTGCTTGGAAGACCATTTATGTGCACAGCTAGAACAAAAATTGATGTAAAAACTGGAACTCTTTCCATGGAATTTGAAGGTGAAAAAGTCCAATTTAATATTTTTGATGCCATGAAATATCCAATCGAATCTAATGCTTTGTGTTGCATAGATGTTCTTGATGCTAATGTGCAGGAGGTCTTTAATTTAAATGGGAAAGATGACCTTGAGACAGCAATTATACAGAACCTTCGAGTCGATACTTTGGATGAAACACCAGTGGATGATGCTGTAAAGGAGATGGTTCAAGCTTTGCACTCACTAGAACCAAAACCATCAAGGTATGCTATTGTGAATTCCATACTTAAGAAATCTGACAATGGTCTTTTGCCATCGGTTGTGCAGGCACCAATCTTGGAGATGAAACCACTGCCACCCACTCTTAAATATACATTCCTAGGAGCTGAAAAGACCTTACCAGTAATTATCTCAGCTGCCCTATCTCCTACACAAGAGGAAAAGTTGATTCGTGTGTTGAGAGAACAAAAAGAGGCTATTGGTTGGCAATTAGCAGATATAAGAGGAATTAGCCCTTTCTTGTGCACTCACAGGATTGCGCTTGAAGAAGATACAAAACCTTTAAGGCAAGCACAAAGGAGACTCAATCCGGCCATGATGGAAGTGGTGAAGAAGGAGATCCTCAAGCTATTGGATGCAGACATCATCTACCCAATTTCAGATAGCAACTGGGTAAGTCCCATTCATGTGGTTCCAAAGAAGTCGGGAGTTACAGTGGAAGCTGATCATGATGGTAATTTTATTCCTGTAAGGAAGCAAACAGGTTGGAGACAATGTATTGATTACCGTAAATTAAATTCTGTAACAAAGAAAGATCATTTTCCCCTACCCTTTATTGATCAAATGGTTGAGCGTTTGGCAGGGAAGTCACATTATTGCTTCCTAGATGGCTTTTCAGGGTACTTTCAGATTGCCATTGCGCCTGAGGACCAAGAGAAGACCACATTCACTTGCCCATTTGGAACCTTCGCCTACAGGAGAATGCCTTTCGGACTTTGCAACGCCCCTGCCACCTTTCAAAGGTGCATGGTAAGTATTTTTTCTGATTATGTGGGGAAGGGGATAGAAGTGTTCATGGATGACTTTAGCGTGTATGGAACTGATTTTGACACTTGCTTAGATAATTTGGAATTAATTTTGAAAAGATGCAAGGACACTAAGTTGGTGTTAAATTGGGAGAAGTGTCAATTCATGGTAGAAGAGGGGATAGTCCTTGGTCATTTAGTGTCATCTAAGGGGATAGAAGTAGATAAGGCCAAGGTCGATATTATTTCTGCTTTACCCTACCCCATTTCGGTGAGGGATATTCGTTCTTTTTTAGGACATGCAGGATTTTATCGACGTTTCATCAAAGATTTCTCCAAGGTGGCTGCTCCTCTTTTCAAGTTGCTACAAAAAGATATCCAATTTGAGTTTGATGATCAATGCAAGAAGACCTTTGACAAGATTAAGGAGCTGTTGACTTCACCTCCCATTATTCAGCCGCCAAACTGGGAGCTTCCTTTCGAAATCATGTGTGATGCAAGTGACACCGCAGTTGGAGCTGTGCTTGGACAAAGAAGTGGAAGAATTCCTTGGGCAATCTACTATGCATCAAAAGCTCTAAATGGAGCCCAATTAAATTATTCCACTACTGAAAAAGAACTCCTAGCTGTTGTATTTGCTCTTGAAAAATTTCGATCTTATTTGCTTGGTACTAAAGTAATTGTCTTTTCTGATCATGCAGCTCTAAGGTACCTTATGACAAAGAAAGATAGCAAACCAAGGCTCATTCGATGGGTCTTACTCCTACAAGAATTTGATGTGGAAATTCGAGACAAGAAAGGTAGTGAGAACCTTGTGGCTGACCACCTCAGTCGACTCCCAACACCTCAAGAGAAATTATCTTTAAGGGAGTATTTTCCGGATGAACAATTGCTTTCAATTTCTAGCATTTCACCCTGGTATGCGGATTTAGTTAATTATTTGGTCACTAATCAATTTCCTATTGGTTGGACAAAGGCAAAGAAGGATAAGCTTAAGAGTGATGCTAGATATTACATATGGGATGACCCGTACCTGTGGAAGCGTTGCCAAGATCAAGTGATAAGGCGGTGTGTAAGTGAAAGTGAGTATGAATCCATTCTTAAATTTTGTCATTCCATGGAGTGTGGAGGTCATTTTGGTGCCCAAAGAACCGCAAGGAAGGTATTGGATAGCGGTTTTTATTGGCCTACCTTATTTAAAGATGCATATTCGTTTTGCAAAATGTGTGATAAGTGTCAAAGGGTAGGAAATATAACTGCTAGAGATCAAATGCCCCTAACACCAATGATGTTTGTTGAAATATTTGATGTATGGGGGATGGATTTTATGGGGCCATTTCCTAATTCTCATGGATTTTTATATATCATACTTGCTGTTGACTATGTTTCGAAATGGGTGGAAGCAAAAGCCACCCGGACTAATGATTCAAAGGTTGTTGCAGATTTCCTCAAGTCCATTTTCAATCGTTTTGGGATGCCTAAGGCGGTTGTCAGTGACCGGGGTACTCATTTTTGCAACAAAACTATTTCAGCTTTGTTTCGCAGGTATGGTGTTCTACACAAGGTCTCAACCTCTTACCACCCGCAAACCAATGGGCAAGCTGAAGTTTCCAACAAAGAGATCAAGGGGATTCTTGAAAAAATGGTGAGGCCGGATAGGAAGGATTGGAGCTTAAGGTTGGGAGATGCATTGTGGGCATACCGAACGGCATTCAAAACTCCAATAGGGATGTCTCCCTATAGGTTAGTCTTTGGTAAGCCATGTCATTTACCAGTTGAAATTGAACATCGTGCATTTTGGGCTGTTAAACAATGTAACATGAGTTTGAGTGAAGCTGGAGAAAGTAGAAAGTTGCAATTGCAAGAGTTGGAGGAGATTAGGAACGAGGCTTATGACAATGCCATGATTTACAAGGAGAAGAGTAAGAATTTTCATGACCAAAATATTTTGAGAAAAGATTTTAAGGTGGGCCAAAAGGTTTTACTTTATAATTCTAGACTCAAGCTCTTCCCGGGTAAGTTACGTTCTCGTTGGATAGGTCCATTTGTGGTGACTAATATAACATCTTTTGGTGCAGTGGAAATACAAAGTTTACACACGGAGAAGAAGTTTGTGGTGAATGGGCATCGTCTTAAGCCATATTATGAAGGATTTCAACCTCAAGTAGTGGAGGGAATCAAGTTTGTTGAATCCCATGAGCGTAATTGAATTAAGACGTCATTGCGTCTAGCCAAAGACCTAAAAGAAAGGCGCTTCTTGGGAGGCAACCCAAGTTTCATATTTAAATTTCGCTTTGTTTAGTTGAATTTTCGAGTCTTAGTTCGAGTCTAATAAAGTTTTCTTTGGTTTTTGATTTCAATTGTTGATTTCAGGAGCTTTTGGAGTTGCAGAGTAAAAATTGGTGTTGTGCGTGGGCATACTTAAGAGCAAAATTCATTCTGGAATTCATAAAGAAAAAAAAAAAATGGAAAAACAGAGTAATTAGAAGCCTTGTGCGTGGGCACGCATAAGGAGTAAAATTACACTGGAAATTGGGTTCAAGTGAAGGGGACGAACAGAATAATTTGAAGCCTTAGATGTGGGCACGCCCAATGAGGAAAAATATACTGGAGAATTGAGGAAGGAAAGGGATTTTGACAGCTTAAAAATATCCCTTAAGTGTGGGCATGCCTAAGATTGAATTATCTACTGCATAAAAATCCAACCTATGGCACAACTTATTTTCCACACTTTCATTCAAACATGTCTAATTTAAATCACTTGGGAACTGCTCACTTTAATCCAACCTGTGGAGACGAACCCTAACGCGCCGCCGCCCTCTCCCAGACACCGCCGGCCGCCCCCCTCGCGGCCTCTCTCCTTCTCTCTCGCGCTGTCTCTCTCACCTGCACTCGCCGCCGTCCACCGCCGCCTCCACGTCGCCTGAACCAGCGCCATCTCCAGGCATCCGACGCCCTCCACCAACTCCAACCTCCTCCGCCGACCTCGCGACAGCTCCGCCGACCTCGCGACAGCTCCGCCGACCTCGCGACGGCTCCGCCGACCTCGCGACAGCTCCGTCGCCCTTCGCAGCCCCTCGTCGACAGCCCCGCCGTCGTCTCTCAGTCGAACGCCTCTGTCTCTCTCGCTCGCCGGAGAACCACCACCAGCCCCTCCGCGCGCCACAGATCCAACGCCTCTGACCACCACCGCTGCCGGATCCGCATAACGCCGCCGCCCACGCCACCAGAGCCACCTCCTCTCTCCACCACTGGTTTCCAGGTCCACGCGCCGCCGCCTCCACAGCCCTCCAGCCAACCCCTCACTCGCCCCAGCCCCTTCGCAGCCACCGCCACCGCCGCCGTGCACCGCCTACCCGCCGCCGCCCTTGTGCCCAAATTTGGTGGTAAGTTGTTCTTCAACTTTTTGTTTTCAATTTGTGCCCTAGTTCTTCAATAGTCAAAATTCCAAATATGAATTGTTAAAATTGCTGTGGTGAGTGTTGAAATTGGATTAACAATTGGAAAATTTGATTTGGGGTTTGTTGCTTATCACTGTGTTGTTAAGGTTTGTGCACATAGCATAATTGGATTCAATTTGATTCAGGAATAGAAGTTGGATAATTGTGGAATCGTGTTGCTTGTTGGTCTGTTGGATAATTGAATCAAGGGAGTTCTGAATTATTTGAGATTTGTTTTGTCATGGTTTAGCATTGGACAGGATGTATTAGATTGCATATTTGTTCTTGGCATTGTTGGTATTTTCTGAGTGCAGGGATTTTCGAATGGGGAGAAACAACACCCCGGCTACTCGATCTAAAAAAACTGTTTTGGCACCTACGTCAAAAGGGGTTTCTAAACCCCCAACAACGAAGGGTCCAACAAAAAAGAAGAAGGCCACTACCGATGCCTCTCCCTCCACGAGTGTTGCAATCATTCCTCTTCATCCGTCTTCCGAGGAACCTACCACAGCTCGAGCAAGGAAAGGACAAGGGGTACACGTTCTCCCTACATCCCATGTAGGTGGATATCTCCACTCCTTCACTGCTAAGGAGCAAAAGAGGTATAATTCCATTGCCTCACGAGGCGTGTATTCTGGTAAGGCCATTCACTCTCCTACTCTTGAAAAACTGGGTATTAAGGATGCTGTCTCCAATTATCTCTCTCGAATAGGGTGGGACGCACTCATGACTTTTGAATATGAAAGCTTTAATGAACTAAGTCGTGAGTTTTACTCTACATTTACATTTGAGCTTCCACCTAAAATCTTTGATGTCTCACACCCGAATGTAATTAAATTTAGGCTACTTGGGAAGCCATTTCAGCTTTCCATAGCCGAGTTTAATCATCATTTGGGGCTTATTTCTGCTGAGGAAATGGACAGTGAAGTTTTTGTTACATCACCATGTGCTTTCATTGAACCGTTTGCTAAACATTTTGCAAGATTGTGGGGACATTTTACTTGGGACCCGACCGAAAGGTTTGAAGGCGAAGGCTTTGGAAAGTCTTTGAAAGATCCAGCCCTCCGATATCTACACAAATTCTTTGCTGCGACACTCTCTGGCCGAAAGGAGACTGGCAATATAGTTACCAAGACTGAATTTTACTTCCTTTGGTGCATGAAACAGGGAGTTCGACTTAATCTTGGTTATTTTTTAGCAATTACTTTCGGGGAAGTGGTTCGAAAAAAAACGGTCCTTGGTTGGATCCCCTTTTGTCACTGCTCTTGCTCTAAATTTAGGCGTATTAAATGGTACTAATGATGCTTCTATTTCTTCCTGGCAGTTACATAGAGCTTCCCCCATGGAATATTTGAACATTCCTTCTCTCCACAGAATGGGAATGATTGCCAAAGATGGAGACAGCTATACGCTCATTACTGGACCTGCCCCATCACATAGAGCAGCCGCTGCATTTGCCGCCTCTGAGGCCCTGTCTGACGAGCCACCGGACTACGAGGCAGAGGATGAGGATGTCCTATTTCTACCTTCCATTGATTCCACCGGCACATCTTCCCCGGGTTCTCCACTAGGCCCCTTTGTCCACATGGCAGTTGAAAACATCAAGCAAGAACTTGCCACCTTGAAAGCATCTCAGACCGAAATTCAAACTTCCCAGGCTCGCATTGAAGCAAAGATGGACTCTATTTTAGAGATCCTCCGGGCCAAACAATAGGCCCCGCGGGCGCCTCCACCTAATCCAGGGAAGTTCTTATCTCCTCCTCTTAATTTCATCTTTATTTTGCAATAGGGACATTGCATGATTTAGGTGTGGGGGGATTTTTAGGGATATGCTTACACATGAATATGATTTTTGAACTTCCTAGTTTGTCCTCTTGTGTTGTCTTGCCAAGTCTTATGTGCATTGCTTGACTATTGTAGAGTTTATCATGTTCTTAGTCAAATTAATTGAAGGGTATGCTTAACCAATTATTTAACCCCACTAGAATTTTGACCCTACTCACTATATATATTACATTTATTTATCTGCCTGCTCGATCTACACTTTCCATTTCATTCCAAAAATTCCAAAATTCCAAAAACAAGGTTTCTGTGTACTGTTCATCCTCCAGCCGTTTTGCTCAGGCAACATTCTCTGAATTCTGAGTTCATATTCGGTTTTGTTGGGTCGATTACATAGAGATTTATATAAAGTTCTTCCGATTTGGCCAAGGGATCAATTTTCTATGAATTTTTGAAGTTCTTGGTCATTTTTCACCAAAAATATTTTTCTTCATTTTTCTTGGGTTTGATCTTGTGTTTCACCTCACCATTTGGAATCACTTTCCATTTGGCAACATCAAATCATCATTTCCTAAGGGGTTATGCTGCCCGATTTACCCAAAATCGATTTCCTCCATCAAAAATCCATTCCAAACCCTAGAAACTAATATTCTGCCCACTGTTCAGAAATTCGGGTCACAGGCTGTTGAGATTTTGTCAAATCTGAGTCCATAATCTTGTTCCTCTCGTCGAATACATAGGTTTGCATATAAAGAACATAAAAAACGGACATCGGGAGCCAAAGTTATGGCCATTTGAAAATTCAAGCAAGTTCTTGATGTTCTTCACCAAAAATCCAAAAATCTCCATATTTTGCTTTTTGGTCTTGTGATTTTCTGTTTTCACTCACTTTGTGGATTGTATTTGCATTAATTATTGGTTTGTATGCTTAATTAGTTATTATGCAAGCTTAATCCGAGAGTGTTGAGTGATTATTGAGAGTTGGGATTAATTTTGGTTTGGGGTTTGTTCTTGAGTGTTCATAGTGTTCTTGCTTGAACTTGAAGAACATAATAAAATCTTCAAGTGTGTTCTTGATGAGTTTTGTTTGATCCAAGTGAGTTTATGCAAGGGTGTTTGTGGTAGGACCACCGAGTGTGTTTGTTTTCCCATTCCATTTCCTAATTTGGCTAAGCAAGTCACGGGCAATTTGGAGTATTGGGAGTGTAAAATTCATTTTTTTATTTGCTAAGGAACAAATTTGCAAGCTATTAATTCAAAGGGAGAAAGGGACATTTTGTTGGGGACCCTTGTACAAACCCGAATGGCCGGTGGTGTGTGGAAAAATCATCAATTGCACAATTGAGGAAATTGATCAAGTTGGAGCATTAATTGCACGTGGGCCCCACGGATTTATATGCACTTGGCCATTGCAAGACAACAAAAAATATTTCAACAATTGAGCCAAAAGTCAACAAGTGGGTCTTGTAAACTTGGATTTAGTAAAGTTTGGTTTAATTAATTGGGCAATCACTTTTATTGTTCAATTGATTAAATTAAATTGGGTATTTATTTCACTGTGCGATTTCACTGATTTGAATCACGAACAATTTATCGGGTTGAAGTTCCGTCAGTGTCTACACCTGACAGTGGAATTCCCCGAGGAATAAGTGCTTGTCACTGTTCCTCTGATTTATTTCACAAATCACAGGGTTGAAGCTCCGTCTGCAATTGCAGATAGTGGAGTTCCTCAACAGTGAATTTTTATTCGGCTACCCTTGATAGCAGTCAGACAGCTTGGATTTATTTATTTCTGGGTTTGTGTGTGAGGCAGATATTGTGAGATTCCGAGCGTTTTATTTTGTGAGGTTCTTACTTTGCACCTTAAAATTGCGAGGAATCAGATTTATTGCTTGCAGGCTGATTAAATTTGCAAACTATAATTTGTGCACTGCAATCACACACAGAATCTGTGCCTTTCATTGATAGAGTCGAACATTGCATTCTGATACTTGCACTGTGCGTCCAATAATTTTATTTTACTCACCATCTGATTGTTGGTTGATACGATTGAGCATTATCTGGATTATTAGGAACCAACCGGTGGAGAATTCGGACCTACAGAGAGAAACAGTTGCGAGATCACTCTATATATTTCAGTTGATTTTTCACTAACCCATTATACATATATCTAGTTTGTCTTTCTGATATGGCAGGAACCACTAGTGCTGAAATAATGGAATTACTGAGGAGCCTGAATGCAAGCATGGATTCCATGAGTCATGATATGAAAGAGATGAAGGCTGAAATGACCCACGAGTTCAAGAAGGTGAACCGCAAAATTGAGAAGGAAAATGCCAGTCTCTCTTCAGAGCTACATGGGGAGCTTAATGGCAAACTCGCGAAGGATCCGTGCAGCACATCTTCCTCCACTGACGAGCCTTCTGCGGAACAGGTTAAATTTGTCCATAATTCCTTAAAGCTCCCAAAGGTACATTCCTTCCATTTTTCAACTCTGATGATACCCAAAGAATTTCCAGTCCATGAGCAACATATTCCAGATGATAATTGCGTAATTTCTGAATCACATTCTGAATATGTTGATCCATTTTGGGAACATGCTGAAAATTTGAAACCAAATCCATATCGTTTGCATTTTTTAGAAAAATTGATTTTACCTGATAAAATGCATACTGATTATGGTAAATTTCATTACACTGGTAGAATCCCATTAAGTCATATGCGCTACTTAATATATTATTTGGGACTGAAAGGATTTAGGGTGCATATGCGAGCTCTTTAGGATAATTAAAACTCTAGTTTAGGCATGAATTATGTATTGGATATGGAATTGATCATTGACATGCATTTAACTTAATTGGCTAATTGACTAAATTGGTTAAAGTTGGTCTACAAGCGTTTCCCAACCAATTTTTCCATACTTATTCGATGGCTTAGGTACGACCATAAGCCATTCCCCTAATCAAGTGTGAATACTAGGTACGACCATAGCATAACATGACTTGATAGCATTTAGCACAAGAAAAACCCAATTCGATTCAACACTAATCCTACGAGGTAGTGTTTAAAACCGATTTTAATCCCTCACTAGAGTATTCTTCCTCTAGTTTGCTACTTGATTGGAAAAATACACAATTACGGATGCACTTCCCAATCTAGCAATAAATTACTCAATCAACACGCGGCCGCTATATCAATCAAGCAATTCAAAACATAATAAATAGAGGAATTAAAAATACCCAATTCAATTAAGCATAAAAATATGTCAACAAAATAAGTCTCACAATTCCATATCCACACACAAATTCAAACCTAAACTAGATAAGAAAACTACTCACAATCCATCCAAAACATAACCAAATCCATACAATCCAACATGGTAATCAATTATAGAAATAGAACAAGAAAATCACCCACGAAGGATCGAATCCTTATTGCCCTTTGGAATCCTCCAATTTTGTAAGTGCCAACAAGAATGGAGTCTCCTCTCTAGTGCTCTTCAATGGTTGGAACCTCTTTTGGTGGAAAATTGGCCAATGTCTCTTTTGTGGAATTATGGCCAATGTGTTGTGTGTGTGTTGTGTAATGGCTTGTATGTTGTGTGTGTGTTGTGGCTTGTATGTTGTGTGTGTGTTTTTGCTCTTTGGTCTCCTCCTATTTATAGCAAAACAAGACCAATTTTTAATTCTTCTTTCTCCCTTTTTGCATGTTCATGGTAGTAGCCTCCTCAATTGCATCCAAAAGCCTCCCTCAATTGCATCCAAAAACATCAAAATCATGCCTTTGATTATTCTTTTGTAATTGATTCCCAATGATTTGATGCCCAAGGATTTGATGCCAAAAAATCTGAAAATTGATGCCCAAAGATTAAGATGCTTCAATTTAGCCCCAAGGATCTTTTTGCAAATTTTGATGCTTCACACATAGACCCCACAGCTGTGAATTGGACCTTAGGCGTGGGCACGCCCAACACTTCAAAATAGGCTGCCCCATGTTGGAAATTTTGCCACCTTTCCTACAAAACCAATGTCCCAAAAATCAATCCAATCAAGGCCATTTTTATTAATTTTCTCAAACAATTTAAGTTGACATATGCATAAAAATATCATCAAATACAACATATATCAACTCCCCCACACCTAATCCATGCTTGTCCTCAAGCATATATCAAGACCAAATATCAAAAGTGCATGCCAAACCAAGTATCATTCAACCATGTCAAAGTTTCATCAAAATCAAGGTATGCAAAGCCAACTATCCTCACAAAATGGGAAAATATAATAAGAGATCACTCACCCTCAAGTGTTTAGGCTAGATTTCACTCAATATGCATAGAGAATTATCAATCCCATAGGCTTGCTATCAAATCACAGTAAATTCACATCTCAAATAAGAACATGATGCTCATAATCAAAGGGTCTTTATTAGGGTTGTAACGGGGCTAAGGTTGGGGTAGGAAAATATGGAATATGTAGGTTAAAAGGAATTGAGGAAATTGTCTAACCATCAAAACATGCTACGAAACATAAGTTGCACAAATTCTCTTTGACATCAATGATCATGCTGCTCTCAAAATAAAGAATTACACTTGCAGCTAATACAAACATGTCTGCCTCTCTCTCTTTTTTTCTTTTCTTTTTTTTTCTCTTTTTTTTTTTTTTTTTTTTTTTCTTTTTTTTTTTTTTTTGGTGGCTTTCAATAGCTTGGTACGTTTATGAGAGGAATTCCATTGTCTGAAAATTGCAGACAGAACTTCAACTCTTTGTTCATAACACTCCGGTTAGAGGAACACGTTCCAAACTATTTATTTCCACTGCCCTGGTATTTTTTTTTTTTTTTTTTTCATTTTTTTTTTTCATTTTTTTTTTTTTAGAGAGAGAGGCAGTACAATAACAAAATCAAATGTCGAATACAAAAACTCAATCAACTCACATCAAGTGCAACCTTTAACCAAAATCACATGTAATGATACTTAAACAAATTTCCTCATGTTCCTGGGGTTCAAATGAGTGTATGGCCATAATCGAAGAAAAAGGTCTCAGGCTAAGGGGTTAAACATGAACCAAGAAAAATGGATATATCATCAATAGGCTCAGAGTGGTTCACTAAAGGATAAACATGGGTCAAGGGAAAAACAAGGCCAAAATGGGGTATTCCTAGTGCCCTTATCATTTTATTTGCATCAAGATTCAAAAATGAGAGTACAATCAACTATGTATAATCAAGCAAGTTCTAGAAAATCAAGTCTCATGCGTTTCACACAACAAGAAAATTTGAGCAAAAATGTGATGGGTTTTTTTTTTTTTTTTTTTTTTTATGGATTTTTTTTTTTTTTTTTTTTCAAAAAAAAAAAAAAGGCTCAAATAGCTCACTTAGGGTTAAGTGATAGAAAACTAAGCATACCCTTCAATTAATTTGACTAAGAACATGATAAACTCTACAATAGTCAAGCAATGCACATAAGACTTGGCAAGACAACACAAGAGGACAAACTAGGAAGTTCAAAAATCATATTCATGTGTAAGCATATCCCTAAAAATCCCCCCACACCTAAATCATGCAATGTCCCTATTGCAAAATAAAGATGAAATTAAGAGGAGGAGATAAGAACTTCCCTGGATTAGGTGGAGGCGCCCGCGGGGCCTATTGTTTGGCCCGGAGGATCTCTAAAATAGAGTCCATCTTTGCTTCAATGCGAGCCTGGGAAGTTTGAATTTCGGTCTGAGATGCTTTCAAGGTGGCAAGTTCTTGCTTGATGTTTTCAACTGCCATGTGGACAAAGGGGCCTAGTGGAGAACCCGGGGAAGATGTGCCGGTGGAATCAATGGAAGGTAGAAATAGGACATCCTCATCCTCTGCCTCGTAGTCCGGTGGCTCGTCAGACAGGGCCTCAGAGGCGGCAAATGCAGCGGCTGCTCTATGTGATGGGGCAGGTCCAGTAATGAGCGTATAGCTGTCTCCATCTTTGGCAATCATTCCCATTCTGTGGAGAGAAGGAATGTTCAAATATTCCATGGGGGAAGCTCTATGTAACTGCCAGGAAGAAATAGAAGCATCATTAGTACCATTTAATACGCCTAAATTTAGAGCAAGAGCAGTGACAAAAGGGGATCCAACCAAGGACCGTTTTTTTTCGAACCACTTCCCCGAAAGTAATTGCTAAAAAATAACCAAGATTAAGTCGAACTCCCTGTTTCATGCACCAAAGGAAGTAAAATTCAGTCTTGGTAACTATATTGCCAGTCTCCTTTCGGCCAGAGAGTGTCGCAGCAAAGAATTTGTGTAGATATCGGAGGGCTGGATCTTTCAAAGACTTTCCAAAGCCTTCGCCTTCAAACCTTTCGGTCGGGTCCCAAGTAAAATGTCCCCACAATCTTGCAAAATGTTTAGCAAACGGTTCAATGAAAGCACATGGTGATGTAACAAAAACTTCACTGTCCATTTCCTCAGCAGAAATAAGCCCCAAATGATGATTAAACTCGGCTATGGAAAGCTGAAATGGCTTCCCAAGTAGCCTAAATTTAATTACATTCGGGTGTGAGACATCAAAGATTTTAGGTGGAAGCTCAAATGTAAATGTAGAGTAAAACTCACGACTTAGTTCATTAAAGCTTTCATATTCAAAAGTCATGAGTGCGTCCCACCCTATTCGAGAGAGATAATTGGAGACAGCATCCTTAATACCCAGTTTTTCAAGAGTAGGAGAGTGAATGGCCTTACCAGAATACACGCCTCGTGAGGCAATGGAATTATACCTCTTTTGCTCCTTAGCAGTGAAGGAGTGGAGATATCCACCTACATGGGATGTAGGGAGAACGTGTACCCCTTGTCCTTTCCTTGCTCGAGCTGTGGTAGGTTCCTCGGAAGACGGATGAAGAGAAATGATTGCAACACTCGTGGAGGGAGAGGCATCGGTAGTGGCCTTCTTCTTTTTTGTTGGACCCTTCGTTGTTGGGGGTTTAGAAACCCCTTTTGACGTAGGTGCCAAAACAGTTTTTTTAGATCGAGTAGCCGGGGTGTTGTTTCTCCCCATTCGAAAATCCCTGCACTCAGAAAATACCAACAATGCCAAGAACAAATATGCAATCTAATACATCCTGTCCAATGCTAAACCATGACAAAACAAATCTCAAATAATTCAGAACTCCCTTGATTCAATTATCCAACAGACCAACAAGCAACACGATTCCACAATTATCCAACTTCTATTCCTGAATCAAATTGAATCCAATTATGCTATGTGCACAAACCTTAACAACACAGTGATAAGCAACAAACCCCAAATCAAATTTTCCAATTGTTAATCCAATTTCAACACTCACCACAGCAATTTTAACAATTCATATTTGGAATTTTGACTATTGAAGAACTAGGGCACAAATTGAAAACAAAAAGTTGAAGAACAACTTACCACCAAATTTGGGCACAAGGGCGGCGGCGGGTAGGCGGTGCACGGCGGCGGTGGCGGTGGCTGCGAAGGGGCTGGGGCGAGTGAGGGGTTGGCTGGAGGGCTGTGGAGGCGGCGGCGCGTGGACCTGGAAACCAGTGGTGGAGAGAGGAGGTGGCTCTGGTGGCGTGGGCGGCGGCGTTATGCGGATCCGGCAGCGGTGGTGGTCAGAGGCGTTGGATCTGTGGCGCGCGGAGGGGCTGGTGGTGGTTCTCCGGCGAGCGAGAGAGACAGAGGCGTTCGACTGAGAGACGACGGCGGGGCTGTCGACGAGGGGCTGCGAAGGGCGACGGAGCTGTCGCGAGGTCGGCGGAGCCGTCGCGAGGTCGGCGGAGCTGTCGCGAGGTCGGCGGAGCTGTCGCGAGGTCGGCGGAGGAGGTTGGAGTTGGTGGAGGGCGTCGGATGCCTGGAGATGGCGCTGGTTCAGGCGACGTGGAGGCGGCGGTGGACGGCGGCGAGTGCAGGTGAGAGAGACAGCGCGAGAGAGAAGGAGAGAGAGTAGGTTTCTGTGTAAATTGGTTACAATTAAACGGATTATCAATCTCGGCCCATTTTTATCCGGGTAGCTCAATTTCTGTTCCCACACCTCGGATTCATCGGATAGTATTTTGGTGATGGTGTTGAGGAACCTCTTGGCACGTTGCTTAGAGCAGGGTCCTTCCGGGATGCTAAGTGCTACAGTTCCGGCTCCCATGCCATCCCCACCCCCTTGGGAAGGTTGATCCATCAACCGATCAGCATTTTCCTCATCCCTCTCGAACAGTGACAGATCTGCAACATTAAAGACAGGATTAATATGACCATATTCTTCAGATAATTGCAATTTGTACGCATTATTATTAATCCTTTCTAAAACTTTAAATGGTCCATCTCCTCGCGGAGATAATTTGTTGCGTCTGCTCGCTGGGAATCGTTCCTTTTTCCAATTGAGCCACACCCAATCTCCGGGATCAAGCTTCAGTTCCTTCCGACCACGGTTGTTATATTTGGCATAACCTTCAGCAGCTTTGACTAGTCTGTTCTTTACATCAGCATGCATTTCTTTGATTGCTCGCCCCCTGTCCCTGCCATTGCTAGCTCGTCGCAAAGCTGCAATTTAAATATTAGTCCTACACCACAGAAGAAGATAAATAAATGTAATATATATAGTGAGTAGGGTCGTCTCCACAGGGAACTTGCTCAAAGAGTTTATTTTCAATCACTTGATTAATTATAAATTATATTTATATTTATAAAGATGGGGGAATTTGATTTCAACTAAACTAGTAAAAAGAAAATAACAATTAAACAAAAACAAAAACAAATGCAAGGTACAAAGTGAGCTCTTTAGGATAATTAAAACTCTAGTTTAGGCATGAATTATGTATTGGATATGGAATTGATCATTGACATGCATTTAACTTAATTGGCTAATTGACTAAATTGGTTAAAGTTGGTCTACAAGCGTTTCCCAACCAATTTTTCCATACTTATTCGATGGCTTAGGTACGACCATAAGCCATTCCCCTAATCAAGTGTGAATACTAGGTACGACCATAGCATAACATGACTTGATAGCATTTAGCACAAGAAAAACCCAATTCGATTCAACACTAATCCTACGAGGTAGTGTTTAAAACCGATTTTAATCCCTCACTAGAGTATTCTTCCTCTAGTTTGCTACTTGATTGGAAAAATACACAATTACGGATGCACTTCCCAATCTAGCAATAAATTACTCAATCAACACGCGGCCGCTATATCAATCAAGCAATTCAAAACATAATAAATAGAGGAATTAAAAATACCCAATTCAATTAAGCATAAAAATATGTCAACAAAATAAGTCTCACAATTCCATATCCACACACAAATTCAAACCTAAACTAGATAAGAAAACTACTCACAATCCATCCAAAACATAACCAAATCCATACAATCCAACATGGTAATCAATTATAGAAATAGAACAAGAAAATCACCCACGAAGGATCGAATCCTTATTGCCCTTTGGAATCCTCCAATTTTGTAAGTGCCAACAAGAATGGAGTCTCCTCTCTAGTGCTCTTCAATGGTTGGAACCTCTTTTGGTGGAAAATTGGCCAATGTCTCTTTTGTGGAATTATGGCCAATGTGTTGTGTGTGTGTTGTGTAATGGCTTGTATGTTGTGTGTGTGTTGTGGCTTGTATGTTGTGTGTGTGTTGTGGCTTGTATGTTGTGTGTGTTTTTGTTTAATTGTTATTTTCTTTTTACTAGTTTAGTTGAAATCAAATTCCCCCATCTTTATAAATATAAATATAATTTATAATTAATCAAGTGATTGAAAATAAACTCTTTGAGCAAGTTCCCTGTGGAGACGACCCTACTCACTATATATATTACATTTATTTATCTTCTTCTGTGGTGTAGGACTAATATTTAAATTGCAGCTTTGCGACGAGCTAGCAATTTTTGGCGCCGTTGCCGGGGACTATCGCCAAAAGAGGATTTTTCATACCTTGGTTAATTTAATATATATATATTTCTCTAATCTTTATTTCCACTTATTGGTATATGCCTCGCACAGATCGTGGTGGTGAAAAGAATTACGATCCAGTATTTCTATGAAGGTTTAACCACTATGGACAGGATGCTTATAGATGCTGCAAGTGGAGGTGCACTTATGAACAAGACACCGGAGGAGGCCTGGGCATTGTTGAATAATATGGCAATGAATTCACAGCAGTTTGGGACAAGGGAAGTTGTTCCAGTGAAAGAAGCTGGGGAAGTAAGTTCTTTACAGCAACAATTAACTGAATTAACATCTTTTGTTCGTAAGCTTGCTGTAGGGAATGCACAGGTAAAGGCCTGTGGAATATGCTCAAACACGGATCATTCCACTGATGCTTGTCCCACGTTGTCTGAGGAAGTAGAAGTTAATGCAGCTGGATTTGTGCAAAGGAGGAATTACGACCCATTTTCCAACACGTACAATCCGGGATGGAGGGATCATCCCAATTTGCGTTATGGGAATCAACAAGCTCCTACACAACAACCTCCGGGTTTTCAACCAGCTCCACTGCCGCCACAACAAAGGGCAGCCCCACAAGCTCCCTTCCCAGGTAATTCTCTACATGATCTAGTTAAGAATATGGCAGCTAATATGTTGCAATTTCAACAGGAAACTAGAACAAGTATAAAGAATTTGGAGGATCAAATGTCCCAAGTAGTGAATGAGGTGCGTGATATGAAGCAAAGGGAAAAAGGAAAATTGCCTGCTCAAACACATGCTAATCCTGGAAATGTTAGTGCAATGACGCTGCGAAGTGGAAAGGAATTAGAAGGTCCAAAGGAAATCGTTTCAAAGGAAAAGGCAGAGGATGAAATTGAAAAAGAAATGGAGCAAGAAGCACAAAAATCAAGTGATGAGGTAAAATTAAATTTACCAATTACTCCAAAATCTAATATTGCTCCTTTTCCTCATAGGTTGGTGAAGCCTTCAAAGGGAGACAAGGATAAGGAAATCATGGAGGTGTTTAAAAAAGTGGAATTGAGCATTCCATTGTTAGATGCAATCAAGCAGATCCCTCGATATGCAAAGTTTCTCAAGGACTTATGTTCCAACAAGCAAAAATTGAGAGGAGATGAGAAGGTGATAGCGGGAGAAAGTGTATCCGCCATGCTTCAAAGGAAACTTCCACAAAAATGCGGAGATCCCGGTATGTTTGTCATTCCATGCAAGATAGGTAAAATGGAGGTAAAAAGGGCTATGTTAGATTTAGGTGCTGCTATTAATGTAATGCCTAGATCTATTTTTAACTCTTTGAACATTGGACCACTTAAAGAAACGGGCATAATAATTCAATTAGCGGATAGGACTAATGCATATCCTGAAGGGATTATAGAGGATGTCCTAGTTCAAGTTAATGAATTAATATTTCCTGTTGATTTCTATATTTTGGATATGCATGATGAAAACTCACCAAATCCTTCACCTATTTTGCTTGGAAGACCATTTATGTGCACAGCTAGAACAAAAATTGATGTAAAAACTGGAACTCTTTCCATGGAATTTGAAGGTGAAAAAGTCCAATTTAATATTTTTGATGCCATGAAATATCCAATCGAATCTAATGCTTTGTGTTGCATAGATGTTCTTGATGCTAATGTGCAGGAGGTCTTTAATTTAAATGGGAAGGATGACCTTGAGATTCATCGGATAGTATTTTGGTGACTTTTTTGATGCTTCACACATAGACCCCACAGCTGTGAATTGGACCTTAGGCGTGGGCACGCCCAACACTTCAAAATAGGCTGCCCCATGTTGGAAATTTTGCCACCTTTCCTACAAAACCAATGTCCCAAAAATCAATCCAATCAAGGCCATTTTTATTAATTTTCTCAAACAATTTAAGTTGACATATGCATAAAAATATCATCAAATACAACATATATCAACTCCCCCACACCTAATCCATGCTTGTCCTCAAGCATATATCAAGACCAAATATCAAAAGTGCATGCCAAACCAAGTATCATTCAACCATGTCAAAGTTTCATCAAAATCAAGGTATGCAAAGCCAACTATCCTCACAAAATGGGAAAATATAATAAGAGATCACTCACCCTCAAGTGTTTAGGCTAGATTTCACTCAATATGCATAGAGAATTATCAATCCCATAGGCTTGCTATCAAATCACAGTAAATTCACATCTCAAATAAGAACATGATGCTCATAATCAAAGGGTCTTTATTAGGGTTGTAACGGGGCTAAGGTTGGGGTAGGAAAATATGGAATATGTAGGTTAAAAGGAATTGAGGAAATTGTCTAACCATCAAAACATGCTACGAAACATAAGTTGCACAAATTCTCTTTGACATCAATGATCATGCTGCTCTCAAAATAAAGAATTACACTTGCAGCTAATACAAACATGTCTGCCTCTCTCTCTTTTTTTCTTTTCTTTTTTTTTCTCTTTTTTTTTTTTTTTTTTTTTTTTCTTTTTTTTTTTTTTTTTTGGTGGCTTTCAATAGCTTGGTACGTTTATGAGAGGAATTCCATTGTCTGAAAATTGCAGACAGAACTTCAACTCTTTGTTCATAACACTCCGGTTAGAGGAACACGTTCCAAACTATTTATTTCCACTGCCCTGGTATTTTTTTTTTTTTTTTTTCATTTTTTTTTTTTTTTTTTTTTTTTTTTTTTTTTTTTAGGCATGAATTATGTATTGGATATGGAATTGATCATTGACATGCATTTAACTTAATTGGCTAATTGAGTAAATTGGTTAAAGTTGGTCTACAAGCGTTTCCCAACCAATTTTTCCTTACTTATTCGATGGCTTAGGTACGACCATAAGCCATTCCCCTAATCAAGTGTGAATACTAGGTACGACCATAGCATAACATGACTTGATAGCATTTAGCACAAGAAAAACCCAATTCGATTCAACACTAATCCTACGAGGTAGTGTTTAAAACCGATTTTGATCCCTCACTAGAGTATTCTTCCTCTAGTTTGCTACTTGATTGGAAAATTACACAATTACGGATGCACTTCCCAATCTAGCAATAAATAACTCAATCAACACGCGGCCGCTATATCAATCAAGCAATTCAAAACATAATAAATAGAGGAATTAAAAATACCCAATTCAATTAAGCATAAAAATATGTCAACAAAATAAGTCTCACAATTCCATATCCACACACAAATTCAAAGCCTAAACTAGATAAGAAAACTACTCACAATCCATCCAAAACATAACCAAATCCATACAATCCAACATGGTAATCAATTATAGAAATAGAACAAGAAAATCACCCACGAAGGATCGAATCCTTATTGCCCTTGGAATCCTCCAATTTTGTAAGTGCCAACAAAAATGGAGTATCCTCTCTAGTGTGTCTCCAATGGTTGGAACCTCTTTTTGGTGGAAAATTGGCCAATGTCTTGTGTTTTGTGGAATAATGGCCAATGTGTTGTGTGTGTGTTGTGTAATGGCTTGTATGTTGTGTGTGTGTTGTGGCTTGTATGTTGTGTGTGTAGTTTTCTTATCTAGTTTAGGCTTTGAATTTGTGTGTGGATATGGAATTGTGAGACTTATTTTGTTGACATATTTTTATGCTTAATTGAATTGGGTATTTTTAATTCCTCTATTTATTATGTTTTGAATTGCTTGATTGATATAGCGGCCGCGTGTTGATTGAGTTATTTATTGCTAGATTGGGAAGTGCATCCGTAATTGTGTAATTTTCCAATCAAGTAGCAAACTAGAGGAAGAATACTCTAGTGAGGGATCAAAATCGGTTTTAAACACTACCTCGTAGGATTAGTGTTGAATCGAATTGGGTTTTTCTTGTGCTAAATGCTATCAAGTCATGTTATGCTATGGTCGTACCTAGTATTCACACTTGATTAGGGGAATGGCTTATGGTCGTACCTAAGCCATCGAATAAGTAAGGAAAAATTGGTTGGGAAACGCTTGTAGACCAACTTTAACCAATTTACTCAATTAGCCAATTAAGTTAAATGCATGTCAATGATCAATTCCATATCCAATACATAATTCATGCCTAAACTAGAGTTTTAATTATCCTAAAGAGCTCACTTTGTACCTTGCATTTGTTTTTGTTTTTGTTTAATTGTTATTTTCTTTTTACTAGTTTAGTTGAAATCAAATTCCCCCATCTTTATAAATATAAATATAATTTATAATTAATCAAGTGATTGAAAATAAACTCTTTGAGCAAGTTCCCTGTGGAGACGACCCTACTCACTATATATATTACATTTATTTATCTTCTTCTGTGGTGTAGGACTAATATTTAAATTGCAGCTTTGCGACGAGGTTTATAAATGTAATATATATAGTGAGTTCATATATATACAGGCAGATAAATAATTCAAGCAGACAGGAAGAAGATAAATAAATTCCAAAATTGCTAGCTCGTCGCAAAGCTGCAATTTAAATATTAGTCCTACACCACAGAAGAAGATAAATAAATGTAATATATATAGTGAGTAGGGTCGTCTCCACAGGGAACTTGCTCAAAGAGTTTATTTTCAATCACTTGATTAATTATAAATTATATTTATATTTATAAAGATGGGGGAATTTGATTTCAACTAAACTAGTAAAAAGAAAATAACAATTAAACAAAAACAAAAACAAATGCAAGGTACAAAGTGAGCTCTTTAGGATAATTAAAACTCTAGTTTAGGCATGAATTATGTATTGGATATGGAATTGATCATTGACATGCATTTAACTTAATTGGCTAATTGAGTAAATTGGTTAAAGTTGGTCTACAAGCGTTTCCCAACCAATTTTTCCTTACTTATTCGATGGCTTAGGTACGACCATAAGCCATTCCCCTAATCAAGTGTGAATACTAGGTACGACCATAGCATAACATGACTTGATAGCATTTAGCACAAGAAAAACCCAATTCGATTCAACACTAATCCTACGAGGTAGTGTTTAAAACCGATTTTGATCCCTCACTAGAGTATTCTTCCTCTAGTTTGCTACTTGATTGGAAAATTACACAATTACGGATGCACTTCCCAATCTAGCAATAAATAACTCAATCAACACGCGGCCGCTATATCAATCAAGCAATTCAAAACATAATAAATAGAGGAATTAAAAATACCCAATTCAATTAAGCATAAAAATATGTCAACAAAATAAGTCTCACAATTCCATATCCACACACAAATTCAAAGCCTAAACTAGATAAGAAAACTACACACACAACATACAAGCCACAACACACACACAACATACAAGCCATTACACAACACACACACAACACATTGGCCATTATTCCACAAAACACAAGACATTGGCCAATTTTCCACCAAAAAGAGGTTCCAACCATTGGAGACACACTAGAGAGGATACTCCATTTTTGTTGGCACTTACAAAATTGGAGGATTCCAAGGGCAATAAGGATTCGATCCTTCGTGGGTGATTTTCTTGTTCTATTTCTATAATTGATTACCATGTTGGATTGTATGGATTTGGTTATGTTTTGGATGGATTGTGAGTAGTTTTCTTATCTAGTTTAGGCTTTGAATTTGTGTGTGGATATGGAATTGTGAGACTTATTTTGTTGACATATTTTTATGCTTAATTGAATTGGGTATTTTTAATTCCTCTATTTATTATGTTTTGAATTGCTTGATTGATATAGCGGCCGCGTGTTGATTGAGTTATTTATTGCTAGATTGGGAAGTGCATCCGTAATTGTGTAATTTTCCAATCAAGTAGCAAACTAGAGGAAGAATACTCTAGTGAGGGATCAAAATCGGTTTTAAACACTACCTCGTAGGATTAGTGTTGAATCGAATTGGGTTTTTCTTGTGCTAAATGCTATCAAGTCATGTTATGCTATGGTCGTACCTAGTATTCACACTTGATTAGGGGAATGGCTTATGGTCGTACCTAAGCCATCGAATAAGTAAGGAAAAATTGGTTGGGAAACGCTTGTAGACCAACTTTAACCAATTTACTCAATTAGGACTAATATTTAATATCTTCTGCAATTGATAATCCATTGTACTTCTTCATTAAATTCCACTGTAACTCCCGACTTCTTTGGAACCACATGAATGGGACTTACCCAGTTGCTATCTGAAATTGGGTAGATGATGTCTGCATCCAATAGCTTGAGGATCTCCTTCTTCACCACTTCCATCATGGCCGGATTGAGTCTCCTTTGTGCTTGCCTTAAAGGTTTTGTATCTTCTTCAAGCGCAATCCTGTGAGTGCACAAGAAAGGGCTAATTCCTCTTATATCTGCTAATTGCCAACCAATAACCTCTTTTTGTTCTCTCAACACACGAATCAACTTTTCCTCTTGTGTAGGAGATAGGGCAGCTGAGATAATTACTGGTAAGGTCTTTTCAGCTCCTAGGAATGTATATTTAAGAGTGGGTGGCAGTGGTTTCATCTCCAAGATTGGTGCCTGCACAACCGATGGCAAAAGACCATTGTCAGATTTCTTAAGTATGGAATTCACAATAGCATACCTTGATGGTTTTGGTTCTAGTGAGTGCAAAGCTTGAACCATCTCCTTTACAGCATCATCCACTGGTGTTTCATCCAAAGTATCGACTCGAAGGTTCTGTATAATTGCTGTCTCAAGGTCATCCTTCCCATTTAAATTAAAGACCTCCTGCACATTAGCATCAAGAACATCTATGCAACACAAAGCATTAGATTCGATTGGATATTTCATGGCATCAAAAATATTAAATTGGACTTTTTCACCTTCAAATTCCATGGAAAGAGTTCCAGTTTTTACATCAATTTTTGTTCTAGCTGTGCACATAAATGGTCTTCCAAGCAAAATAGGTGAAGGATTTGGTGAGTTTTCATCATGCATATCCAAAATATAGAAATCAACAGGAAATATTAATTCATTAACTTGAACTAGGACATCCTCTATAATCCCTTCAGGATATGCATTAGTCCTATCCGCTAATTGAATTATTATGCCCGTTTCTTTAAGTGGTCCAATGTTCAAAGAGTTAAAAATAGATCTAGGCATTACATTAATAGCAGCACCTAAATCTAACATAGCCCTTTTTACCTCCATTTTACCTATCTTGCATGGAATGACAAACATACCGGGATCTCCGCATTTTTGTGGAAGTTTCCTTTGAAGCATGGCGGATACACTTTCTCCCGCTATCACCTTCTCATCTCCTCTCAATTTTTGCTTGTTGGAACATAAGTCCTTGAGAAACTTTGCATATCGAGGGATCTGCTTGATTGCATCTAACAATGGAATGCTCAATTCCACTTTTTTAAACACCTCCATGATTTCCTTATCCTTGTCTCCCTTTGAAGGCTTCACCAACCTATGAGGAAAAGGAGCAATATTAGATTTTGGAGTAATTGGTAAATTTAATTTTACCTCATCACTTGATTTTTGTGCTTCTTGCTCCATTTCTTTTTCAATTTCATCCTCTGCCTTTTCCTTTGAAACGATTTCCTTTGGACCTTCTAATTCCTTTCCACTTCGCAGCGTCATTGCACTAACATTTCCAGGATTAGCATGTGTTTGAGCAGGCAATTTTCCTTTTTCCCTTTGCTTCATATCACGCACCTCATTCACTACTTGGGACATTTGATCCTCCAAATTCTTTATACTTGTTCTAGTTTCCTGTTGAAATTGCAACATATTAGCTGCCATATTCTTAACTAGATCATGTAGAGAATTACCTGGGAAGGGAGCTTGTGGGGCTGCCCTTTGTTGTGGCGGCAGTGGAGCTGGTTGAAAACCCGGAGGTTGTTGTGTAGGAGCTTGTTGATTCCCATAACGCAAATTGGGATGATCCCTCCATCCCGGATTGTACGTGTTGGAAAATGGGTCGTAATTCCTCCTTTGCACAAATCCAGCTGCATTAACTTCTACTTCCTCAGACAACGTGGGACAAGCATCAGTGGAATGATCCGTGTTTGAGCATATTCCACAGGCCTTTACCTGTGCATTCCCTACAGCAAGCTTACGAACAAAAGATGTTAATTCAGTTAATTGTTGCTGTAAAGAACTTACTTCCCCAGCTTCTTTCACTGGAACAACTTCCCTTGTCCCAAACTGCTGTGAATTCATTGCCATATTATTCAACAATGCCCAGGCCTCCTCCGGTGTCTTGTTCATAAGTGCACCTCCACTTGCAGCATCTATAAGCATCCTGTCCATAGTGGTTAAACCTTCATAGAAATACTGGATTAGTAATTGCTCGGAAATTTGGTGCTGTGGACACCTAGTAATAAGTTTATTGAACCTATCCCAGTATTCGAAAAGTGACTCCCCTGTAGCTTGTTTAATACCACATATCTCTTTTCTCAGGTTTGCAGCTCGAGAAGCAGGATAATACTTCTCCAAAAACTTACGCTTCATCTCATTCCAAGTGGTGATACTACCTGCAGGAAGGTTGAACAACCAATCCTTTGCTGCATCTTTCAAGGAAAATGGAAATGCCCTTAGCTTGATTTGATCTTCAGTGACACCAGCTGGTTTCATGCTTGTACACACCACATCAAACTCCTGTAAGTGTTTGTGTGGTTCTTCTCCTGACAAACCATGAAAGTTAGGCAACAAATGTATTAGTCCAGTTTTCAACACAGAGGCCGCATTGTCGGCCACAGTAGGAAAAGTAATACAGAGTGGCTGTTGAGCCAAGTCAGGAGATGCTAGCTCCCTCAATGTTCTCTGTTGTGCCATAGCAGGTTGAGGAATTTCAGTTTCCTCTTCCACTTTTTCGCTTTCCTCAGAATCTGATGATGAACTTGAATCCTCCGCTATTTGAATTTCCAAATTGAGCAAAGGTGTCAACACCTCCGCTTTCTCTTCTTTCCTTCGTTCCCTGGCTTCTTTACTCAAACGGCGTGCGGTCTTTTCAATCTCTGGATCGTAATTCTTTTCACCACCACGATCTGTGCGAGGCATATACCAATAAGTGGAAATAAAGATTAGAGAAATATATATATATTAAATTAACCAAGGTATGAAAAATCCTCTTTTGGCGATAGTCCCCGGCAACGGCGCCAAAAATTGCTAGCTCGTCGCAAAGCTGCAATTTAAATATTAGTCCTACACCACAGAAGAAGATAAATAAATGTAATATATATAGTGAGTAGGGTCGTCTCCACAGGTTGGATTAAAGTGAGCAGTTCCCAAGTGATTTAAATTAGACATGTTTGAATGAAAGTGTGGAAAATAAGTTGTGCCATAGGTTGGATTTTTATGCAGTAGATAATTCAATCTTAGGCATGCCCACACTTAAGGGATATTTTTAAGCTGTCAAAATCCCTTTCCTTCCTCAATTCTCCAGTATATTTTTCCTCATTGGGCGTGCCCACATCTAAGGCTTCAAATTATTCTGTTCGTCCCCTTCACTTGAACCCAATTTCCAGTGTAATTTTACTCCTTATGCGTGCCCACGCACAAGGCTTCTAATTACTCTGTTTTTCCATTTTTTTTTTTTCTTTATGAATTCCAGAATGAATTTTGCTCTTAAGTATGCCCACGCACAACACCAATTTTTACTCTGCAACTCCAAAAGCTCCTGAAATCAACAATTGAAATCAAAAACCAAAGAAAACTTTATTAGACTCGAACTAAGACTCGAAAATTCAACTAAACAAAGCGAAATTTAAATATGAAACTTGGGTTGCCTCCCAAGAAGCGCCTTTCTTTTAGGTCTTTGGCTAGACGCAATGACGTCTTAATTCAATTACGCTCATGGGATTCAACAAACTTGATTCCCTCCACTACTTGAGGTTGAAATCCTTCATAATATGGCTTAAGACGATGCCCATTCACCACAAACTTCTTCTCCGTGTGTAAACTTTGTATTTCCACTGCACCAAAAGATGTTATATTAGTCACCACAAATGGACCTATCCAACGAGAACGTAACTTACCCGGGAAGAGCTTGAGTCTAGAATTATAAAGTAAAACCTTTTGGCCCACCTTAAAATCTTTTCTCAAAATATTTTGGTCATGAAAATTCTTACTCTTCTCCTTGTAAATCATGGCATTGTCATAAGCCTCGTTCCTAATCTCCTCCAACTCTTGCAATTGCAACTTTCTACTTTCTCCAGCTTCACTCAAACTCATGTTACATTGTTTAACAGCCCAAAATGCACGATGTTCAATTTCAACTGGTAAATGACATGGCTTACCAAAGACTAACCTATAGGGAGACATCCCTATTGGAGTTTTGAATGCCGTTCGGTATGCCCACAATGCATCTCCCAACCTTAAGCTCCAATCCTTCCTATCCGGCCTCACCATTTTTTCAAGAATCCCCTTGATCTCTTTGTTGGAAACTTCAGCTTGCCCATTGGTTTGCGGGTGGTAAGAGGTTGAGACCTTGTGTAGAACACCATACCTGCGAAACAAAGCTGAAATAGTTTTGTTGCAAAAATGAGTACCCCGGTCACTGACAACCGCCTTAGGCATCCCAAAACGATTGAAAATGGACTTGAGGAAATCTGCAACAACCTTTGAATCATTAGTCCGGGTGGCTTTTGCTTCCACCCATTTCGAAACATAGTCAACAGCAAGTATGATATATAAAAATCCATGAGAATTAGGAAATGGCCCCATAAAATCCATCCCCCATACATCAAATATTTCAACAAACATCATTGGTGTTAGGGGCATTTGATCTCTAGCAGTTATATTTCCTACCCTTTGACACTTATCACACATTTTGCAAAACGAATATGCATCTTTAAATAAGGTAGGCCAATAAAAACCGCTATCCAATACCTTCCTTGCGGTTCTTTGGGCACCAAAATGACCTCCACACTCCATGGAATGACAAAATTTAAGAATGGATTCATACTCACTTTCACTTACACACCGCCTTATCACTTGATCTTGGCAACGCTTCCACAGGTACGGGTCATCCCATATGTAATATCTAGCATCACTCTTAAGCTTATCCTTCTTTGCCTTTGTCCAACCAATAGGAAATTGATTAGTGACCAAATAATTAACTAAATCCGCATACCAGGGTGAAATGCTAGAAATTGAAAGCAATTGTTCATCCGGAAAATACTCCCTTAAAGATAATTTCTCTTGAGGTGTTGGGAGTCGACTGAGGTGGTCAGCCACAAGGTTCTCACTACCTTTCTTGTCTCGAATTTCCACATCAAATTCTTGTAGGAGTAAGACCCATCGAATGAGCCTTGGTTTGCTATCTTTCTTTGTCATAAGGTACCTTAGAGCTGCATGATCAGAAAAGACAATTACTTTAGTACCAAGCAAATAAGATCGAAATTTTTCAAGAGCAAATACAACAGCTAGGAGTTCTTTTTCAGTAGTGGAATAATTTAATTGGGCTCCATTTAGAGCTTTTGATGCATAGTAGATTGCCCAAGGAATTCTTCCACTTCTTTGTCCAAGCACAGCTCCAACTGCGGTGTCACTTGCATCACACATGATTTCGAAAGGAAGCTCCCAGTTTGGCGGCTGAATAATGGGAGGTGAAGTCAACAGCTCCTTAATCTTGTCAAAGGTCTTCTTGCATTGATCATCAAACTCAAATTGGATATCTTTTTGTAGCAACTTGAAAAGAGGAGCAGCCACCTTGGAGAAATCTTTGATGAAACGTCGATAAAATCCTGCATGTCCTAAAAAAGAACGAATATCCCTCACCGAAATGGGGTAGGGTAAAGCAGAAATAATATCGACCTTGGCCTTATCTACTTCTATCCCCTTAGATGACACTAAATGACCAAGGACTATCCCCTCTTCTACCATGAATTGACACTTCTCCCAATTTAACACCAACTTAGTGTCCTTGCATCTTTTCAAAATTAATTCCAAATTATCTAAGCAAGTGTCAAAATCAGTTCCATACACGCTAAAGTCATCCATGAACACTTCTATCCCCTTCCCCACATAATCAGAAAAAATACTTACCATGCACCTTTGAAAGGTGGCAGGGGCGTTGCAAAGTCCGAAAGGCATTCTCCTGTAGGCGAAGGTTCCAAATGGGCAAGTGAATGTGGTCTTCTCTTGGTCCTCAGGCGCAATGGCAATCTGAAAGTACCCTGAAAAGCCATCTAGGAAGCAATAATGTGACTTCCCTGCCAAACGCTCAACCATTTGATCAATAAAGGGTAGGGGAAAATGATCTTTCTTTGTTACAGAATTTAATTTACGGTAATCAATACATTGTCTCCAACCTGTTTGCTTCCTTACAGGAATAAAATTACCATCATGATCAGCTTCCACTGTAACTCCCGACTTCTTTGGAACCACATGAATGGGACTTACCCAGTTGCTATCTGAAATTGGGTAGATGATGTCTGCATCCAATAGCTTGAGGATCTCCTTCTTCACCACTTCCATCATGGCCGGATTGAGTCTCCTTTGTGCTTGCCTTAAAGGTTTTGTATCTTCTTCAAGCGCAATCCTGTGAGTGCACAAGAAAGGGCTAATTCCTCTTATATCTGCTAATTGCCAACCAATAGCCTCTTTTTGTTCTCTCAACACACGAATCAACTTTTCCTCTTGTGTAGGAGATAGGGCAGCTGAGATAATTACTGGTAAGGTCTTTTCAGCTCCTAGGAATGTATATTTAAGAGTGGGTGGCAGTGGTTTCATCTCCAAGATTGGTGCCTGCACAACCGATGGCAAAAGACCATTGTCAGATTTCTTAAGTATGGAATTCACAATAGCATACCTTGATGGTTTTGGTTCTAGTGAGTGCAAAGCTTGAACCATCTCCTTTACAGCATCATCCACTGGTGTTTCATCCAAAGTATCGACTCGAAGGTTCTGTATAATTGCTGTCTCAAGGTCATCCTTCCCATTTAAATTAAAGACCTCCTGCACATTAGCATCAAGAACATCTATGCAACACAAAGCATTAGATTCGATTGGATATTTCATGGCATCAAAAATATTAAATTGGACTTTTTCACCTTCAAATTCCATGGAAAGAGTTCCAGTTTTTACATCAATTTTTGTTCTAGCTGTGCACATAAATGGTCTTCCAAGCAAAATAGGTGAAGGATTTGGTGAGTTTTCATCATGCATATCCAAAATATAGAAATCAACAGGAAATATTAATTCATTAACTTGAACTAGGACATCCTCTATAATCCCTTCAGGATATGCATTAGTCCTATCCGCTAATTGAATTATTATGCCCGTTTCTTTAAGTGGTCCAATGTTCAAAGAGTTAAAAATAGATCTAGGCATTACATTAATAGCAGCACCTAAATCTAACATAGCCCTTTTTACCTCCATTTTACCTATCTTGCATGGAATGACAAACATACCGGGATCTCCGCATTTTTGTGGAAGTTTCCTTTGAAGCATGGCGGATACACTTTCTCCCGCTATCACCTTCTCATCTCCTCTCAATTTTTGCTTGTTGGAACATAAGTCCTTGAGAAACTTTGCATATCGAGGGATCTGCTTGATTGCATCTAACAATGGAATGCTCAATTCCACTTTTTTAAACACCTCCATGATTTCCTTATCCTTGTCTCCCTTTGAAGGCTTCACCAACCTATGAGGAAAAGGAGCAATATTAGATTTTGGAGTAATTGGTAAATTTAATTTTACCTCATCACTTGATTTTTGTGCTTCTTGCTCCATTTCTTTTTCAATTTCATCCTCTGCCTTTTCCTTTGAAACGATTTCCTTTGGACCTTCTAATTCCTTTCCACTTCGCAGCGTCATTGCACTAACATTTCCAGGATTAGCATGTGTTTGAGCAGGCAATTTTCCTTTTTCCCTTTGCTTCATATCACGCACCTCATTCACTACTTGGGACATTTGATCCTCCAAATTCTTTATACTTGTTCTAGTTTCCTGTTGAAATTGCAACATATTAGCTGCCATATTCTTAACTAGATCATGTAGAGAATTACCTGGGAAGGGAGCTTGTGGGGCTGCCCTTTGTTGTGGCGGCAGTGGAGCTGGTTGAAAACCCGGAGGTTGTTGTGTAGGAGCTTGTTGATTCCCATAACGCAAATTGGGATGATCCCTCCATCCCGGATTGTACGTGTTGGAAAATGGGTCGTAATTCCTCCTTTGCACAAATCCAGCTGCATTAACTTCTACTTCCTCAGACAACGTGGGACAAGCATCAGTGGAATGATCCGTGTTTGAGCATATTCCACAGGCCTTTACCTGTGCATTCCCTACAGCAAGCTTACGAACAAAAGATGTTAATTCAGTTAATTGTTGCTGTAAAGAACTTACTTCCCCAGCTTCTTTCACTGGAACAACTTCCCTTGTCCCAAACTGCTGTGAATTCATTGCCATATTATTCAACAATGCCCAGGCCTCCTCCGGTGTCTTGTTCATAAGTGCACCTCCACTTGCAGCATCTATAAGCATCCTGTCCATAGTGGTTAAACCTTCATAGAAATACTGGATTAGTAATTGCTCGGAAATTTGGTGCTGTGGACACCTAGTAATAAGTTTATTGAACCTATCCCAGTATTCGAAAAGTGACTCCCCTGTAGCTTGTTTAATACCACATATCTCTTTTCTCAGGTTTGCAGCTCGAGAAGCAGGATAATACTTCTCCAAAAACTTACGCTTCATCTCATTCCAAGTGGTGATACTACCTGCAGGAAGGTTGAACAACCAATCCTTTGCTGCATCTTTCAAGGAAAATGGAAATGCCCTTAGCTTGATTTGATCTTCAGTGACACCAGCTGGTTTCATGCTTGTACACACCACATCAAACTCCTGTAAGTGTTTGTGTGGTTCTTCTCCTGACAAACCATGAAAGTTAGGCAACAAATGTATTAGTCCAGTTTTCAACACAGAGGCCGCATTGTCGGCCACAGTAGGAAAAGTAATACAGAGTGGCTGTTGAGCCAAGTCAGGAGATGCTAGCTCCCTCAATGTTCTCTGTTGTGCCATAGCAGGTTGAGGAATTTCAGTTTCCTCTTCCACTTTTTCGCTTTCCTCAGAATCTGATGATGAACTTGAATCCTCCGCTATTTGAATTTCCAAATTGAGCAAAGGTGTCAACACCTCCGCTTTCTCTTCTTTCCTTCGTTCCCTGGCTTCTTTACTCAAACGGCGTGCGGTCTTTTCAATCTCTGGATCGTAATTCTTTTCACCACCACGATCTGTGCGAGGCATATACCAATAAGTGGAAATAAAGATTAGAGAAATATATATATATTAAATTAACCAAGGTATGAAAAATCCTCTTTTGGCGCCGTTAAAAATTGCTAGCTCGTCGCAAAGCTGCAATTTAAATATTAGTCCTACACCACAGAAGAAGATAAATAAATGTAATATATATAGTGAGTAGGGTCGTCTCCACAGGGAACTTGCTCAAAGAGTTTATTTTCAATCACTTGATTAATTATAAATTATATTTATATTTATAAAGATGGGGGAATTTGATTTCAACTAAACTAGTAAAAAGAAAATAACAATTAAACAAAAACAAAAACAAATGCAAGGTACAAAGTGAGCTCTTTAGGATAATTAAAACTCTAGTTTAGGCATGAATTATGTATTGGATATGGAATTGATCATTGACATGCATTTAACTTAATTGGCTAATTGACTAAATTGGTTAAAGTTGGTCTACAAGCGTTTCCCAACCAATTTTTCCATACTTATTCGATGGCTTAGGTACGACCATAAGCCATTCCCCTAATCAAGTGTGAATACTAGGTACGACCATAGCATAACATGACTTGATAGCATTTAGCACAAGAAAAACCCAATTCGATTCAACACTAATCCTACGAGGTAGTGTTTAAAACCGATTTTAATCCCTCACTAGAGTATTCTTCCTCTAGTTTGCTACTTGATTGGAAAAATACACAATTACGGATGCACTTCCCAATCTAGCAATAAATTACTCAATCAACACGCGGCCGCTATATCAATCAAGCAATTTAAAACATAATAAATAGAGGAATTAAAAATACCCAATTCAATTAAGCATAAAAATATGTCAACAAAATAAGTCTCACAATTCCATATCCACACACAAATTCAAACCTAAACTAGATAAGAAAACTACTCACAATCCATCCAAAACATAACCAAATCCATACAATCCAACATGGTAATCAATTATAGAAATAGAACAAGAAAATCACCCACGAAGGATCGAATCCTTATTGCCCTTTGGAATCCTCCAATTTTGTAAGTGCCAACAAGAATGGAGTCTCCTCTCTAGTGCTCTTCAATGGTTGGAACCTCTTTTGGTGGAAAATTGGCCAATGTCTCTTTTGTGGAATTATGGCCAATGTGTTGTGTGTGTGTTGTGTAATGGCTTGTATGTTGTGTGTGTGTTGTGGCTTGTATGTTGTGTGTGTGTTGTGGCTTGTATGTTGTGTGTGTGTTTTTGCTCTTTGGTCTCCTCCTATTTATAGCAAAACAAGACCAATTTTTAATTCTTCTTTCTCCCTTTTTGCATGTTCATGGTAGTAGCCTCCTCAATTGCATCCAAAAGCCTCCCTCAATTGCATCCAAAAACATCAAAATCATGCCTTTGATTATTCTTTTGTAATTGATTCCCAATGATTTGATGCCCAAGGATTTGATGCCAAAAAATCTGAAAATTGATGCCCAAAGATTAAGATGCTTCAATTTAGCCCCAAGGATCTTTTTGCAAATTTTGATGCTTCACACATAGACCCCACAGCTGTGAATTGGACCTTAGGCGTGGGCACGCCCAACACTTCAAAATAGGCTGCCCCATGTTGGAAATTTTGCCACCTTTCCTACAAAACCAATGTCCCAAAAATCAATCCAATCAAGGCCATTTTTATTAATTTTCTCAAACAATTTAAGTTGACATATGCATAAAAATATCATCAAATACAACATATATCAACTCCCCCACACCTAATCCATGCTTGTCCTCAAGCATATATCAAGACCAAATATCAAAAGTGCATGCCAAACCAAGTATCATTCAACCATGTCAAAGTTTCATCAAAATCAAGGTATGCAAAGCCAACTATCCTCACAAAATGGGAAAATATAATAAGAGATCACTCACCCTCAAGTGTTTAGGCTAGATTTCACTCAATATGCATAGAGAATTATCAATCCCATAGGCTTGCTATCAAATCACAGTAAATTCACATCTCAAATAAGAACATGATGCTCATAATCAAAGGGTCTTTATTAGGGTTGTAACGGGGCTAAGGTTGGGGTAGGAAAATATGGAATATGTAGGTTAAAAGGAATTGAGGAAATTGTCTAACCATCAAAACATGCTACGAAACATAAGTTGCACAAATTCTCTTTGACATCAATGATCATGCTGCTCTCAAAATAAAGAATTACACTTGCAGCTAATACAAACATGTCTGCCTCTCTCTCTTTTTTTCTTTTCTTTTTTTTTCTCTTTTTTTTTTTTTTTTTTTTTTCTTTTTTTTTTTTTTTTTGGTGGCTTTCAATAGCTTGGTACGTTTATGAGAGGAATTCCATTGTAATATATATAGTGAGTAGATTGGTTAATTGAATTCCAAAAATTCCAAAATTCCAAAAACAAGGTTTATAAATATTAGTCCACTAGAATTTTGACCCTACTCACTATATATATTACATTTATTTATCTGCCTGCTCGATCTACACTTTCCATTTCATTCCAAAAATTCCAAAATTCCAAAAACAAGGTTTCTGTGTACTGTTCATCCTCCAGCCGTTTTGCTCAGGCAACATTCTCTGAATTCTGAGTTCATATTCGGTTTTGTTGGGTCGATTACATAGAGATTTATATAAAGTTCTTCCGATTTGGCCAAGGGATCAATTTTCTATGAATTTTTGAAGTTCTTGGTCATTTTTCACCAAAAATATTTTTCTTCATTTTTCTTGGGTTTGATCTTGTGTTTCACCTCACCATTTGGAATCACTTTCCATTTGGCAACATCAAATCATCATTTCCTAAGGGGTTATGCTGCCCGATTTACCCAAAATCGATTTCCTCCATCAAAAATCCATTCCAAACCCTAGAAACTAATATTCTGCCCACTGTTCAGAAATTCGGGTCACAGGCTGTTGAGATTTTGTCAAATCTGAGTCCACATCAGTTCAGAAATTCGGGTCACAAGCCACAACACACACACAACATACAAGCCATTACACAACACACACACAACACATTGGCCATAATTCCACAAAAGAGACATTGGCCAATTTTCCACCAAAAGAGGTTCCAACCATTGAAGAGCACTAGAGAGGAGACTCCATTCTTGTTGGCACTTACAAAATTGGAGGATTCCAAAGGGCAATAAGGATTCGATCCTTCGTGGGTGATTTTCTTGTTCTATTTCTATAATTGATTACCATGTTGGATTGTATGGATTTGGTTATGTTTTGGATGGATTGTGAGTAGTTTTCTTATCTAGTTTAGGTTTGAATTTGTGTGTGGATATGGAATTGTGAGACTTATTTTGTTGACATATTTTTATGCTTAATTGAATTGGGTATTTTTAATTCCTCTATTTATTATGTTTTGAATTGCTTGATTGATATAGCGGCCGCGTGTTGATTGAGTAATTTATTGCTAGATTGGGAAGTGCATCCGTAATTGTGTATTTTTCCAATCAAGTAGCAAACTAGAGGAAGAATACTCTAGTGAGGGATTAAAATCGGTTTTAAACACTACCTCGTAGGATTAGTGTTGAATCGAATTGGGTTTTTCTTGTGCTAAATGCTATCAAGTCATGTTATGCTATGGTCGTACCTAGTATTCACACTTGATTAGGGGAATGGCTTATGGTCGTACCTAAGCCATCGAATAAGTATGGAAAAATTGGTTGGGAAACGCTTGTAGACCAACTTTAACCAATTTAGTCAATTAGCCAATTAAGTTAAATGCATGTCAATGATCAATTCCATATCCAATACATAATTCATGCCTAAACTAGAGTTTTAATTATCCTAAAGAGCTCACTTTGTACCTTGCATTTGTTTTTGTTTTTGTTTAATTGTTATTTTCTTTTTACTAGTTTAGTTGAAATCAAATTCCCCCATCTTTATAAATATAAATATAATTTATAATTAATCAAGTGATTGAAAATAAACTCTTTGAGCAAGTTCCCTGTGGAGACGACCCTACTCACTATATATATTACATTTATTTATCTTCTTCTGTGGTGTAGGACATATATAAGTGTGGTGTAGGACTAATATTTATCTTCATATATATACAGGCAGATAAATAATTCAAGCAGACAGGAAAATGCTTGGAGTAATCCGGATCAAAATTCTAGTGGGCTTACACTTATTGGACTACAAATAATTAAATGGACAAAGGGAGTGAAGAGCCCAATTCTCACCAGCCCAATCTGCATCCTCTTCATGGGCCGAGCCATCTCCTCGTGCAGCCCATTCCATGACCCAACAGAAAATCCCACAAGCCCAATTCTCCTTCACATGGCCCAAGCTGTAGCCGGCCCATTCCCATGCAGAACCGGCCCACCACTATTCAGCCCAAACGGATGCCGCTCCAGCCCACGCCCATGTCGATTCCAAGGGCTGGCTCCGATCATCTTCTCGGCGTCGCCTCAAGCTCCGGCCAGCCACCAACGTCGACAAGGCAACTCCTACAACTGGATCATCTCCGTCCCTCAGAGTTGTATCTTCATCGCCGGCGACCTCGTCATCCCTTCCATCACCTCCATCATTTTCGTCGTCTCCATCATCCCAAACCGGCAGCAGCTCTCCCTCTCCGATGTCCTTCGTCGATGCCAACGAGCTGCCCCCATCTCCGGCGAGCATTGCCATCAACAGTCTCCTCCGGCCTTCAATGGAACCACGGACAGCCCCGGGCTATCGACTAGCTTCTCCGACCCATCGCAAGCGCCCTCTCCGGTCACCGACCTCGGTGGACAAAACCCCAGAATTATTATCCCTATGCCGGCCAGGATGCGCGCTTCCCTCTTCACTATTGGAACTTACGGACAGACCTCGGCCATGCCTCCGATCACCATCTTCATTATTCCGGCCACCCCGAAAAGCGAAGCTACGGCAAAGAGGAAAACCCCGATTCGCCGCTATCTTCTCCGGCAAAGCATTCTTCGACTCCGGTCACCATGTCCGAACTCCAGACGACCTCCAGCAACCTCTGCCATGCCTTGGTCCGTCTCCGACCATCCTCCACCACTGCCAGCACCCATCGTCCCCATCGGAAGAAGGCTCCGGCAGAAGCTCCCATCGACTATGACGCCAACTACGCTATCCTCTATCCCATCATACGACGTCAAGCTCCATCACGCTCGAGAGTTCAGCATCGTCCTGTCGCCGAGGGTTCAGCGTCGTAGCATCGCCGAGAGCTCAGCGTCGTGCTTCAGTTGCTCAGCGTCGTCCTTCTTTTTGCTCAGCGTCGTCCTTCATGCTGCTCAGCATCGTCTTTCACTTTGTCTAGCGTCGTAGTTACTATTATTTCAACACTTGTTTTATTTCCTAGGATTGTTTAATCCTTGTTGCTAGTTGTTTAATTGCTTGTATTTTGGAATGCCTATAAATAGGCCATTCCCAACACTTTGCCATTAACCTTTTGGAAAGAAATAAAATGATGAACACTTGGAGAGTGTATTTTCTTTGTTTGAAAGGTCATATGAATTCTTCCACCAAGGTTGGATTCCTTTTGAGTATTTGAGGTGTGCTCAATCGTATCGACACCTTGAGGATATCGGTTGAGGGATTGATGAACACTTATGTGTTGGGCCTGAGAAGGGATTAATTATAAGTTTGTTTAATCTGGTCCTGTGCATCTGACCCGATATCACTTGTAGTTTGTGCTACTTTGTTAACATACTGTACCATGTGAACAGAGGCTTGATTTGAGTTCAATATGGGCTCTTATGGCGGCATTTGAAGATCCTCTTCCGTTCCATTCCCTCAAGTCTGGAATCCCTTTTGAAGGAGCTTTTGTCAAAGGAATTGATTCTCTTTCTTGGATGGGAAACAATACAGCTAAACTTTTGGGTTCGCAATCCAATGGTCCTCACTGCTGGACCTTTTTCAGTTCAGCAGCTTTTGGGAAGCAGAATAAAGTGCCTCAGGTAAGTTTGTTATTTAGCATCCATATGAACCTCAGAATGAAGTCCCAATTATATGCTCAGTACGTTCTATCCTAAGAGACATAGTAACCCAAGCGGTTTAAAATAAAGTTTGAGGAACATTCATAGAATGTGTAATGCACATGATTTGTTTTTCCATTTTTGTTGATAAATAGCCTCTTATCTTTTGAGTTTTGGCAGGAAAGCATTCCTTCTGCAACTGCGGAGAAAGTAAAGGAAGCCATGCTTAATGGCGTTGAAAGTGCTTTAGGACTACAAAAGAACTCACTTGAAAGCCCTTTCTACAGTCGATTACAATTATGGTTTGTATTAGCTAATGCAGTTTGCTACTTATATGGGTGTTAATCTGTGAATTTAACTACCCTTCGGCCTTCGTGCTTATTTCTTTGATCTTCTTTCCTATCTTCATCCAACTGTCAGTAGTTCGTTACTTCGATTTGCCATGGTGCTCACAATATTTACAAGTCATTTATGGAGCTCTATATATCCCTTCAAATTGTTGTAGCTTTAAGTCAGCCTAGTAAAATCTGATTTTGTTTTGTGTTTTTTCAAATGGGAAGAAGAGGTGAGAAAATTGTAGTGAGGGAGCAGTATTAGAGAACAAAGGCGACTTGATGATTCCTTGAATGTGTCTGTAATGTTGCTTTCTTCCTGTGGATGTGTATGTTTGAGTCAACTGTTTCATTAATACAGGGGTGCAGCTCTACCAACAAATTCTCCGGAAATTCCCTGCATATTTGATCCTCGTGGAAGAGCTGGCATATGCGGCGATTGGTTGCTGGGATCGAGCGTAGAGGCTGCAGCCTTAAGCGGGATGTCCATGGCTAATCATGCAAGTTTTCTTCTATCTTATTTCTGCTTGTAGAATGCAGCAGTCATTGGACTTATAGTGTTATTATCTATTGATTCATTAATTCACTCTATGCAACAGTTTGATCATACATTCCACCCAATATTAATAATGTTTCCAACCTCATTGTGCCTTTATTTCAGATTGCCGATTACTTCCAAAGTGATGGAACATGCCCGGATGACTTTGCTATTGGGTTGGAAACCGAATTTCAACCACTTAAAGGACATGATATTGGGCAGTTTCCCGGGCTGGAGTCTGAAGGACAAATAAACAAGGTCCCTGATTTGCAACTAATGGCGTAAAATCCACCACAGCGCCAACTACTGTCGGATTTCAATTTTGCACGAGTTTGATGCCCCGTCCATCAGTTTCTACAGATATGTACACGACTATTCAAATGTAGATGATGCTACCAGTCGTTTATTGTATGATTATGATTTACCACTACCAAAGTTGTCCAAGATGGAGATGCGGTAAACACGATGTTTGGTTAATGGTACCTAAAATGATGCAAATTATAGGCTGAATATCCGGGGAAAACAATTGAAAAAGAAAGAATTTTTTTTAAAAAAAAAATTGATTTATTTCAACTATACAAGAAAGCAAAGCCAAATGAAGGACCCTTAATGGCGATACATAGAATCTACTTACACTTTGGCATTCATCAGTTTCTCTTTTGGTCCTGAACTCCAAGAATATATATATTTTTCACATCAAAACACTACCATTGAAGGCGTGTGGATGGTATTCACACTTGAGAGGCAGTGGCTCACGTTGTCTAAGGTGTAGAGTTCACCGATATCTCCTGTGGCAGAGATGGAGCTTCTTGTTGTTCTACGTGAGAAGGAACCATAAGTCGCTGCAATGGTTTTAGTGCTACACTCAATTGTGCAAAGGAGGGGCGCAAATTTGGGTCCCTGGTGAAATGGATATATTTCAAATACTCTGGTAATATTGCGAGAAACATCATAAGCAGAAAAAGAAAATGTAAACATATTATGTGACCTACGTTTGCCAACATTCCCAAATTATTCTTGCAACCAGGGGATCCAGTTCTTTTGGAATGTCAAGCCTGCGATTCTGGAAACCAACTGCACCAACAACTTGCATTGGGTTCATCCCACTCCAGGGCAATTTCAGGGTTGCAAGTTCCCATAGAATAACACCAAAGCTATAGACATCGCACCTGTAATAGTCCAGAGTAACAAGTTCAATATTCTTTTTCTCCAGGGCAACTAACTGTCAACACAATAAAAAGCCTACATGGAGAAAATTGCCCTCCATATCCAAAATTAAGCAATTTCTTTAGCAGCTTTCAGATTACGATATCATATTAGCTTTTGGGTGATTACATTGACAACATGAGAGTTTAGAAGACATTTGTAGCTTTATTTAATAAGGATGAAGAGATAAATACCAACTAATCATCAGAGAGAATTTTCACAGTACTAAGAGAATATAACCCATATTAGCACAGAGGCACCAGGCAATTTGGCTTACTTTTCATTTGAAGGCTCATTCCGTAGGACTTCTGGAGCCATCCATTCGGGCTATGGATCCAACACCACAGCCCAAGAAAATAAAATATAAATTAATAGAGCATAAAACAGACATACAATGGAGGACAACATATCCAAATAAAATGACAGCACTAATAATAAAATTAATTCTTTTTATAGATAAACGAAAGGCTTACAGTTCCTGCAGTTGACTTGGATGACAAAAATGTATTGTGTTTCAAGCGTGACAATCCAAAATCACCCACCTGCATCATATTTTTGTAGATTTAACATAGTGCTGGATTAAAATAGCCACCAGAGATAAAGGACAAATAACAATTTGGATTTATATTAAAATAAAGACCTTTCATCAGTTCAATTATGTATCAAACATGAATTCTTTGATGGTTTTAGTCAAATTTCATACAATTGAACTGGACATGAATGAATTGAAAGAACATAAGTATAGCCACTTAAGAAAATTTGTAATACAAACGCAAAGGCATACCTTAACATTCCAATTGTTATCTACTAAAAGATTGGGAGATTTTAGATCGCGATGAACAATTGTTGGTGCGCTAGCATGCAAACAGTTCATGCCATTTGCCTGCAAGTATAACCGTCAGACTTCAAAGTATTGACCACAAGGTTAAAGTATGTATAATACACACGTCCAAGATCATTATCCATACCACATCAAGAGCCATTTTAAGTCTCCTCTTTTCATCAATTTGACAATGAGGGCGATGAATTATCCGATACAAACTTCCACTGAAAACCAACAAACACATAGGGCAGTCATTCATACTGTTACACTTTTAACAAAAACCAAGTTTTCTGTTGTAAACTTTGTAATCTGTGTTGCTCGGACTCTTCTAAAAGGGTGGAATACCCATGTCCCGCGGACACGACACTGACACTGGTACTTTTGTGGGACACGGCACAATCAAATGGCCCTTTTGGAGCACAATCCAAAATGGTAAGTGTCCGCCACATATCCCGCACCGGTGTCGGACACCCGTACCCGAGTCCGAGCAACATAGCTTGTAATATTAGAGATAGACAGAACATAGGGAACAATGCACAAAAAGAAGTCCCCAAGAATTGAGCTTTCTTGACAGAAAAATTTGAGTAGCAATTGAATTCAAGAATCCAGCAACTCTCACCGAGGCAGAAATTCAGTGATGATAGAGAGGTTTGGGGGCCGAGTTACTGCACCCATGAAAAGTACTACATTTGGATGACGTAACCTACGCATTATTCGAACCTGAGACAGAAAATGAAAATGTAAGTTGAACAGTTCTGTACCAAGCATTTCACCAGACTGTATAGAAGCTATCACAATTACATAGGAAAGTACGATTAAAACGAAGCAAAACTCAAGTACATGTCACGATTTCCCCCTACATCTTTTTTAGCAATAGCAAGCCCATGCCTTTCTAATGTTAAACTAACTTTAGCAATTAAGAAAGCAACTCACGCTCATAAAACACATATCACAAGAATGGTATATTTAGGAGGCGAACAAAAAAACTACATAGCTACATGCATAAGCACACATGATCATACTTGAGCTCCTTCCTTTTCTCAGGGTTAATCCATTTATAACCTGCAGTGGGCAGACAGACAAATATAGAACAGTAACAACCTTCTTGCGAACCTCCAGCAGATAATATGCCATCTAATGAGCCTTCAATTAAATATTTATTGAGGATATTCATGATTCACAAATATATGCTTTGTCACAAAAGAATTGCAATTTACAAAATATATCAATTATGAAATATCTCAAATATCTAGTATTTGAAGGTAAGTCAGAAGGGGAGCGTTACTTCTCTCTTGAATTCATCCAATGCAGCACCTGAGAAATCTTGGTCAAGGAATTTCTTCACAGCAACCTCCTGTTGCCCAAGCAATTGACAGTCAGAAATAACTAAGGGTGCATTTGGATTGATGGATTTGGATTGGAAAGAGGATTTGTGGAAAGGATTTGAAATCCCTCACTTTAGGAAGAATTTGAAATCCACTTGAGTTTAGTAGAACATTAAAGGTGGAGATTTGAAATTCATTCTTAAATCCTTCCATTACTCCAAACAAGTGGAAGGATTAAGGATTATGGATTTTAAATCCCTTCCCAAATCCCTCCATCCAAACATAGGATGGATTAACAATGCATGCATGATACAATAAAGTGTCACTAATAAATAGAAGGCATTTATTATCATTTATCATTTTCTATCAACCAGCAAACAAACTCAGGTAATCATCTTGTCTCACCACAGTTCACCTACCCACAGAACAGAATGATACTATGGGTATATAGTTTCCGAAGCCAAATTATCTAATTAAAATTTTTTACCTATATCATCCATGCTTGGTATCCCTCAAAAGTAAAAGATCTCTACCCTAAACCCCTAACAAATGCACAATTTATTCCAGATCACCAGTTGTTGCTAAGTCTTGACCACAGATCAAGTAAGAAATGAGCATGCTAAGAAGCATCGTTCTGATTTATGAATTCAATAATTCACGATCTATGCATTGTATTATATTGGTAAGTTATGAAGCATTAAAAATCGTTTTGACATAAACTATCCAAAAAATACTTTTACAAGCAGAGTTCTGATTTATGAATTCAATATTCACGATCTATGCATTGTATTATATTGGTGCATTATGAAGCATTAAAAATCATTTTGACATAAACTATCCAAAAAATACTTTTACAAGCTTAAATCATGATTTATTAATAATGACAAATGAGAAACTCAATTCCAGTTATCCAAAAAAAGTTTCAACTTCAAGCAAAAAGCATTATGACAGTTAAAAAACCACAACTTACAGTTCCATTCCAGTCAGCATGGTAGACCTCTCCATATGAACCTGAGAATACAATGTCAACACACAATCAGACTGGAGGGTCAATTGACAGTGACACCATCAATTTATCAATAATGAGCGAGCACATGGGACAGAAACCAGCGTGAAAGATCCAGAAGCTAAAGATTAAGATTCTATTGCAGGTCAGGAAAGAAACAGTGTTTAGTGATCCTGGTGAGACACGCGATAAGCTGACCAAGAAGTTCATTTAATGACAACATGCATAAACTATATAGAATATACAAACTAACTGGATAATGCAAAGCAAAACTATAAAAAAATATAACAAAATCAAAAGCAAGAAAATGAAACAAAAGCCACATAATTGTGTTACCTAGTCCAATCCTTTCGCCAAGGTCAAGATCTTCCCAGGCAATTTCACACTCAACAACATCATCAATTTCTGTATCGGCGTACCTATGTCTTAAATTAGATGAAGAACTTGCACCCTCAGCTTTTCTCGGTTCCATATTTGTCCTAATAAACCCGTCTTGCATATTTCGTTTATCCATGGGCAATCCGGGCATGTTGGTTTTTAGGCTTTCAGAATTAACTGCTTCACTTTTTATGACATCCCTACCCTCCCTGTGATAGGTTTCTTTGCCATGGATGGACAGTGTACTAGATCCACTTTCATAGGATGTAGAATAAGAGTCATTACTAGACAAAGTACTGAGGGCATCCACTCCAGGTTTATTTGACACATTTTCTGGTAATCTGGATGCTTTAGGTGGAATCTTTGAATTTCTTTCAATACCGGATGATGGGCTGATCTTATTAGCTACTTGGTTATTACTTGGAAATAAACCTTTTCCATAATCAAATTGATTTCCTGTAGGAATGTTGTTAGATGCACGATGATTTTTCCACATCAAGGGTGCAGGAGGCCTGTTGCTGACAGTGTTGTTCCTTGGAAATTGCATTTTACCAGCTTGATCATTCTTCACCACACTTTTGCCTGATTCTTTCATTTGGAAGGGATTGAGCTCAGCAAAAAGATTCCCTGAATCTTCGGAAATGTATGGAGTAACATTTACATTTATCCTGACACCATCCCCTGCAAAGTTGGATCCATTACCCCCTTTATATAATGAACTTCCAATTGCCTGCGGAATATTATGGTCCAATAGATTTGCAGGAGGCACTTTTTTGTTTAGTCCAGAAGTTCCAACTCCATCATTAGCACGAGCACCAAATTGTGGCTCTATTTTCGAAGATGTGGCCTCCAAAGACAAGTTATGTCCCCCCAAAACTTGTCCATGTTGTGTAGAAGAAACTTTGGTATCCATAGTTGTCTGAAGGCTAGGAAACTTACTGGATTCAGGAGTATCCTTTCCATTAAGAACATCTGATGGAATTAGGGTTCCAGGAGCTCCCATGAGATCAACAAAGTACTCACTGCAGGAAGAGAAAAAAATTATTTATTACAAGTAGCACAAACAATTAGAATTGAATAGGGTAATTAAATCTACGGCACTTCATGGTTTGGCCTAATTACATAAGTGTGGCATTTCTAACAGGGATTTCTTCTCTGGTAGAAGATTGCATATTAGTCTTCTATAGTTCCTACTCAAAGCAATTTATTGCATCAAGCAAGCGTTTTACAAGAAACGGAAGGACCACAAACTTACTTGGGAAATGAGTCACAAAAACTCTAGTATAGGTTGGAAATTTAGCATAAAACAAGCATTTAAAAAGTTTGTTAATTGTAGCCACTCAAATGAGAACCCACTCGACAGTGCCACTCAAATGATAAATGTAGCCAACCATAATTAGAAAGATTACTAAAAATAAATCATTCCAGACTCCGAAACAAGGTATTGCTCAAACTTCAATACAATGAAGTTTGTTAATCACACATACAGGATATGCATAACGTAAAACTTCAATCTAATTCCAAAAGAAATTCCAACCCCCTTTGGAATGAGAGGAGAAGCGTACTATTCATTATTCAATTAATGTTTTGTTAAATATCATAATAGATAGCGCTTTGAAAGAAATTTCACTCACTTTTGAGGATTATCACATTCAACCTGGACGTAAAAATGTAGGTTATGGTTTAAAAAATACCTGTCATCCTGAAGCTTGATAATGTTAATAGCATCATCCTCAAAACCAGTATAATGACTACCCTTAACAAGTCTACAAGGTATTCCAACACTATCGGCCAAAGCCTGCATGTATAACAACAAAAACAAATAAAACAACCAACAAGAAAAATATGACTTCATAGCATTTACATAACATGCCCTCCTCGGTAAAATTTACACGCATAAATTAACATAGGAAAGATGCTCAATAAGACTAATAGGAAAGATGCTTTTATCTATCAGCAGGATGATTTGCACCAAACAGCAACTGAAAGATGTGATATTTAATATTCCTTCTCTCCTGGAAGTGCACACATTTTCTGCACACCCTCTGTGAATTGTGATACCTTTGTCATCACACAATCACTTCTCTACATACCTCACTTCCTGGGAAAAAAAACTCTTTTCAGAGGTGGCAAATCCTAGCTAGGCCATCCTGTCAATTACACTTTAGTTCTCTTCAAGACAAAGTATTTTCCCTTCTCAACATTCATCGTGTCGAGTTGCAAAACTTGGACATCTCTTATATAACTTCCTTTTAAGTTTCTTGAACATTCAAAATTTTCAGGGTTTTTTCCACATCACTGTCTATTGTATTTTTCCCCTGCTTTTGCTTTTAACATGACTACATAAGGATCAAGGGCACTACACATGAAAAGATAACATTAAACATCACTAAACCTAGAGGGAACTGTTACTACATGGATCCTTTTAAATGCACTCAAATATTATTTGAGTGACCTCCTAGAGGATCTCATGAAATAATTAATATTACATCACTAACAAGGGCTACGGATCATGCCAGCTATATACAACCGATATGATATCTTCTCGTTACCCCCATCGTTTAAAATCAAGAGAAGGAAAGGTGTAAATATTTGAGATTTGGATCTTGCCTTAAATAGCAATGCACGGTGACGTGAGAGGCCAATTTTCAGGGATCCAATCGGAAGCACAATGGTGTGAAGAGATGTCCTTAATTCAATGCTCCTGTCCATCCATTTAGCTAAAACTATATTTGCATCACGCACAGGGCCACCCAGGTGCCCTATGACAAGGTCAGCTAATCTCTGTATAAGCAGAGAGACTTCAGTTGTAGGACGATCAAGGGCTATACAATGTGCTATCTGCATCAACTCCTCCAGAGCAGGATCTATTTTCCTGTTAACTATGACAACCTCATAATTAGAGCCTCCATTGTCACTTTCAAGATCTGTAAGAGAAGGCATGTCTCCTCGACTTGCAGCATCTGAGGATAAATTATATACATCATAGAAACCATCCACCACTCTCTCCTCGAAATCAAGAAAGCCAAAATTCTGACCAGAACATGAAAAACAAAATATGTTACAAAAAGGTGATGCACAATGCTCGCTCATCAATTCAGAATTTGAATAAACATCCATGTGTTTTCATAATTTCAGCAAAGAAATAAATTGCATGATCTCTGGATTTAAAATTTCAACAGAAAATATTGATTTAGAGGTTAATTCAAAGTGTTCATGCTAACATAAATGGCAAAAGTTGAAGTTATAAAGAATCTAGCTATAACCTCTTCATTAAACTGCACCAAAATTCCAGATGCCATATTCAACAACCTATGCTTTTGCAGGTTTAAGATCACAGTAATCATTCCAGGACATTAATATCCACTTAACAGCAATAGAATTTTTCATCTATACCTTCACGACAATACAGGGTTAAAATGTGAAATTATAGATGAAAATTAAAAAACTGCTATGGGGATAGAAATTCCCTTAGCAATATTAACCAAACAAACCCCTGCTCTTTCTAAATTTTCATAAAATAGGATTAAGTAAATAAAAAGATCACCTCACTTGCATCATAAACAAAATACGAACTAAGTGCACGTTCTATGAATAAGTACCCGTAACAAAATTGACCAGAATCTCAATACCTACAAAATTCTAGAATCGCAAGAAACAATTTCAAACAGAAATTATCGTCCGTAAGGAAATGTACATACGGGCATTGGTGTCGTCCGTGTAAATGGAGTATGATAAGAGTATCCAGAAAGACGGATCGTTCCTAACAATTAAACAAGCTCGCTACTATGCAGGGAAAGAGCAAGCAAAATAAACCCAAAAAAAACGATCCAAGATGCCACTATATCATTTTCCAAGTAAAAAAGCAGCTATATAAGGTCAGAAGGGTAAGGTATCGAATTGAACTAACCCAATAGCGGCGGGATAAAACATCGGCAGCTCCGTTGGGGTAATCAGAGGTACGGATCGGAGTCTTATCGGAGTCAACAAGGGTAGAATCCTGACCAGATGAGGAGACGCTGAGAGCCATAGCTAATTGAACCTCGAACTCCTCGACGGAGGCGTAATAATCCTGCGAGGGATGCAGGTGCTGGGGATTAGCATCAGTAACGGCGGCGGTGGCGGTAGGGGTGGGGGACGAAGAAGAGGCGGGGCGAGCATCGGTGGAGCAAGAGGAAGATTGCGGCGGTGGCGGTGGTTGTTGAGGAGTCTCATTAGAACGGTTGGGGTGGTGATGAAGCTTCTTGAAAATGTGTTTCATCTCGCCTGAGGTGTTTTCTTCTTCGCGTCTCTCTCTCCCCTCTCTCTCTCTTTCTATCTCTATAGTGTCTCCATATGGTCATGACCTCGGTCATTTATCATTTATTTATTTATTAAACAAAAAGTGATCATTAATCAAATTAATTAAAAAAAAGGTAACCAAAAAAAATTAATTAAAAAAAAAAATAGAAGTATACGACAATACTAAAATAATTGTGGTGAGGGGTAATATGGTGTTTTTCGTTAGGGAGTTTTGTTCATAAAAATGAAGGGAATTCATATCGGTTTATTGAAAAAATAATGAAAGTTGACAAGAATCTTTTTAATAAATGATCATTTACATATATCTATCATTTTACTAATATAAACCGTCTATTTTTAATTAGAGAATAAAATGGACATTGAATAAAAAAAATATTTTTCTCCAAAAATATTAATTTGAAGTATTTCAGGTTTACTCATTTTCTTCCAGTTTGGCGGTTTTAAAATTCTCAAACAAAGATTAAGTAATTAGATACTCCCTCCGTTTTTTTATATCTTCTCCATTTCTTCTCTGCACGCAATCCAATATACATTTTCAATCATTAATAACTCAAATAATATACAAGTAAAAATTATAAAAATTTGATATTATAAAACTGCGAGATTAAATGAATCCAACAATATCTCAATTGACTATGTTTTATCTTACACAACTATGCTAAAAAGTTGAATCAAAATTACTTAATTAATAGTATCAACTATGCAAATGGTAAGGTTATAAAAAAACGGAGGGAGTATAATCATACAAATACAACATATATGAAAATACCCCACAAATTAAAGTATAGAGGCCATGAAATTAATCGATGAAGGAACAAGTGATTTTTCCTATCAAGTTCAGTGTTGGACAAAATCCAAGAAGGGAAATGAAAGAAATTAAATAAGAGGAAATGAGTATAGGATGCCAGTCCATTACATTACATGAAAGTAAATTTATTTAATGAGCAATTGGGACTCTGTGGTCAGGTCTCAAGAGGAATGAATTATCAATTATTTATGTGGTCCAACTCAACTGTTGAAATGTTCCTTCCTCCTCTAACGACGGCCAATTCAATCTACTTCCTCATCAACAACAATTTTCATTTGCCTCATCAGCATTCTTGTACTATTATATATGAGCCAGAATGAGTAAATAAATACTCATACTCATGCACAAAAAAAAAAAGAAAAGAATGACAGTTATAACATGTATCATCACAAGCAGACGACACTCCCAAATTAAACAACTCCAGAGTAAGTCTTCCACAACAAAATTTTCGAATACACATTAATTCACAAGCAAACATTAAGTCAAAGCAATAAATATCATATCTACCCATAGGCCTTTTGTCTGAATGAGTTATCTACTAATTATTATGGGACATTTAGTTGGTATGGGCCAATTTGGGACATCTCCAATACGACGGTCATGCATGAATGAATCAAATACCTTGATTGTCCCATTCTGTAAAAGAGTTTTTTTTTTTAATTATGGAATGATCAAATACAGCCTCGATCACTTCACATGTTGTCCTGTCCGAAAGACAGACAGACCCAACATCATAAAATCACTCATCACCAACACCCTTGATCAGAGTAATGACACCAGTTTTCCTGCCAAACCAACGGCTGCTGCAGCCAAACAAAGTGCAAAACGCCTGCAGCATCAGCAACATCACCACCACTAACGTAACAATCACCTTTACGTATGGCATCACCGAAGCAGCACATTCCTGCACCTTCCTTTTAGCCCTAACTCTCCATTTATTACCATACATCTCGTTGATCTCTGCAATGGCCCTTCCAATGCTGGACTTGTCAGCAGCATTCCCTTCACCTCCCCCCATCGTCGTCGATCTCCTTATCCCGTTGAAGAACCCGACGACTTCCCCATTGGGGAGTTCCCCTTTCAGAATTTTCGATTCCCGCAGGATCTCCACATCCTTCTCCGTGTCGATCATCCCACACATCAGGTCCACATATTCCGCGAGTTCCAGAGCCGATTCCGGCTTCGCGGATGCAGCTTCGTATGCCAACAAGTTCCTCAGAACGGTTTCCGTGTGAGCGGTCATGGCGAGCTCCGGGAGGTACAGGATCTTCGCTCCCCTGTCGAAGTTGGCATCCCGGATTCCCCCGGAGGTCAGCTTAAATGTTATCTTAAGAGTTTCGGACATTTCTGTAACAGAGGGGATGTCGATCTGCTCGACGGGAGGGATTGGCGGTTCGGGTCCCCGCAGGGCCGAAACCTGGTCCCATGGCACCTGACCGATGATTGTTAGAAAGCGATTCACGTTCCCCGCACCTGGCACGCCCAGCTCATCCAAAAGTCTCGGAATCTGCATCACAGTTTCCGCCACTGAACTGGAAGGAGCGATTCTCCTCTGGTGCGGCTTGTTGGACTTTGGAATAATAAAACCAGCCGAACGACCCATGTGATGCAGCAAATGTGCGAGGGCGGTGTCTCTTGTTATCGTCTGTTTGTCGTCGCCGCCGCCGTTCACTGTCAGGGACACGTGTCCATCTGCAGGGAAGATCCGATCCACCATGGAATCCACATTGTGGGCATTTTGATGCATATCCCAAACCGAGCAAGGGGGATTTAAATCTTTCGTTGTTGGATGATCCTTCAAGTGCACAGAATCGTGCTCAACTTTGTCGCACAGCAAAAACAACTTCTCATCTTCGTCGGGCCTCTTGTTCACGATCAAATGGTACATGCGATGGAGCAAATGCACCTGATCCGTGTCCCTCACAACGCTCCATTTCCGGCTCGGTTTGAGAGGCGAATGTTTCTGACAGAAAGCCAGGAAGCCTCCATCGAGCAGAACATCGACGTAAGCTCTATGAACCTCATTGGAATCGCCATCAACAAGAGAACTACGGTAGGACGCCCCGATTTTCCGGAGCAGGATGGAAGGAATTTGGTTCTCCAACATGAGTATGTCTCCTACTAGGTTTTCCATCTCGGGGCGGTGGTGGTCGTTGCTTTCGGTAATGATTTGGAGTGCGCTCTTTAAATATCGAAGCAAAAATAAACCATCCACAGCCATAATGTTGGGTAATCCCACATCGGTGTTATAATGGTTCCCCTATACTACCTTATATGGATTGAGAGCAACTCTCTACATGGTATCAGAGCTATGGTTGCCCGGATTGGGTATATATTTGATCCTGAATTTGGATTTGAATTTGATTTCGAGATGATATCATCTCGAGGGGAGGGTGTTGGGTAATCCCACATCGGTTATAATGGTTCCCCTATACTACCTTATATAGATTGAGAGCAACTCTACCTATCACCAATTTGGTATACTACCTTATATGGATTGAGAGCAACTCTACCTATCACCAATTGGTTTTAGGTGTGAGCCTCCCATCCATAAATCTCTACACATAATCCAGGCCAGTGTTTCGTGTCCAAGATCCAAGAAGCGATCGTAACATGCTCGGACAATGGGCTCCAGTTTCTGGAGAGAATCGGCAACCTTGTCCAACAAGATAACACATGATTACTTACAATTGTTTCCATAATATATAAAAGTTTGTTTCCAATTCAACTTAAAAGGGGGTTGAATTTACCCCCAAAATAAACAAGCCAGGAGCTAGCAAATTAAACGAAATAGTAACAGTAGCACCACCATATATGATACTTATATGCATACAGAGTGAATCTTCAAGTTAGAGAAATGATGGAATGAAAAATTACCTGTTTTATAGATTGAAGCTTGTCCGGAATCTGGGGTTCCCTGACAGCGGCGAGTTTCTGCTTCTGCATTTTGTAGAGGTCGGGCCTGAGATGGTGGTAAGGGCCGAGCCCGATTCTCTGAGGGGCGTAAGCTTCAGGTTTAGTTTGGGTAAAGGTTTGGGGCACTGTGTAAACAGAATAGGGCGTATTGAATTCAGAGTAGGATATACCATCTCCATCTCCAATTGAATCGAAATTGTTTTTTATTTCTCGAATCCATCTTCCCTCTGAATCTCCTGACGATGAACGCTAAATCGTCTCATCGAATTTGGCCATTTTTTGGCAATTCTTGGGTGAGTGTGATGAGGTTGAGGCTGGTCTACTCTCAATCTACAGTCTACAGCGCAGAGACACTCAGAACACATTATACATTTATACTACATGCGCAAGTATATATTACTCCGTATTATTATTACTAACATCAGACACTCAGAACACATTATACATTTTCACACAGTCGTTCGGCCCTGGTTCGCCGAACGCATAGCACGCCGCGCGGCAGACCGTGCCGTACGCAAAGAAGACCGTTCGGCCGAGGTGGCCGCACGCCTCATTTGGCGCACGGCCAAGCCGGCCGCGCGGGCTTAAGACCGTTCGGCCGTGATGGCCGAACGGGCTTCGGAGGTAATAATGAAATGACTGCCTTTGCAATTGATGTATATATGTTTTTATCCTTTTCCTAATATATCCTGATTTAAATATGGGTATTCACACTATTAAATAAATTATACTCCAATGTAACATATAGTGTGTATATATAATTCCTTTTATTTTGGTGTTAAATAGATGAATAAACCAATGAAAATTGGTGGTTTTTGCGTACAATTGAAATGCATGGAGAACACAGCATGCCCCATAGTCACCACACTAAGCCTTTGCTTTTATTTTTGAAGGCAATACATCTAATGAATGACTAAATCATGACAAAAATAAAAACAAGAAAAAATTACAAATAAAGCTTTTGAATTCATATATAGTAGAATTAGACAGAGGAAGTATTTATTTAGTCAGAAATTTGTTCACTATACAGTATACATACATGAATCATGACGCATATATATGATTGGCCAACCAGTTTGCTAAGGAGGCCCAACTACTTGTCAATTATCTTCTGTGTCACAATTACAACAGTCTATGCTGCCAGAAATTCTTCAGACACCAAACTAAGAAATGGTTAATCACTCTCGCTGCCTGAATTTAGGAAGCTAAAATCTCGTTGTCCATTAAGCCTTATGAGCAGTGTTCTACGGTTCTCTTCAGGCCAAGCAATGCCTTCCCTCTGCAGAAGATCAACAACCTATTTGCAACGGGCAAGATGCAGACAGCAAAATTAACTACAAACAATGTCTAAATCTGGTTGAAAGAATGGGATGGTGATGAGTTTGTGTATAAGAGTTGCTACATCACAAGCAGGAAACATTCGACAAGTAATGATGACTGGTAGTTTTATCAACTACTATTAAGCTTGTGAAGAAGTTTTGTAGGCTCTAGTCATAACTAAAAGTTGCTCTATGAAATCATTGGATGATCATTTGCTCTATTGTTGTGTCGAAGCGAAAAATAATCTGGTTCTCAACCCTACCGCATTTTTTCAGCTTTGACTTGCCGAGGCCATGGCTCCCACATCCATTTATAACCCTGAATGACTGTACAGCTAGAGTTGCAAAGATAAGAAAAAGAGAATGATCAAATATTGCTTAAGCATCAAAAATATAGTTTCAGAATTAACTGCTAATACAGTAAAAAAAATTGGAATAAATGAATTTCTAAAGAAAAATTGGTTGTATATAGTGCAAAACATTCTACCTAGAAGCAAATATGTCCTGGCTAGTTCTTTGATCTGCCTCTTGACCCAATTTCTTTTCTACCCTCCCCTGAAATACTATTGATAGGGTTCATTAATTAATAGGACAAGTGAAATATACTCCATAGAATTGTTATGTACAAAATACTTTAAGACTTTATGAGTAGCTAAAGCTATGGCATGCAATAAAAACAATATGGAAATATACAGGCACATGATCACACACGCACAAACATACATATGTTGCATAGTTTTCTAAAGATCTGAATTTGTATACAAATGCACAACACATAAAATAAAGAATCACCACAGCATTTTTAACTCAAGCATTGAAGTGGGAAATATGTTGTATGCAACATGATATTAGATACAAGACTCCAACTCCAAGTACCTGCTCAGAAAGATAAGCTGCATGTTGCTTCTCCCCATTTGTGAATGTTGTTACAGCCTACAGAAAAATCCAATTTATTAGATTTACAATGTCTAATAAAAGAAATGTTGTGGATTTTTGATGTGCTAAGAACTTATAAAAAATGACATAGGAAAAACAACCCTTTGATAGTAAGACTTCATTGAATCCCAGTGCTGTCGTGCAGTTTCTCTATGCACCAGATGGTCATCTCCTTTAGCTACACATTAAGAGAAGTTAAATCAAGTTAAGCTAGAAGAGGGAAACATCATATTGCCCAACACATGTATTTGGAGAAGGAAAGACAAGGCACTTCAGAGAAAAATGAACCTCAACCTTAAGACAATATTAATCCAAGCCTCGGTCAACTTGCAGAATCAATCCAAATAGAAAGAGAAGGGGAACTTAAAAGTATCATGTAGAATAACATCATGTAAAAAACACCGACATTTGGGGATCTCTGGTAGGATTTGACTAGGAAGATTAATAATCTTTCATCTTAAGAGATAATTAGGATGGAAAATCAAGACTTACTCAATACATTCTATATCTACTATCACGAAATACATATTTGCAGATATTACCATGGCTATTGTAATGGAAATGGAACAGGCCATCATTACCATGGCTCATCCACCTCCGGCTCCTGAACATGGTGATCTACTATTGGATCTAAAATTCAACCAAAAATTTATAAGTATAAACACCAAGCATAATAGATAAAAAAAAAAAAAAAAAAGGTGGAACAGACCTGTTCGGCAGTGAGGGCCGAACAGGGTGAAGACAGTGCGGCCAGATCGGCCGCACGGTCTCGGTAGCGTGCGGCCCATAGGGCCGCACGGCTACCCCCGTGCACGGCACAAGCTGCCGTGCACCTCACTTGCCACACGAAGCCTAGCGCCGTGCAGCTCCACAATTGTTCGGCACACCAGTGTCGAACAGGAGTCGTCCCCAACCTCCGGTCACTCGATTTTGGCCATTCAAACCTCTACCTAAATGCAATTTTAAACACTCAAAACATCAATATACCATTGCTAAACCTAAATATAAGCTTTTTAACATCTCAAATTAACATCTACACCAAATGGATCAATTAAACATATAAATCCTAAAAAAATCTAAATTACTTACTACTTCGTATTTCCTCCATACATGGTGCTTGTGAGGCTCGGTTGTGAAGAAAATGCACAATGAAGAAATAGGGTTGACGCCAGTTACAAGTGAAAAGGGCTGTCAACAATGGCCAAACCTTGCTTGCCGTACACCACCGAACGCTGTTCTTCTTTTCCGCTGTGTTGCTCGATGGGGGAGAGAGGGAGGGATTGGGGTGTATGAAGTATTTGGGTATGATTTGCTTCGCTTTTTTTTTTTATTAAATAAGGGTACTTAAGTCTTTTGTTATGGTGTGTATTTAGAAAGTTAGATGATTTTCAATTTTTTATATGGGGTAAATTTAGTAATGGGGTGATGTTAGTAAAATTAAGAGTAAGAATAGCCGGGGTCTTATTATTATTACTAGCAAACCCGCGCAATGCGCGGTAAGTAAATTTTATGTATATTTTTAAAAATAACATAAGATTTTAAAAATTCAAATATTGTACGTATTACATAAAATTTGGTTCATGTGGGGATGGAGACTTAATCAAGTGGTAACTCCACCAACTCCCAACCTATAGGTTGGGGGTTTGAATCCCCATCCGGGCCCCTATCCCTTCCCTTTGTAATTGTGTGGCATGAGCTCTCACCACCCTTTCCAGGCCTTCAATGGCTTCTTCAAAAAAATTTGGCTCATGCTAATTTTCTGACCACATTATTGAGAAAAAAATGTGATAAAGTGGTTTAGCAACTTTATCAATTTGATTTTACATTATTTAATTTATATTAATAATTTTTTGCCTGATATGAATTATGTAATATATTTGATTTTAGATTTTTAAATTTATAATTTTCTAGATATAATTTTAACTCCATTTTATAATTTATATGTTAATTTATAACTGTATTATATATTATACTAATAATGCTACTGGATTACTTGACCAATGGCCTACCTTCCGCACCTGGCGAGACATCTTTGACCGATGTTCAGTTCATCATGTCGTGGATTGTCTAGCAAAATGTGATGCATCTTTAGAAGAATTCTACTCTACTTGGACATTCCCACATACTTCACGCACAGGGTGTTAGCGGCGGATTCTTCTGGCGTATGGTTCCCAAGAGCCTAAGTGTTAACTCATTTCTTCTGGAGATATATATGCAAATATTGGAGGAATTGAATCAGATTTGACGTGATCTTCCAAAAATATACTATAAATTAGTTAAAGATATTATAATATTTTATTAAGAATTTGTTAGGATATTATAGATATAAATATAATATATATGTAAGTGAGGTTGTTGAAAATGGGAGAGAAAAGTTGTAAGTGAGGTTTATAGATATGAATATATAATATAATATATATATATATATATATATATGTGGTCCTTATCCGAATGAATTTTATGTTTTCAAATTTTAGATATTATTTGTACATATATTGATGAATATTGATAATTATATGAAACGTGTATTAATTAATATTGGATATTAATAAATATTTATGGATATTTCAATATAGAATATTAAAATTTTAGGATTAAACATTGTTGGATGAAATTAAATGTGATTGTTGAAAAAAGGGGGTGGGGAAGTGGGGGGAAACTTTACTATATTATTTATATATAGATATAGATATAGATATATAGATTGATAATAGATAATAGATAATATATATATTAAAGAATTTATAGATATGAATATATAATATAATATATATATATATATATGTGTGTGTGGTCATTATCCGAATGAATTTTTTATGTTTTCAAATCTTAGATAATTGTTGGATGAAATTAAATGTGATTGTTGAAAAAAGGGGGTGGGAAAGTGGGGGGAAACTTGACTATATTATTTATATATAGATATAGATATAGATATATAGATTGATAATAGATAATAGATAATATATATATTAAAGAATTTATAGATATGAATATATAATATAATATATATATATATATGTGGTCCTTATCCGAATGAATTTTTATGTTTTCAAATCTTAGATATTATTCGTACATATATTGATGAATATTGATAATTATATTAAACATATATTAATTAATATTGGATATTAATAAATATTTATAGATATTTCAATATAGAAAATTAAAATTTTAGGATTAAACATTGTTGGATGAATTAAATGTGATTGTTGGAAAAAGGGGGTGGAGAAGTGGGGGGAAACTTGACTATATTATTTTTATATATAGAATTTATAGATATGAATATATAATATAATATATATATATGTGTGGTCCTTATTCGAATGAATTTTATGTTTTCAAATCTTAGATATTATTTGTACATATATTGATGAATATTGATAATTATATTAAACATATATTAATTAATATTGGATATTAATAAATATTTATAGATATTTCAATATAGAAAATTAAAATTTTAGGATTAAACATTGTTGGATGAATTAAATGTGATTGTTGAAAAAAGGGGGTGGGGAAATGGGGGGAAACTTGACTATATTATTTTTATATATATATAGATTAGTAATTAGTAATTAATTATAATATTCTCAAGGTTGGATCTTGTGATTATTCGTTCATGCTTGGGGGAGTGTGAGGTTGACTTGAGGCTGGTCTACTCTCAAGAACACATTATACATGTGCAAGTATGTATTTTTATTGTTATGGGGAAAGTAATAAAAAGGGCCATTACAAGGAGTCTATTCTACTTTTAGGTCATTATAAATTGAATTTCCAGAATTAGGCCATTACAAACACATGTTGAATGAAATTAAGCCATAAGGACTAATTTGAAAATTAATTAATTCCCAACAACTTTTCCTTTCTTTCATTAGAACCCCAAGAAAGTTTGACTTTATTTACTTTAGTCCTTTGTCAATATACTTAAGTTTTACTATATAAATGACACCCAATGCGCTTGAAATTTGGTATCAGAGCCTAGGTTTTATTGAAGAACATATTAATTATATTATTTATAATATTTTATTTCTTAATGGAGAAGATTTAATTATTTAATGGATTCAATTAATTTGAAACCCACAAGTTATTTCCAAATTTTGGAAATAAAAAATAGAAAATTCCAAAAGAATTTCTTGAACTTGTCCCATGGACAAGATATTATCAAAATCAGTTTCTTTCCTAAAAATGAGAGGAACGGACTGGAAAGAAATTGATCCGGATAGCTCTAAGTTATCAAAAGACTTAAGAGAAATCCAAAAGACGATTCAAGATTTTGGTAACCAGGTATTAATTATACCTGGAAAAATAGATAACTTGAATCAGACAACAGATGAGATATTGAAAGTATTTCAAGATCTAAAGAAAGAAATTTTGAATCTGAAATTTGACATTTCGGATATCAAGAAAAGGCAGAAGGATATTCCTGGATCTTCCAAGAATAACCAAGCCAATATTAGAGATGCATTCGGACCAGTACAAGCTTTACATCAAAAGGGTAAAGCAACTATGGTTCCAAAGCAGAAATCACAAGAAGAGCTTATGATCGATCTCCTGAAAACAGTCGAATGAGTGTTTCCAGGGCAAATCTATCAGATCTACAAGAATTAGCAGAATCATTTTCCCAACTTGGGATTATGGATCTGGTTAATGTAAAACCCAATGAAGTCCTTCAATTGGGTTATGCGGAAGGATCAGGATCCAACGTGACCCACGATGGACCGCCTGATGTTCCAATGAGAGAAAGTACAGACTTCTACATAAACAGGTATCCTGAGGTGCATCTTAATGCAAGACGAAACCCAGGACGGAACCCAAGTAGAGCACCAGAATCCACACCGTGGGCCAAGACGATGTTACAACCATTAAATCCATATGGCATAACACTAAACCTCGACGTTATCGACTTCCGAAACATCGAAGACCTGATCGATCAATGGGTAGCTTCAATGAAGATTGCAGCAACCACCCTGGAACTCGATAAAGAAAACTTTGTCAGATTAATAGAGTTGAGTCTCGAAGGATCGGCAAAGCTGGGCTGGAAAAACTCCACGGCTGCTTTAAAGGAGCAAATACTCGAAGGAGAATCCAAAAGCACAATCTGCGAAAGGTTTGGCCTCTTATTCAAAACCCATTTTGTAGGAGATGGTTATTTTGAAGAACAAAGAACAGAAAAAATCAAAGTCTATACCCAAGCACTGTTGGGTATGGAGTTAAGAAGTATTTGCGCAGTAGACGAATATATCTACTGGTTTCGTAACTACTACTTTCGGAGTGAAATGACAGCTGAAGTAGCATGTCCCATGTTCTTTGCAAAGATCTGCAGCCCATGGAGAGAAATGTTGATCCAATCGTACACAGTACCCCCTGGTACAGTGGACTCAATAGCTCGAAGAATGTCCTTCTTAAAGGATAAGCTCAGAGAATGGTGTCAACAGGCAGCAGCCCAAAAGAACATCAAGAGACTAAGAGGTAAAATAAAAAGAACTCCTCTTTGCTGTGAAAATAACGATTTTCCAACAATTATAGGAGAATCAGGAGAAAAGAGGAAAAAGAAGAAGAGTCGGGGCTCATACAGTAGGAGTTTCAGAAGACCTCCATTCCGAAGAAGAAGAGCATGGTGGTCCAAGAGCAAGGCCAGATCATATAAAACTGGACAAAGAACGGGAACGACGAAGAGTTCATCCCAAGGCTCAACTAGCTCAGCAGCAAGGAGCACGGGGAGAACGACGTCCAAGAGAACATTCAGACGAGCCCATACCCGAGCCAACGAAAGTTTCAAGGACTGCAACTGTTGGAAGTGTGGAGCCAGAGGTCATATCTCACCGATTGCCCTCAGAATCGTGAGGTACGAATGTACGAAGCCACGGAGGATATCGTGGAAGCAGTCTACCATGGAAAGCTGGTACCAGTCTATCAGTTTGAGGACATCCCCTCGGATGAAAGCATCTACGAGGAAGAATTAAGAAGTGACTCGGACTCATATTTAGATGGATCTTCAACCGAGTCTGACTGAAGAAGACAGGATTCAGACCACTGAAAACCTGTCTGGATTCTTTTCAAGGATGACGATCTCGAATCGAACCATGGAAAGAATAATGCGACAAGATTCCAACCTCAGCCCATATGACGGATTCAGAATTGGCGGGATTGGACGAGTTCTTAACCAGATGGGACTCAACCAGAGAAGACATAACATCATCTACAAGGTAAGTGCAGGTGAGTTTGCAATTCCTATGGAACTTACTTGTAATGTTATGGATATGAAATTAATTCCTAAAGAAGAAATTCTTGAGGAATTAAGCAGAATGAAGGAGGAAATCGCCATTACTATGAAATGGATCCACATAGGAGCCATTGAAGTAGTAATTAAGGCAACCTTCAAAGAATGCATTGATTCTGAATTGTATCTATCAGTCACTGATAGAAGAATCAATAACCTTAGAGATGGTCTTCTTGGAACTATGGTAGGAAATTTATATGCTGGAAAGTTAATGTTTGACATACATCCCAGAATTTCCTATAACTTAGCTGACCAAGATTTTAGTAGAGTTCTAACCCTTCATCAGGATTTTAAAAGAAAAGATCTGATGAAAGAAGGGAACAGGCCATATTCTATAACTTATAGAATCTCTTATGCACTTTCCAATAGTCATCATTCTGACTTATTTCTCAGGAAAGAATATATAGAAATTCCTAGAATTTTCAAGGAATTTGCTAAAGTCATGACTCCAAATCCTACCCAGATTCCAAGGTTAGGAGGAGTAGACATACAAATAAGAGATCATCCAATTCTAGACAGATCAACGAGTGCTAGAATTGAGTACGCAAGCCGTATGTCTTTTTCGGAAGACAGAATTATGGCGTATAAAGGGAAGGAGTTCATCAAAGATCTAACTCCTCAATCCATTGGGGTAGATAATATAAAGATAAAATGCCCTGAAGGATGGAAAGAAATACGAGTAATATTCGACATCACTGAAAAGATTAACCGTTTTCCATGTGATGACTTATACTACTTGCAGCAGCCAGCAATTGGAACCTATGAAGGAACAATTGAAATTGCAGGACACGAGATCAGAGTCTTAGGCACCGCCGGAAAAGACAATGGGATTATGATTTTGGGATTAAGTTTTCTCGAAAATCATAAACCATGGGTAAGAAAGGATAATGGTATAGAATTTAATCTGAAGGGTCACACCATCAGAATTAAATGACAAGTCCATTCTCCATTTATATCTCAGTAGGGATAATATATGAAGAATATAAGTCAGAATATTTCGCAGCTTATATTGATTCAGGATCAGGTATTTACACGGCAAAACCAGGAGTTTTCCCTAGCGAAGCTATGGAATCATTACCCATTATTGCAGGAAGAGATTTTTCCCAAAAAATCTTAGTACTAAATAAGGGTATTCGACAAGCCAATATCATGATTGGAGGAGCATTTGGTACACCTTGGTATAAGGTAAAAACGCCTCCTATTTACTTTCATGACACAGGAGCGGATATTTTGTTAGGGAACAATTTTATACAATCCTTTACAAAATATGTTCAAGATAACAAAAGAAATTTGTTAATATTTACCACAAGTTGTGGAAATGAGATACAGGTGTTGCGCAGGGAAAAGGCATTCAACAGGTTAATGCCTATATTATTTCGCAGCAAACGTGGTGATAATGATGCCAAACTAACCCATCCAAAAATGCAGGATAAAAGAAAGTTCGGTAAGGCTTTGTTGTCTTTTAGACAGCAAGGATTTGATGAAGCTTCTATTGAGGAAATTATAAACCTCAAAGAAGCAATGCAGGAAATGAAGTCATTAAATATAACTTCACTAGACATTGATGGGGAAACTAAATTGTCCCTCGAAAATGTCAAAAGACTTATCCAGAGAAACTTTAACGAGGATCCTCTGGCATGGTGGGATAAAAACAAGATCGAAGCTACTCTACAGGTAAAAGAACAATATAAATATGAGTATGTTCGATACAAACCCATCTTAATGAATATGCAGGATAAGAAAGATATGCAGCAAATTATCAAGGAGCATATTGATCTTAAACTCATCGAGCCTGGAGTCTCAGCTTATAGTAGCCCTGGATTCTTGGTAAGAAACCTCGGTGAAATAAAGAGAGGTAAACCCAGGTTGGTAATAACTATCAAGGTATTAACAAAATAATACAGTTTGATGGTTATTACATTCCGAGTAGAGAACACTTAATTGATTGCATCAAAGGTGCTAAAGTGTTTTCTAAATTTGATTGCAAATCTGGTTTCTATCAGATTAAGATGGAGAATGAGTCGAAGAAATTCTCAGCATTCTCCACCCCACAAGGGCAATATATTTGGAATGTTATGCCAATGGGGCTTTCTAATGCCCCTCAAATATTCCAAAGAAAGATGGATAATCTATTTAAGGATTATCTAGAGTTTATGTTCGTCTACATAGATGACATTCTGATTGCATCTCGAAATATTAAAGAGCATATTAAACATCTTGAAATATTTTCTGATGCATGTCACAGGGAAGGTCTAGTTCTCTCTGAGAAAAAGGCCACTATCGCTGCTAACAAAATTGAATTCTTAGGAGTTCAAATTGATGAAGCAGGAATAGAGTTACAGGAACACATTGTGGAGAAAATCCGCAAATTTCCTGATATATTAAAAGACAAGAAACAACTTCAGAGTTTCTTAGGAGTTGTAAATTTTGCGGGTATGTTTATTAAAAACCTTGCAAAATATAGAAAGGATTTTAGACCACTCCTGAAAGAGACTGAAAGCTCTAGATGGAAATGGGAAGAAATCCATACCAAGAGAATTCGTGAACTAAAGCAAGTCTGCAATAGCTTGCCAAAACTCGCGATACCTCAGGATGAGGATGAGCTGGTAGTCTACATAGACGCCAATGATTTTCGATGGGCAGGAGTGCTCATGAGAAAAACAACTACGGGTCAAGAACCATGTAGATACACAGGAGGGTTGTTCACTGAACAACAAGCCAAACGTTGGCATATTAACGAAAAGGAATTCTTTGCAGTATGGAAAACATTTAAAAAATGGCATTTATTCTTACTTGCAAAGAAATTTGTATTAAAAGTTGATAATACTAATGTTAGGGCTTTTTTAAAAAATAAACTTGAATAAAAAATTGAAAAAACTCGTATTATTAGATGGCAAGCTGAATGTCAATATTATACTTATGATATTGATGTTATAAAATCTCATGAAAATGTTCTTGCAGATTTCCTAACGAGAGATGGAAGCATTTGAAGCTGATTCCATCATCACGAGATTCAGGCACCTCAGAGAAAACCTAGAGGAGCTATCGAAGCATTTTGGACAGCTCGAGATCAATGCACGAGCAGCTGGCCAAATACAACAGAGCGATGTGGACATGGTCCGCAACAATATACGAACCTCCCATATAGCAATGACAGCACTATGGGAAACAGTATTAGAGCCAATCAGGAAAGCGTCAGCTTCCCTGGTAAACAAAGAGAAATGTGCCCAAAAAGCTAAAGTGGTCACATATGAAGAAGCAGATTCAAGCACTGCTTCAAAGGAACCATTGTCGGATACCGACAAAAATGTTGAGCAAGAGGAAAGTCACATTTCCGAAAGCTCAAGTCAACCCACTGCCTCTGGGGTGAAAGAGGAAGAAATTAACCTTAGGCCAATGACAGGCACCTCTAAGGTTAATTCAGACGAGAAGGTCCTATCTACTGCCTGGCTGGACTACCAAGGAAAATGGGAACAACTGGTTTCCAAAAAGGGAATTAACCCTAGCAAAACAGTAATCGAGACATCCGGGAGATACAACAGGGTATGGATGCTCGAAGGATCGAAACCAGAAGAGGTTCGAAAGTGGTATGACTTTGGAGCATTAGCATCTGTTCATACTACATCACCAGGGTTTCCGGAAATCGAAAAACTTCCGGGATGGATAAGTAGTGCGGTGCACGAATCATGGCAGAACAACCCGCACCTGCAAAGAGGAGATATTCTGGAGCTTAAGTTCATTTCAGCGGCACCAGAAATAGTCGGAAAAGGTTCTTATCCGGTCTTTCAATTTATTAAATTACAGAGACCTGATATGATTGCCTTCAACAGAGTTAAGTCTATGGATGAAAAGGCACCATTAGTATCTTCAATCAGCGAAGATGAAATCTCCACCCGACGAGCATGGGGATTCTGGGTCTGTCTCACCGAGATGGAAAAGGTTAAATATCCGTTTAAAATATTCTCAAACAATTTAAATGGATCGTTCCTGGTTAATTCTTTAACAGGGAAAAGCACAGAGTTTGCGGAAACCTCATTCGAAAAGAAGAGGTTACTCATCTGGGAAAACAAGTTGCCAGCAACCGAGTCTACCAGAAAAAAAGGCATGCAACATGATGCATGTTGGCCAATGGGATAACCACATATGCCCATATTGTGCAGAACAGGAGAAACCCCTATTCGGTACAAAGATCCGGGTAACCCAGAAAAAATGCGGACCCGAACAGGACAAAGGGAAGAAACGTCCAAAAAACTTTCACAAGCCAAAGTAAGATTAGCTGGATGTAAAAGAAAGAGAGGTGTCGGTAACACTTATAATTAAAAGCCGACAAAGAAGGGCAGAGTAGCTGGCAGAAAGTGGCCGACAAGAGAAGGTGGAAAGTTGACAAAAGCCACCTAACGCAATAATTTAAAAAAGGACAATAATGTAGCCGGTGGAAATAAAGGCCAAGTGACGAATGCAGTGACGTCACAAGAATTTAGAGGAAGATTGGAATCCGGGGCTGAAGTCCGCGGGCGCCTATAAATAAAGGAGTTTGAAGCAGATGGAAGGCATCGAAAATTCCTCCCAACTCTTCAAAGTATTTGTAATATTTCTCTTTCTGCATATTTCCTTTCGAGTCTGTAAAAGTATGGGGTATTCCCCCCAGAGTCTTGTATCCTCCATGAGGAACTAAGTGTTTGTCTTCTCCGTTAGGGGAAATTATGTTTAAATAATATTTTTAATATTTCTTCAGTAAAATTCAGGCTTCCAAATATCCCAAATATCCTGATAATATAATTAAAACCCTTTATTCATATCTTGATACGTCCTAAGGTAGGAAACGAAATAGGACTGTGCTGTTTGTTGCTGAAGGAGCCAAGAATCGGTGAACCATCGGTCGCGGCTGCGTGGTTGGAGGAAGTCCGTAAAATCCCGGAGCTTAGGAAACCCGGCAGCAAGGCGGTCAAAGCCAAGGTATGAAGTTTAGTGCTTAATTTAATTATCGGAAGCATGATGGGCTGATATTGGACTAATGATAATGAAGAAACTAAAATCTGGGGTCAAAATGAAATAAAGTAAAAGTTGGTAGGGTTAATTGAAGTTTGAAAAAGTCAAAATAGTCTAAATGGCCTTAATTTGGTCAAAGATGGTTTCTAATGGCCTAAAATTGGAAATTGATTTCATAATGGCCCAAATGTGGAAATGGTGCCTTGTAATGGCCTAAAAAATTCATTACCTCTATTGTTATTACTCTCTCGTCCCAGTAAACATATTTTTTTGACTTTTCTATACTCTCTCCATCTTATTTAATCTGTTTTATTTTATTTATCTACATAGTTCAATGTAAATTTTTCATCATTAATATCTCAAAATATGTACAATAAAAGATTATATAAAATATTTATTCTAAAATTACATGATTCTACGATTCTAATAAGATCCAACTCGACTATTTTTTTAAATATATACTTGCAATAACGTTGTGTCAAAGTTAAACAATGAACAATGTCAAAACGTCAAGCAAGACAAGTATACTAGGACGGATGGAGTATTATAATTGTTCTGTTTTGACTCAATTTTATTGTAAGTATATATTTGTAAAAAACTAGTCGAGTTGGGTCTTATTAGAATCGTATGATAATGTAGTTTCAGAATATAAATTTTTACATAATTTTTCGTTGTACATTTTTAAGATATTAACAATTGAAAAAATACATTGGACTGTGTTTAAAAATCAAACAAAACAGATTAAATGAGATGGATAGAGTATATACTAGTATTTCCCACACTTGTATGGGTTGGGATGCGATAATTATATGCAAAATAGTAAATTATACCATTATTGTTACTCTTATGATGATATTAAAACAACATAACGTGGTGAAGGTGGTGAAAAATTGAAATATAATCCTCATCCGTTGAAAAGTTTAGAAGTTAGCACAACCAGAATATGAGTGAATATACACAAATATAAAGTAGGAGTAGTATTTTGTAGACAGAGGTAGTATTAATTATATTCTCCCAAGATTGGATCTTGTGATTATTAATTCTTTCTTGGGGTAGTATGAGGTTGAGGTTGATCTATTCTCAGTGTTTGTTCTGCACGCAGTTTTTGAAGTTTTGAGGAGCTTTAGCTTTTATTTTAAAACAATAATTTCGTTCTGTACACTAGCTGTTGAAGGCTTTAGCTGTGAATTACAAGTCCAAAAAGCTCTACAATCAGAAGTTGCGCTCAATAGCTTTTGAAAGCTTTCGAAAACTATTTCCAAATTTAGTTAATTGTTCTCTTCAATTTATAATATATGACAGCTAAAGCTACTTGTATCGAACATTTATACAAAAACAGATAGCTACAGCTCTTAAAACTCTCAACACCTACAATTTTACAACTGGCAGCCCACATAGACCCTCAAAAACACATTGATGATGTTTGGATGATAGTAGATTGGTTAGCGGATAGCGGATTGAGAGAGCATATTGTCTCACAGTTCTCTCTCCGAATCTGCTATCTGTTAGCGAATCCGCTGACTCCCAAACATTCTCATTATAAATGTGCAAGTATGGGGATGTTTGGGAGTCAGCAGATCAGCTAGCAGATAGCAGATTTGGGGAGAGAATTGTGAGAGAATATGCTGATTGAATCCGCTATATGCTCCTAAATATGCCGGCTTCCAAACAGTCTATATATATGTTTATTATTATATACTCTATTAATTTATTAGTCATATTTCCCAAATCCCAAAGTTGGATCTTGTGATTCATGTCTATTTGGTTAATTTCTGTTAGGTGGTAGACGCGTGCCCGTGCAGCTTCCTGGAAAATACGATGTTTGGCGGGTAAATGATTAGTGGGATCAGATTACAATTGTTGCCTAGTTATTTCTTTACCCAAAATTTGAAACAGTTACGTAGTACTTCCTCCGTTTTTTTGGTTAGTTACAGTTTGACAAATACTACTGTTCACTTATATACTTTGACTTACAGTTTTATCATGGTTATATAAGTTAAAATGTAGCCAAGTGAGATCTTGTTAGATTCGTCTTGTCTTGTATTTTTTTAAATATCGAACTTTTAGAATTTTTACTTGTACAGATTTTTAGTTATTAATGGCTTCAAATGTGTATTGGACTGCGTGTTGGGTGGGTTCGTAGCAATCTTTAAAAAACAGAGGAAGTATACTATTTTATTTTGTAATAAAAAGCAGTTGGCCTGAGTTGTATAAGACTCCGACATCTTAAGCAAATATTTATGATTCGAGCTTTTGTTTATGCAGAATTCTGCTTTGGGAGAGATAATCATTCAATGTTCATCAGATCTTCGAGTGATTAGTCTTGCATCCAATGTGGCTTGAGGATACTCGGTACACGCAAAAAAGAAAAAATAGTACTCCATCCATCCCAGTTATTGTGTCATGTTTGACTTTTTGACACTGTTTATTATTCAGTTTTGACTTAATTTTCTTACAAGTATATATTTGAAAAAAAAATAGTCGAGTTGGGTCTTGTTAGAACGTATAATCATATAGTTTTAGAATATTAGATTTTGCATAATTTTTCATTGTATGTATTTTGACATATTAACGATTTAAAAAATACATTGGATTGTGTGCAAAAATCAAATAAGATAAATTAAATGAGACGGATGAGTAGTATTTTATAGCACAGACTCCCCCAATCTCGTTACGGTACAACCCTTGAATAGTATGCATGTGCAGACACCACACATGACATTTCTCCTATCACATAGAACATCCCTCACATCACATATTCATCCATCACAAAAAATTTTTTTCTATCACACATCCACAAAATATTCTTCCATCACATGAAATATCTCCCACATCACATACATAAAATATGCATGTACAGATGTATGCACCAAAGCCACACCCACACCCAAACCAGCTACTAACAAACAATACAAAAAGGGATTATATACATTACACAACTTTAAAAAAACAATAATTTTTGCTTAAAAAAATAATTTAAACGCTCCCATGTTTGATATAGAAATTAAAAGTGAATGAATACAATTATATAATACTTCAATGATTAGGACTTGATTTCAAAATTTCTTTTCTCTCCTATGACTAATTAAAAGGTTCACATGAAATTAAATCAAACATATATAGATCATGTTTGGATGCCAGCATATTCACAAGCATATAGCGGATTGAAACAACATATTGTCTCACTGTTCTCTCTCCGAATCTGCTATCTGCTAATAAATCTACTGACTCCCAAACATCCCATAGTATTAACTAAAATCCCACAGTTAAAATATATAACGCTGACTAAAAGAAATACTAGATGTAATCCTGACCCGAAGTTTGATACATGATACAACCTAGGCAGGCATCAAAACAACAAACATTTTCCCATATACTGTATTATTAATTATCAGCATAAATATTGTCGTGAGAATTGGCTTGGTTAATCCTTGCAGCGGCGGTGATGGAGGATGCGACACCACCGGGGGTCATGCGCAGGTTCGGGTGATTACGTATCTCCGCACTAATCACTCCCTCGGCATCCCGACGAACCACTGGCTTATCCGTCGGCAACTTCAGGGTCGCATCCTACAAAGTACAAACATTATTATTATTATTATTATTATTCATCAGCTACTCAAATATGATGAATTAAGATTTGAAATCATCATAAATGGTGAGAATATGCAAACATATATCGTATTAACCGAGAGGATGTCTCCCAGCGTTGTCTTGTCGTTGTCGTTTGTGGTATGGGCGTTGTGGTCGGCTGCGGATTGTGCGGCCGCAGCAATGCCACCCGGTACGATGTTGGTGCGCCCGGTCGCCCTAACCTCGGCGGCCTGGATTGCAGCAGCATCGCTGTATTCCACCGGCCTGTGCCCTATGGTTAGGGCAGTGGCTTCCAGTGCTTGACCGATGGTGATGTCGGTTCGCTGGTCGGACTGTGGGCCGGGTTTTGGCCCGGCCGTGAGTTGGCCCTCTTGCGCCATGACTACTACGTTTGTGTTATTTGTTTCTTTGGGTGTGTTTTGTCGAGATTTACATTGATGTGGCTTTTTGGAGGCAAACGTTGGGTGGGGTGGATGTTGTTGAAGGGATGTACATTATGTGCTTGGATCATTTTCACTGGGGTGGGGGGTAATATATTGATGAGAAGTGAAAAATTTGGGGTTTATTGATTGGCATTATACATATATAGTACGTGTTGAAAAGGCCAGATTGGTGCGTGTAAGGACAAGTGGTGGGCATCATCAAGCTCTTGTCCGTGAATCTGGAAGCTATTTGTGGAAATTTGCTTGTTTCTGCTATAAATAAGAAAGATGTATACTGCCAATTTTATTCTAGCATTATATTATTCTTGAGATACCTTAAAATTGGTTTTGGAGTCGGTGGATTTTAGCATTTTGTTTCTTTAATAGGAGTAATTTGTATTTGTAATTCTCTTTTTTCAATATATTGTTGGCGGTATTGCTACTTGCTAATTGCTATTCAATATTTATGCAAGGGTGGGGGACGAGGACTTGTCTAATAGTCAAAGTCTCTTAATTTTCAACATTTAGGTTGTGTGTTCGATTTCACACTCGGCTCCCTATCCCCCATTGTCCCATTATAATTTGTGTAGCATAAGTTTCCATCACCATTTTTTCTAGGGTCTGTTCTGCACGCAGCTTTTGGGAGCTTTTGGTAGCTTTAGCTTTTATTTTAAAACAAAAGCTTCGTTCTGCACACTAGCTTTTAGGAGCTTATGGGAGCTTTTGGAAGCTTCTTTTTAGAAGCTACTTGTAGTAGCTTTAAAAAATAAGCTCCTAGCTTATTGTTGAGCAATTACAATTTTATCCCAATAACTAACTAACTACCCAATAGTCTACATAATGTTTGTCCTTTTATGTCATTTCATATATTTTTTGACAGCTACAGCTAGTTGTACAGAACACTTAAATAAAACTGACAGCTACAGCTCCCACAGCTCCCTACAGCTTCAGCTCCCTACAGCTCCAGCTCACAGCTACAGCTCTGCGTGCGGAACAGACCACTAGTATGTATAAACATTGGCAAAGGAAAAAATATTCATGCAAGGGTTTTATCTGGATCTTATAGGTTTGGCTGGCTAGGAAAGCTTATTACGCAACGAGATGGTGCTTTCCTTAATCAGGCTGGGGCGCTGGGCCTTCTTTTTTTAAAAAAAATAAAAAAAATAAAAAAAATTTAGGAGGTAATTTGCTAATTCTTATAATTATTTATTACACAATAAATAAATACTAGAGTCCTATTTTAAACTATTTAACTCTAGAATTGTATACATCTTATATACAGTGGTGCAGGTATTCATTATGTAGGAGTGCCACAATGCCATATCATATACTTACTCTTGTTTTTCTTTAATTGTTATGGACTCACCCAGCGCCAAGTCCAATTTATATTTTAAATTATTAATAACTCGAGTATGATATAAGTAAAAACTCTAAAAAATTTTGATATTTAAAAACTACACAGCATGACGAATCTAACAAGATTTTACTTGACTATATTTTAACTTGTATAATTATAATAATAATTCAAAATTAAAGCAATCAAATGAATGGTGGCAACATCTGCAATGTTGCAAATAATTGAAAACGGATGAAGTATAAAAAAATCAGTTAGTTACTTTAAAAAATAACTTTTTTTATCTAAAATAATGGAAAAACCCTAAAAATTTTTGGCGCTAAATTTAAGTAGATACTTTGGAAAATAATAATAAGCGGCCACACATCAGATACTCCAGCTAATACCTTAAAAAAATTTACACATTGGCCCACCAATCCACCCAACGGAGACTTTAAAAAATTATAGGAAAAAAAATAATTTTACATATTGGCCTATCGGTCCTCGTCCTCTAATGGACAGCTTAAAAAATGAAAAAAATATTATTTATCATTGGTCCATCAATCTATCGAGTAGATACTTTAAAAAATAATAATAATTTAAAAAATAATAGTTTTTCATAATGACCCTCCACACTCCAACAAATACTTTAAAAATTGTAAATGGGACTTGCCTCAGTGGTGGTGTCCCTTGGAGATTCGATTCCCATCCAATCTCTTATTCATCTCATTTGACCCCCTGTAATGTGTGGTTTGAATTCTGACACACATTTTTTGATACATGGGTGTCAATGTTTAAAAAAATACCTTAAAAATTTTAAAAATAACAATTTTATACCATGGGGGGGTAGGGGTGAGAACATGTCAGGTTACCCGATAGGGGCCTATGGCCTGGCCTGGCCTTTTTAGCAAATAGGCCAGACTTGAGTACTTTCAAAAGCCTATTTAGTTATATAGGTATAGGCTAGACCTTATAAAAAGCCTACTTAGCCTAGTAGGCTGGCCGGTTTATTTTTTATATATTATTTTTATATTTTATTAATAATATCAATTATTATTCATTAATATTTATATTTATATTTTTTTAAAAAAATAAATGAGCTTAAATAGATAAGACTTTAAGACTGGACTATTTAATTAAAAAAGCCAGGCTCAAGCCTATAACCAAAGCCTATTAAAACTAACAGGCCAGGCCCAGACCTTTCAAAACTGTAGTAGGTCCAGGCCGTACAAGGCAAGCCTGGCCTATTCCCACCTTTAATGGTGGATCCACTGGGTGTATGAATACTAGTATTGTACTATTGTCGGCTTTTCCGTCATCTCAAATAAGAATGATGTAACTAACGTTCTTACTCTGTATCAAAATTCTTGAACACGCAGTTAATAAATTTATTTAAGAGTTAATATTTTAAAATATAGAAAAATAAAAACATGAAAAATATAAAAATTATGCAAAAAATAAATTCAATAAAATTTCTTTTGACTACATTTTTCTTATATAACTGCAACAAATTTTTTTTTTTACGAACCATTGAAGGCTTGTGAAGGGTGGTGCATGGGAGCTCATGCCACACAATTACAAAGGGGAATAAAATGGAGGGATAGGGGGCCGGTTAGAATCGAACCTCCAAACTTCCGTTAAACATGTATAATAAAAAAATATAAAAAATTACAATGGAACATTTGAAATTTTAGTTAAACATGTATAAAAAAATATAAAAAATTTCAATGAAACATTTGAAATAAAAAGATCGGACGAGGGAGAATATTTTTTTGGGGAAATTATTTATTGGTACCATTTTGGAGGTTTTAATTTGTTAAGTAGTACCAAGTTAAAAAAATTTATTATTTAGTACCATTAGGTAAAAAATTCTATTTTTAGTATATTTATATGAATTTTACCATTTTTGTACCACTATCAATTATACTTACATTTTATTCACCATTTTTTTTTATATTTATATATTAATTTTTAAAATTTTAAGTTTTTTGTAATATTTTTAATTTTTTTCCTTTAATATTTTTTGTCTTTTTTTATTTTTTTCTTTTGAAATTCTTGTATCAATTATATTTTCATCATCGGATTTGAGTTTTTGTGTATGTAGCATTATGCTTTGAAAGAGACAATCCTTTAATGCCCAACAGATACTCGAAGGATTAATCTTAGCCGAATATGGCCTGAGAATACCCGCGAATAAATTAAAACTAGTTTTTGACCGGTGATGCCAAAAAATTATATTTTTTTGTCATCGAAAAATATTTATATTTTTCATCCTAACAGATTTTATAAATAAGATAAATAATTTTTTATTTAAACTAGATTTTATTTTGTATCAATTAAAAACTATATTTTTTGTTTTTATCCCAAAAGATTTTTTAAGTAAGATAAATAAAAGAATAAAATAAAATAGATTTTTTCATCCTAAAAAAGATAAATAAAAAATTGATAATGGTTTATTTAACGAATAAATTTTTTATTCAACAAAAAAAATTTTAATATTCAAATACGTAAATACTTGAATGATATGAGAATTTTCAAAAAAGAAAGAAAAAATAAAAAAATTAAAGTACTGTTATGCACTTATTAAGAGTACTATTATGTAATTATATAGAGTACTATTATGCAAGTATTTAAAGTACTGTTATACACTTGTTAAGAGTACCATTATGTACTTAGTATAGTACTGTTATTTAGTTATTTAAAGTACTATTATGTACTTCCTCCGTTTTTTAAAGATAGCTACTGACCAACCCAGCACGCAGTCCAATGCACAATTTAAACCATTAATAACTCAAATTCGGTAATTCTAAAACTTCGGTATTTAAAAACTACAAGATGAGACGAATCTAACAAGATCTCACTTGGCTATTTTTTAACTTGTATATCTATGATAAAACTTCAAATTAAAGTGTTTAGGTGAATAGTGTCAATTTTACCAATGTAGCTATCTTTTCTAAACGGAGGGAGTACTTATTAAGAGTATCATCATGTTCGTAGTAGAGTACAGTTATTTAATTATTTATAATACTGCTATGTACTTATTAAGTGTACTATTGTGTGATTATGTAGAGTACTGTTATGAAGGTATTTAAAGTATTGTTATGCGCTTATTAAGAGTATCATTATGTGCTTAGTAGAGTACTATTATGAAAGTATTTAAATTACTGTTATGTACTTATTAAGAGTATTATTATGTGACTATGTAGAGTAATTTAATAAGTGCATAACAGTACTCTACATAATCACATAATAGTACTATTAATAAGTACATAACAGTACTTTAAATAACTAAATAACAGTACTGTACTAAGCACATCATGATACTCTTAATAAGTGCATAACAGTACTTTAAATACTTTGATAATAGTACTACTACTCTACATAATCACATAATAGTACTCTTAATAAGTTCATAACAGCACTTTAAAGTTTAAACACTTTCATTACAGTATTGTAAATAACTAAAAAAATTACATAATTTTCATTACACTTTCATTATAGTACTTTAAAATTTTCCTTAATTTTTAATTTTTCTTTCTTTTTTGAAAATTCTCATATCATTCAAATACTTACCTTTTTAAATATTACATAATTTTTTAAAATAAAAGTATTTAAAAATTAAATTTTATTCGCTAAATAACACGTTATTAATTTTTTTATTTATATTTTTTAGTATGTAAAAAATCTATTTTGTTTTATTCTTTTATTTATCTTACTTAAAAAATCTCTTGGGATGAAAACAAAAAATATAATTTTTAATTGATACAAAATAAAATCTAGTTTAAATAAAAAAAATTATTTATCTTACTAAATAAAATTTCTTAGGATGAAAAATATAATTTTTTTCGGTGACAAAAAATATAATTTTTTTAGCATACACCGGGTATTCTCAGGCCACATTGGGCTAAGATTAATCCCTCGAATATCTGGTAGGCATTGAATAGTTTCCTCTTCCAAAGCATAATTCTACATACACAAATACTCGAATCCGATGACGAAAAATATAATTTTTTTTTTCTATGTACCGGGTATCCCAGACCATATTGGATCCAAAACTAATCATTCGAGAATCTGGTGGGCATTGAAGGTTTACTTCTCCCAAAGCAGAATTCTGCATACACAAAGGCTCAAACTCGATGATGAAAATATAATTGATACAAGAGGTTCAAAAGAAAAAAAAAGATTAAAGGAAAAAAATTAAAATGTTAAGTAAAACTTAAAAATTTTAAAAAGTTCAAGATATAAATAAAATGTTAAGCAAAAATATTATTTTCTGGCTTCGACTTTTCCAAAAAAAAATAAAAAGTTCAAGATATAAATAAAAAAATTTTCCGTGAATAAGATATAAGTATAATTGATCCAATGGTAAAAAATGGTAAAATTCATATAAATATACTAAAAATAGAATTTTTTTAATCCAATGGTACTAGATACTAAAATTTTTTAACTTGGTACTACTTAACAAATTACAACCTTCAAAATGATACTAATAAATAATTTCCCCTATTTTTTTTACTGATATGGTAACAGTTACTATTTCTTCTTGCAAAGAGCCCAAAAATAAAATAAAATAATAGTATAAAAATAAATTAATAGAGTATTTATGTGGAAGTGGTAGACAAATTTGTGTTTGGATTTCGGTGGATTTTCTTCTTTCCCCCAGCTAAGCTAAGGGGCAACCCTATTTTGTTCCTTTATTGCATCCCATCCCTTCCCAGCAATCATCGTTATAATCCCATTTGATCCCTGCAAAATTGTCAAATCGAGCATCAGGGTAGAAATATCTTGAATTTGATTGGTTTGATAAGGTATTCTCGATAGGAAGGAGGTCGAGGTCGAGGAAGATTTTCCCCACCCATTTTTGCAGTTTGAGAATCCTAGTTTGGAGAAAGGAAGACATGGACGCTAATTCCTGGGCTGCTCGTCTCTCTTCTGCCTCCAAACGTTATCAATCTGCTCTTCAATCTCGATCTGGTAAGGGCTTCATCCTATTTCCCAGTTTTTACTGTATAAATTTCGTAGTTTCGTGGTGATGTATGATTTTTGTTGGGGTCGGTATTGTATTGGTTTATACTGTTTGGAAATTGATTTATTGTTGCATTTTGTACCATGTTTTTCATGTTAAAAGTTGAATCTTTTTCTGTCGGTCTTGTTTAACATTTACTATAATTCATTGCAAATTTCTTGATAAATGAGGTACTTTGGTTTATCAGATATGCATGTGGCTTGAATATTCTATGAGGATATTTGGTTTAAATAGATTAGCCATTTATCAAGCGCGTTGTAGGTTAAAATTTTAATATTTGGATTCCATCTTCGCACAACTTAACATGTAGTGATGTTCAACGGTTGATTTATTATGATTTTTTGTGCTTGGTTGTGTTGTAGGAATGAAATGGGATCGTTTCGATGCAGAAATGTTGATGGGGTTTGAGGAAATGGAAATGGAGGATGATATCAGGGAGGAGTATCCTTGCCCTTTCTGTACAGAATATGCTGATATTGTGGGACTATGTTGCCACATTGATGAGGAGCATCCTGTCGAGGCCAATAATGGGGTAAGTTTGCATTTTTCTCGTCTAATTTCCTTAGGAAGGAACGTTAGAACGTTTTACTGTCACATCCATTGAGACCTTTTTATTTCTTTTTTTTTTTATTTTTTTTATTTTTACATTTATTTAAAAAGATTTCAATATTAAGTGTAGAACTGTGTAAATTAAAAGCTAACGAAGTTTGGAAATCGAGTCATTTTACGTATTGCAAGATACAATGAATGTCTTTTATTTGCAACAGATGCATCCCCCTCCTGTGCATGCTTTAAATTGGAAAAAGGGTCACACTGGCTTAGATATTACTATCAAATAACACAGTTGGAATTTGTTTGCTTCTGATAGTTTAGAGAATTGACAATTTTATATGGTGTCTTTTATTTCTTAATTCAGTTCCATTAGGGAAAATGTGATTTTTTCATCACCAGTGAAAATGTATATCATTGTGGTACACTTTACTGAATTGTTCGTTTCATGAATATGGTTATGATTTTGATTTTAGTTTCTCTTGTTGGAAGTTATGGCATTTTGTAGTTGTATCTATCTTTCCATTTGCCGACATATATATTAACTTATTCATAGCCTATCTCAGGTTTGCCCAGTTTGTGCAATGCGGGTAGGTGTTGACATGGTAGCACATATAACCTTGCAACATGGGAATGTCTTTAAGATATCCTTTTTTCTCTTAGTTTCCATTCTCTGCTGTTTTGTAGTATTTCGCATTTCTCTTATTTCACTGTTGTTTAGTACTTCAATTATAAACACTTTAAGATATCAATAACAGGCCAAATATGAATTAAGCAAAAAAAAGAAGAAGAAAAAAGAAAAGATGATTAAAACCGTAAATCTAATGGAATAATCTGGCAACCGACTTTTCTTTTGTTGGAAATGTGTATTCCCACCTTAATGATGCCAATGTTCAAAATACTAAGGATGCAATCTTGCATGTTAAACCTTGACTGAAAATCACATGCAGCGTAAGAGGAAATCAAGAAAAGCTGCAGGTGCACATTCTACACTTTCCTTGTTGAGGAGGGAACTCAGAGAAGGGAATTTACGGTCTCTTTTTGGAGGCCCTTCATCCGTAGTCCCTACGAGCAGTGCTGCTCCAGATCCTCTTCTGTCATCATTTATCTTGCCTGTGGTTGACGATTATGAATGTGTTCCATCACACTCTCCAGCTGAGTTGGTCAAGAAAAGTTCAACTGCTAGTGTTTCGGAAAGGTAATAGCATACTTGTCATGCACCCTTGTGATCTCCTACTACTCGTTTTACACCCTTAGGGCACACAAATAATTTACTGGAATGAAATTCGAATATATTCTATTATTTTTAATTCAGTATAGTTCCGTAAAATTCATTTCATCTCCATAAATATGTTTCCATTCCAGCGTAATATTGAATAATTGCAAATGTGCAACTTGTTTCAGAAGGAAAAACCAATATAACATAATTAGATTGTTATTCGGATATTCAATGCTTGATTATACTTGACCTTCCAAATGGGCGTTTATGCAAATTAATTTGTTTGACCACATATTTGGTATCAGGATTTATATCACTATGCATAAGGATATGCCGATATGGCAATAATTTTGCGAGGAGTTTGTTTTCTGCATGTTGCAAAAGAAAATGTGACAGTTCTGTTGCCCTAATTATATTGCTATTGCAATACATGTTTAGATTGCTGTATAGTTCTTCAAATTTAATATTTGTGTTTCAATATGAAATTGTGTACAAAAAATACTGATAATTAAAGCATTTATTATGTGATGCTGAAAACTCCGGCTTTCTGTACAGTTTCTGTATTTTTTAGGATCTAATATCATGGTTAGTATGCTTGGTGTTATGTTCTTATTTTGTTTTGTTCTGAGACTGTAATGACATTTACAAATGCCCTTTTGCAGGCAACTTTTGATGTTATCTTCAATTATTTTGATCTTGTGATTAGATAAGAATGTACTTGATTATTAAGATTCAGTTGTGAGATTTGATCAATCATATAAAAAATTGACTTGATTATTGGTCATATGAAAAGTTGACTTGATTATTCAAGATTCAGTTTCATTTTGGCGCTTTCGTATTAGACTAACGGACATCTGGCAGCATGCGGTTAGTAACTTTGGCATTTTAATTTGTTTTGCAATTTTGGGCACATATTTCAAAAGGATGTTGGTAGTAAGAACATAAGTAGAGCCATGATCCAGCCCACAATAGAGTACCAAAATAGACCTTTTCTTTTGTCCTATTAGTAAGTAACCTTGTATTCCTGAAAGAAACCTAAGAGTTGTTTGGTTTGCTATAGGAATTGGAATACAAGTTGGATGATTCAAAATTCAAAGCCTCTACACCTGGAGGATTCAATTTTCATCTCATATTTACGGAATCAATCCCATATTTTTATGAATGCAGATTCCCGATTCCCATACATCAGACACCCCCTTATTTAGATGGTTCTGATAAGTTTAACATGATGTCACATATAAAAACTTTTCATGATTATGGATTTCCTTTTTTCTCTAGTTTGTGATGGTCTAATGGTCTAACCCTAATTCATTGAGAAAAAACAAGAATATCCTCAGCTGTCCACGTGTTGGTTAGTTTAAATTCCGAAATAGTGTGTATTTTATGGGGTGAACTGTGAATAGTGAATTATATATGTGTGTGCGTGTATATTTGTTTAGATGTCTTGCAAACATATTTACACTGGTAAACATATGTTTCATATAGTCTTAACTGGTGTTGAAGCTTTCTGAATATTCTATCTGTCTCTTGATCTTTGTTAGCAGGAAAGTCCAGCAACCTCCCATGTCAGTCGAAGACCAGGAGGAGAAGGCAAAGCGATGCCATTTCATGCAAGAACTGCTGATGTCAACTATACTAGACGACAATTTATAATGAATGCCTGTCATAGCTGGCAAAAACTGCATGGTGGAGAGCTGTCCACGGCTGGACCGGACCGGACCGGGCCAAGACCGTCCATGGCAGGGAGTGAAAATAAATTGTAGTAAAATGTAATTTATGTTATTGTCTACATGTAGAATTAGATGCTGTAGGGTTGATACAGAAACCAAATGCATTTTGCTTTGCCTTGATACAACTTGTGCTGATTTTGCTGTTTCTTTTTTCAATCGATACATGACTATAGTGTATTTAATGTGGTCTTCGTTTGGCGTGTGTTTTGTGCTGTTGATTCTCTTTCAAGGTATTTTGAATATTCCATATTCATTATCTCGTGTCTCTTTGTTGCTTCTCAGTGATCAATTCATTTGGGGCCAAAACCTTTTCACACAATCCCAAATCTTTGTGCGCCTAGTGTGCGTGTGCTTTCTTTGTTTTAGAAGATAGAAAAGGTACTTATGACTATTTACTTTTTCAAAATTAAATCAAATGACATGTATGTGATTTCTGTTATGAGGTAAGCCGAATGAATTATATTTGGAGTGAAAAAGTGGGTAGTTTTAAGTGTGTTTAAAATCTGAGAATGATACCTCTAGTTACTGATATGCGTTAAATGAATAAATGTATTTTGAAAGTTGCAATTTATTGGATTGCTATCCAGGTAAAAGTAACTGTGACAGTGCAGTTCAACAAAAGAAATTACAGAATGTGAAGTTTCCAAACAAGCATTTGGTTTCCTTCCTTTCATTCCTTTTCTCTCTGTTCTCAATTTTTTCTCTCTGTTCTCAATCTCAACTGCTGTCTGATGGAAACACCAAAGATTACTCAAAGAACTAGAGCAAAGGGAGAGCAAGAGGTCTGGACTTGGCAGCCCGGACTTCAGTTTATGCAAGAATGTGCATCTGACCGACATAATTCTCTGAAGATCTGATCTTGAGAAAAGCTCCCAGAAGGTAAACTCAGACTCAGATACTGTAAGGACTGAGGTTGAACTCTTTACTGATCTGTAAGAAATGTTGATAAGATATTCCTCTTCAGTGTGAATTCATCTGCCTTTGCAGCACTGATTGACTGCATAGCAATAGCCAGTGTGAGATTTTCTACACAAAGATGAACTAACTAAACATAGGGTGCAAGGGAAGGGAGAAAAGTTACCTTACTGAGCATGCGATCCAACCGTTCAATTTCATTAATGGCGTAACCAGGACCTGTGTCCTTGTAGTTCTTAGCAACCTTCAGATAGATTTTCCCATACCTAATTCATACGAAAAAATTAGCAAAGGATCAGAACTCTATAAGCACCAAAAACCTTTCAAACGTACTATAATATAGAGATGAGTATCACATTGTGTACAGTGTTTAGGATAACAACCTTGCAGCAGAACCTGTCAGGTTATGAGCTTCCGATACCAAGCGATTGTATGCAGATTCTTTCTCTTCAGCTGATGCGCTCACTAATTCCTGCACCAAGCTGTTGAGTTCCTCGACTATACCAGCCTACATGGAGAAGAAAAAAGTGCCTCAGAATCAAAGAATAATATGTGAAACGGATTATGATATAGTAGTATTTAGCTTTGCTATTAACCTGGGGATTCAGCTGTCCGTCCTCATCTCTGTTTGTTCCACATTTCTCATTGATGAAAGTAACAAATTCATCTAAACTTCTGTCACCCTCGTAATCTTCCCCAGCTTTGTTGTTCTTGGAGAAGAATTTCAATGTGGGATAACCACCGACTCCATACCTAATTTTCAGAAAATATGGATGAGAAATATCATTAGATGCAGGACCGACACAAGATAAAACCATTATGATTAAGACTCTAGAATAGGAGAAACGATTTTACAGGGGCTTACTTTTCTGCAAGATTCTTGTACTTATCGGCATCAACATTTGCAATAACGACATCTTCCTCCATCTTGAATGCTGCTGCAACTTTCTCATAGGTCTACATGTCGAAAAGGTATTAACGTATTCAGAAATGGTTTCAGATTATTTAATGAGCCAGCAGTAAACTTACCGGAGCAAGAGTCTTGCAATGACCACACCTGAGAAGGCAAACGATTAACTAAATTAAGAATACAAATGACAGTTTTTACTTGTCAGTGTGGTTCGCAAAATATTTGTTTTCTCAGGATAGCTTGTGAAGCTGCATGAAATATTAAATTCAATATCAACATCTACACATACCAAGGTGCATAAAATTCAACTAAAACATCCTTCTTTTCATCAAGTACAATCTCATCGAAGTTATCTGCATTTAGAACGACGACATTTGAAGGAGGTGCAACTATCTTGACATTTGTCCCTGAAGACACATCATTTATAAGGAAATAGTAAGAGGTCTGATCAACATTTGAAGGGGAGTTCATGACAATTACATGGTATAAAAGAGAGTTAGGGACACCCAACGAACGAAAGAAATGCCTTTGAGCAGGAAATCATTGTTCAGTTCCCTTTTAAACAAACTATGAAAATTCTCTGCGAGTTCAGCTGTGCTCACCTTGTAACTTCATATTCATTTGAACTATGCAGATGGATAGTATAAATGTACGATATAATACAACATAAAACCGTGAAGAAATCTTACCGCCTTCATTATTTACAAATTCAGCAAGGGCTTCAGCAGTCCGTGCACCTTCATACCTAATGGAGTAAAAGAAAACACAAGTAAGAAATTGACATACTCACTGCGAGATTTAAACGATTACCAACAGAATGATTGTAAACTTACATACTCTGAACCTCATATCGAGGAAAAGAGGGGAATCAAGAAAGGGTAGAAATATCAACTCACTTTTCTGGCTCCAGGGATCCCTTAGGAAACCATTGGATGGTGGGATATCCAGAAACCCCATATTTGCTACAAAGCTTTTTGTTCTCATCACAATCAACCTAAAACAGAATACATAAATGTAGAAATGGAGCATTTTAGCCCGGCCTTAAAGCTCTCGAGTAAATCAAAAGTTGTTGAAACACTCAAACCTAAGCCAGATGTTAACAACCTTACTATTGCAGATGTAAAACAAAATAGGCGTAATTTCACGAACCTTTCCAATTAAAACAGATTTAGCCTTCTTGAAACTCGCACCAAGTTTTTCATACTCAGGAGCAAGCCTCTTACAATGCCCACACCTGCACAAGAAAAAAACATTACTCTCGATCTTAATCTGACTGCCAAAAGCCATTCCAGAAAGTCTACTTTATGTTACAACGTGAGTGATCCTCACTAAGTGAAGATAGCAGTAAGTACTTATCGAATTACCATCCAAGTAAGAATCAATTAATCAATCAGAGGTTCGATTCTTATTTGGAAAATGGACGACGTCATAAACCACACCAAAAAGAGTTCAATTGCATAATTCAACTAACAGTCCTGGATTGATGGGAACTCTTAACTTCCACCCATTGATGAAAAGGAAATGTCCCCGCCTAGCTATATTATGCGTTTTTCAGTTTGTCCTCCATCAGTTTACAGCTATATGGCTGCTGAGAACCTTCTTTATATATCCCACAGTCAAATAATCTTCAACTTCATCAACTAATTTCTTAAACAACAATGGTTGGAGAAATTCTTGGGCAATTTCTTTTGTCCTTTCAATTGATAATAGAGCACAACTTTTTGCTCTCTTGTTGAGATAAAAGTATTTGCTGGTAATGCTTCATTTATCATACTATACACATGGATGAGAATCAATACTTATTCATTCATACATTGTCGGACTGTCCCACTTGGACTACATGAAGATAAACAAATAAGTAGTATTCACAATGAGCGAGGAAAATTACCAATCATATCTAAAGCCCTTGAGAATACACGTTCAAAATACCATGCTTTAAGGCAGAAAAAATAGAAGCAGCACCACAAGATATATATATATATATATATATATATATATCATCGTTAAACGATCATATATAATTGAACAAATGATCAAAATCTGGTCCAGAGCACTAAATTCGAAAGAAATCAACACTTAGCGAGTCAAGACCCGAACAAACAGATGACGCAGAATGAAAAATTAACGAAATTTCATACCACGGCGCATAGAATTCCACGAGAGCTCCCCGATCCTTACCAACCTCCTTGTCAAAATTTTCCGTGGTCAGCACAAGGACGTCGGCAGCAGACGCGGAAGCGGCCAAGAACAACGTAAAAGCGGCGATCCTGATCCACAATCTCAACATTATTTTCTGGAAAATCGAGAACTTTCTGTTTGATTTCGTCCCTAAGGAACCGTGGCTGATCAATGCAATGTGGTTTGGGAATGCTGCATCAGAACTTAGAACCATCCCCTATTTAGTATTAGTATTATTATACAGTACTTCTTAAAGTACGGGATTAATAATATAATAATAATAATAAACTAATGGAAACAAAAATAGTACTCCTAATCATATACTTTTACTTTTACGTACTAAAAATATTTCATTTAAGTTCAGAAATTACATTATCTAAAATAAGAATAATTCCATGAAGAGTGTTAATTAGTGGCATGCATACGATACACATGAGTTGGTAATTGATGAGGACATGCATGCATGTATTATATGTACATATATTGACTCGCACGTTTACCATTGAGCGCCAATTGTTGATCAGCTAAAGTGCCTAATAAGTAAGTGGTGCTGATCAATGATCAATTGATCATCTCAAGAACACTACTACACATATAGACTGTCCAGTTATCCAGTATACGTTGATGCCAAAGTGGAAGAAAATGGCCACGCTGTGGACTAATTCATTAATATAGATTTGATTTTAGTAATTACATGTATAGGGGATGTAGCTCAGATGGTAGAGCGCTCGCTTAGCATGCGAGAGGTACGGGGATCGATACCCCGCATCTCCATTTTCCTTTTTCCTCTTTGTTTCCAAGAAACCCAATGATTTTCTCCGGTCCATTGTTTTTGATCTACATCTACATACAATCTTCTCTATCATAAGGAACCAACGCATATCAGTGTTATTGTCGAAATCACACACACAAATGCATACAGTAGCAACCACTTAATTAACCACACAACATGCATGCACATGAATGATGAACTTTCATATATCTACCCTTCTTTAATTTGTTTACTATCGTCGTCTCCCATCACTTGAACTTATTAGAAGCTACATCAGCAGCGTATCCGACCCCCCGCCGTGTCGTGGGGACGACAGTAAAGAAGAAGCCGGAGAACATATATCCCCGCAGCCAGGGGCAAATTCTTCATCAAAACATCGTCCAAGTCCTTCCCGCCGAGGGGCAAGAAGCATCTCTGCACGTCGTTGTCGCTCAGAGCAAACGCCAAGAACACCAGAACCGACACAAATTGCATGGACGACGTCCACCACACCGATCCTGAACTTGGCCAGATCCACATGAGATGAGATCCTCGCCGCCCGCTCTTATTAACCTCTCCTTCCTCGGTCTCCAGATGGTGGTTGGCGCTCCATCCTCCGATCCGGCCTTGCTGCAGAACACGTGGAGGCCGTTGAACGTGGCCAATCCGTAGTAGAGCCTGCCCTCGCTGTCGGTGAACGTGGTGATGAAGCATGTGATGGAGCATGCTGCGATGAGGGCGGCGGTGAGGCATTGGTTGGATATTTAATTTGGCAGACGCATGCCCTTGTTGGAGAAGGATGGGGTCAGGGTTCGGAAAGCCAGGACCGTGCCGGTTGGGAGGAGGTTGGCTAAGTTGGCGATGGAAGTTAGGGTTTTGTGGACGGGGTGGGTGGAGAAAGTGGTGGTTGGGGCGGCGGAGGTTGGCCGGGGAAGTGGATGTGGAGGAGGTGGTGAAGGGGATGATGGTGGTGCTACTGGTGGTTCGTGATCAACTTTCATTGCGTTTGGGAATTTGTTGTTTTTATTTAGTTTTTTGTTGTTTTTTTGGGTGAGTGGATTGGTGGGTTTATAGAGAGAGATGTGAAGTTCATGATGTTAAGTGTAAGATGTCCACACAACAAACATGTGATGCATGCAAGTCTTTTTGCTTTATGCATGGGGTGTGATATATGATCTTAACAGCACTTGTTTATGTGTAATTATGATGAGATAATGAGAGATCCAATACAAATTCTTTTAGTGATATGTATATATATTAAATCTTTATAATCTGAATCCCATTTAACTAAGCATAATGGAGCATGAAAAAGTTACTATTTGGGAAATTTGGAATATATAGAAAATATCAAAAAATGTGTCTTTAGATACCCTAAACCCTAGGTCATATAGGGGTGTAATATTTTGGTCTTGGAAACCACCTCTATATACTTCATCTTTATTCAAATATTTTTTACGCACCCACTTTTCACGCGGTCCAATGTACATTTTAAACCATTAATAACTCAAGTTTGGTACAAGTAAAGACTCTAAAAGTTCAATATTTAAAAACTATACGACGAGACGAATCTAACAAGAACTATGATAAAACTTTAAGTAAAACTCTGTGTGTGAATAATAGCATACTATCAAATGTAAGAAACATTTGAATACGGAGGTAGTATAATCCAACAGAGAGTGATACTATTTCTGATCCATGCATGAGAAATAGGGAAAAGTGTACGGTAATAATGCATGACCATCAATAGATATAGGATCACATTAATCCTGTGGTTCTCACCTACAAATTAATGGTGCCGGATAAGGTATATCTTCCTATATTTTGATGGTGTGGAAATTAATTATAATCACTTTACCTTAGCTTCACCCTTTTTTTTTTTTTGGTAAGAAACAAATTAAACATAATATACAAGTTAAAATATCATAGATAGAATTGAAAATTTTGGGTATAAATATAGACAGAATTGAAAATTCAAACTTAAGACTTGTAGTTCACAATTTTTTATTATCCTAATATATATTAAATAAATCAGCCACTACAAGAAAAATCGGAGTTAACGACCGACCTGTGCCGTCGGTAACTCCAAATTTCGGGTCGGCTAAGCCCTTTACCGACTGCATTTGACGGCTGGGAGCGACGGTCGGTAAAAATATTGTCGCCATGTTGTCGTCGGAAGCATCAGCGACTGACTTACCGACCCCGCATTGTGCCTAGAAGGGCTCAAACCCGTCACCTTAACATCACCAATTTGCAAGTCTAGCCTTACCGGCTGGGCTAGCTGTCCACCCAACAAATTATATTCAGCCATGTGTCATATATTAAAGTCTTCCCACATACATATCTTGCAACATGCTGAAGAGAGGATTCGAACCCGGATGAAGAAGTTCAATCCTCGCGCGTATGCCATCCAACCACGCTACATTTCATATCATCATATGTAAAGCTTTATATATAATATGTATATTTACATATATAAATGTAAATATATAAATTAGTAACTAAAATGAAATATAAAATAAAAACTAATAAAATAAATATTTATATAAATTAGGAAAATTAATAAACTAATAAGTTAATAAATTAATAAACTAAATTATGAAAATAAATATTTATATGAACTAATAAATATTTATATAAACTAATAAACTAATAAAAATTCTGCAATATAAATTAGGAAAATAAAATACAATAAAATATTGAATATAAAATTAATTAATTAAATTAAAAATTCAATTTAATAATTAAATTATAACATAAAATAAAAATGAAATAAACTAATTAAAAGAAATATTTAATAAAAAATTAAAATAAATAATAATAAAATAAAATTTATCATTTAAATAAAATTATTAATATTGATAAATAATTAAATGGCTCAAATAAATAAATAATTAAATTATATAAAAAGTAATCAAAGAAATGTTTAATAAAAATATAAAATAAATAATAAAATAATTGGGAAAAACTTTAACCACCGCAATTGCGGTCGGTAATGCGGTTGGTAAATTATAATATTTTTTAAAAAAATACTTAAAATTAAAAAAATTGAAAAAAACACTTGCGACCGCATGTGCGGTCGGTAATGCGGTCGGTAACACCGATTACCGACCGCATTTACTACGGTCGGTGTTTTGATTGCCAAAAAAATCCGAACTCAATAACGGATAGATTTTTTCCGACCGCAATTGCGGTCGGGAATGCGGTCGGTAACAACGACCCGTCCGATGGTGGTCGGTAACTGCGGTCGAGAATCGTGAAATTTCTTGTAGTGAGTGGTCACTAATTATGTCGGTATGTACTAATGTAACTAAAGGGAATGAACCCAACATATATGAATTTGAATCAGGCGGCCCTCCAAACTCCTAAGCCTTACGGGATATTATTAGTAGTGGTGTTAATTTGGGCACGGACTCGATCGATACGAAAAATTTTAGGTTTGGATTTAGTCATTTTTTGATTTTTTTCAAATCAGGTCGACCCGATACATGACTTGAAAAATTATACCACCTGCTCAACCTGACACGAACACGACCCAAAACATGAAATTGTGTCAATTTTGGCCTATAACCCGAAAAAACGAACCTGAACGACACGAAAAATTTCAGGTTTGGGTTTGATCATTTTGGATTTTTTCCGAAATCAGGTCGACCCAAAACCTGACCTGAAATATTATATAACCTGATCAACCCGACACGAACACGACCCAAAACCTGAAATTGACACCCCTAATTATTAGTACGGTTATGCATGATAAATGTATATTCTATGTGAGATACGAATTGGAATTTTTTCAACCTAGCTAGCTAAAAGATCGCGTGTTGGGCATTCGAACAAGGATTTTTCACAAGGGCTATATTATTCATTGAATGGGGGTATATTTTTTCAAATTGTGTTTCAATGTCTAGCTAATAATGATAGAAGAAGTAATAAAAACCAAAATTGATGATGAGCATATAACACCACTCCACTCTAGCTCTCAAAACGGTTAACTAGCTTTTGCCACCGTCTTAATTTGATCTCTTCCTTCTTCTTGATAGCATAGAAAAGTACTTCCAAATGCAAAAGGAATTGAAATTAAAATTGTTTTAAAAACTGATAATAAACTGATCGACAGATATGGCTGAACTTGAACAATATGAGTGTCAGTTGATCAGTTCATTATTACCTGTTGGAATTTAGATGAACCATCAGTTCAGCGGCATTTATGATGAGTTCATCGGCAAGCTAAGGGCATTCAGCTCCTGTGGTTTTCTTAGATGATCCGACGAGGGAGCGGAGCGAGCGAAAGTGAAAATGAATACTACACTACTTCCATGATAAATGAGGATGGGCCGGCGCAGTTCAGATCTAGGGCCCGGCTTATGCCCAATGTGGGCTATAACATCGGTAGTCTGGGCCTGAGCCCATTTTCTATTTTTACACGTTCTTGTTTGGGCCAATTACTATTATTCTATATTTAATGTTCCAGCTCATAAGCCCATTGATGTGAATTTTGAAGTACTTCCTCCGTTTCCTTTTAATTAATTAATACGTTGGAGGTTTTGTCACTGTTCATTCAGTAATTTTGATTCGACCTTTTAATACAATTATGTAAGATAAAATATGGTCAAGTGAGATCTTGTTGGATTCGTTAAATCTCATAGATTTAGAATGTCAAATTTTCATAATTTTTACTCGTATGGAGTTTGAGTTATTAAGGATTAAAAATGCGTATTAGATTGCGTGAAATGTGGGTCCATAGTAAATATTAAGGAACGAGGTAGTATAATTTTAATGGAATACTCTTAGCTTGTGCAGACGTTAACGTATAGTAGTATTTGTATCTGCGGTGCCACTGATCAGTTAGAATAAATAAATAAATAAAAATTGCTTGACGCTGAGATGTGTATTTTCTTTAAAAAAAATGTGAAAACAAAAATGTCTAAGAATAATACATTCAACATACATACAGTATCTGACTTTGTATTGGAGCTAAACATCCTAATTAAGCTTATATATATGTATATGATGAGCACCACATAATTATCTGTATATCTTGGCAACAAACTGAGATGAAGCAGGGGACAAGCAAGCTACTTGTTTTCTCGAAAAAGCACTACTTGTACTATAAGATTTATTTTTTCCATGCATCTGAGGCTGAACTCATCAATTAGATTCTTTGTTTCTAGGGGTTTTTTTTTTTTGGAAGAGCCATTGAAGGCCTGGAAAGGGGTGGTGGGAGCCCATGCCACACAATTACAAAGGGGAAATAAAGGGAGGGATAGGGGGCCGGTGGGAATCGAACCTCCAACCTTCCGTTGGAAGCCAAGAGACTTAACCGCTTGGGGAAATAAAGGGAGGGATAGGGGTTGTTTTGAGGCTTGCTTCACTTCACATTATTAATAATTTTAATTATAAGTCCTTTTTTTAAAAAAAAATTTAAAAAAAAAATACAGGATTCCAATTTTACAACCACCCCTGTTAAGAATAATATTTAAATTTAAAAGTACCGAACAATAATCCAACCTCTCATATATATGCTGATCTCAAATTGAAGCCTTTGAATAAATTCCCCACTATGTGGTTTTTGGAACTTTATTGTAACTACGTTTATGATTTTCTATATTGGCTTGAACATTGATGAAACTGTTTGCATTTACTTTGTTGTGTGGATTCTTGGTTTGTTAAATTTATATGAACAAGAATGGTGTTAGATAATTCTATTAATTATTTATATATAGACTTTCTTTTCATTAGCATTATTTTAATTAATATATACATAAATGAGAAATATATACATTCAGTTTGAACTTTTATACAAATATTTCTCATTTTGGATTGATAAGAATATTTTTATACTTACTCAATTTATTAATTTATGGAAAACCAATTTTTACATTATTCTTATCTAAAATAATATATTGTTTCTATCAACAACTTTGAATTCTTTTAACCAATATGAGCATTTGTTCCCTATACCGACACAGATAAATATGGATATGGAGTACATATGTAATGATGTTACATGTTATATGTGCATTGCCACCAAGGAATGCTACATTTTCTGTTTTCCTCCATTGGTATAGTAACTTTAATCTATTTGAAACTTTATTAATTTGCGTGTTGCATTGGACCTAAATTGGTCAGTCCGCGCGCCCGCGGACTGACCAATTTAGGTCCACTTCTAACTATCAAGTTTTTTATTTTGGAAAATGCATATACATTTAAAATACTTCATTGTTTTGTGTCTGTATTTTTTTTTTACCAAATTATCTATTTAATAAAATCGTCGCGTACGATACGTGCATAACTAGAGTTTGTGTTTAACAAATTATACAATTTTTAATTTTTTTTTCCGGAGGTACGTGTCTAACAATTTATAAATTTCATAATCATATACAATATTCCCGTTTATTTGTGTTTGTATTTTTTTATTAAATTATCTATGTAATGAAAACCGCGGGTACCGCGGGTGCATAACTAGTTTGAAAAGAAAGGAAGAAACATTAATTAAAGGAAAGAATAAAAGAAAAACGATATAGAATTTTTAGTATGACCAATACAGCACCTGCACATTTAATTATTTCCTCAAGATATTCACTTTAAGTCTATTACATTAATTGGATCATTCCCAAAACCAGACAATCAGAACAAAAGAGTACAGTACTTCCTCCTCATGTCCAGATTACCAGTCATCAGCCATGGAATAAAAAGCACAATAGCATCAACATTTTTCAACCTTTTTATGCGTAATAATAAAATAAATGAACCACGCTGCTTTCTGAATAATGTTCCTATGTGAGTTTGAAGCTCCATTAAATCAAGATATTGGAGAAGTGGTCCCAAATTTATTTAGTGGAAAGAAACCCTAGATTTCATGCTTAAAAACCCTAAACTGCACACAAATTCTCAGATCTTTTATGGGGATATTGCGCAGTATCTAAAAAGTATGAAATTAATTAACACAAGCTGTGTACTTGATTCGTTTAATCAATTGTCTTTACACCCATTTTTGTGCTTATCACCAGTTTCAAGGGGTAGACAAACCCTAATTATATTATACCTTCTCGGAGAAAAATCTATCTTTGTACACCACCTCTTTAACTGGGCCACGAAGCAAGCAGGGAAAGAGTTCCAAACCATGGGCACCAGAAAGGTATGCATGGTATGTACAAGAAAGGAATGGAGGGAGGATTATATGTTTGATTTGAGAATTTTATTATGGAATGATATAAAATTAGGGCTCCTAAAAATGTGGGAGAATTTTGCTGTGAAAATAAAGGTTATTCCTGATGATTCGATTGGTAGAACTCACTAGTCAGAACATTATCATGAGGAACAACATGAAAAATTTAGTTTTTCCCACTTTTTTGTGGAAAACAAACATTTCAAAATTAATACCTCATTTAGAAGAATTTAATTGGTGCGCTAGTTTTTTTTTTTCATTTACTTAAAAATTTACTTTAAATATCAACTGAAAAATTAATCTTAATTATTAGCATGCTGTTCTTTGGGAAAAAACACACTATTGGTTGTCCCATAAATTTTTCAAATTTCGATTTCAGTTTCATATCAATTTGATTAACACAATCAGTCCATTATTTATGCTAATTTTTGCACAATATCCGTCCCAAACCCCCTTAATGATACATTTTTGCTGACGTGGTAACATGATTAGTGTGCATAATCCTGCGCCACGTCAGCAAAAATGTCATTAAGGGGGTTTGAGACGGATTGTGCAAAAATTAGCATAAATAATAGATTGATTGTGTTAATCAAATTAATATGGGGACTGAAATCGAAATTTGAAAAATTTATGGGACCAATGGTGTTTTTTTTTTTTCGCTGTTCTTTTATTATGAATTCCCATTTCTTTATTCCCAGGGGTCATAGAAGTCACAATGACAAGTCTGTAAAGGTGCTACAGAAAATAATCGATTTGTTGGTTGATAAAGAATATATGGAGAAAGAAAATTGAAAGAAAACATTAATTTATTTATTTTCATACATTTTGTATTTCATATGTTCATTAAAATCATTAAACCTGGTTCCCCGTTAATGGTTCTCTTTGTTTTTTATTCTTCTTTTGTTTTTTGTATATTCTCCCGTCCCATTGCTGTAGTCCTTTCTTTCTTAGCGGACGCTCTTGCGTCTCCATATATTTACCCCTAAAAAAATCATTTAACTCCACACGCGCATGCATATATATATATATATATATATATATAATAAATATAATATGTAATGTTTTAAATTCTTTCAGTTCTCTTGCATACCTTCCTCTATTTGATCAATATTTTTTAATTTATTTTTATATAAAAAATTTACAAACCCTCAAATTGATTTAACAAAACACCATTAAAGTGGATTTCGCATAATTTGTCAGATCTATATATACGTATTAGACAGTTTAAAATTCAAGCATTCATTCAATCCGTTATCCATCTTTTCTGAGATAAAAGCTAATAGATGGGGTAAAATTTCTTTTTGGTACCAAATACTCTCGCTTTCCACAACTTATTAATACCAAGTTGACAAATTTTCTCTTTTCGATACCAAGTTTGAATGAAAAATGGATTTTTTTTTAGTTATTTCCTTCCAAATATGATACCAAAAACGTCAATTTTCACCTAAGATTAATAAGAAAAATGATGAAAAAGTACAAAGAGGAAAATTTGTAATCATGGTACTAAATTGTGAAGAGAATGTATTTTTTTGTACCAAAAATGAAGTTTTTGCCCTAATATATATCTAGGCCTTGTTTGGGAGTTCTTTAGTAAAAGATCAGAAATGAAATGAAATGATAATTAAAGAAGAGAAAAGAATAAAAGTTTTAATGAAAATAAAGTTGTGTGGGAGTAGAATGAAAAGGAAGTATGAGAATGGATTTATAGACTCATCATTAATTTTCCGTCCGTTTTTTTCCCATATGTGGAAGGAAAATCTTTAAGCATATTTTTCCTCCCCCACCTCCATTTCCATCCTGCTTTTAACTTCCAAAACAGGAAAAGATCCGATATTTTCTTCCCTTCTTTTCCCCCAAATTCTCACTCTCATACAAAGCCCTAGTAGAGTTTTGCTGGGAAAAACAATTGGCTTGTGTCTAATGTATTGCACCTACTTTCAAACAATTAAAACAATATCATCTTGTCCGAGGAGTTTGGAAGAATAATATGTTTTGAGAGTAAAGATGATAACTGAACTCGTTGTTAGAACAAATTAAAGAAATACTGGTCCTTGGTTTATCCCCAATTTAATGGTATAAACAAGTGAAGAAGAAAAACAAAACAACTCAAAACAATCTATGATGCAGAAGAAGCATCAACACTTTAGCCAAATTGCCAAAATATTGCTCATCATTTCCGGAACAGATACACAACTGCAAACCCCCCAAGGTACGAATACAAACAGGACTAAAAGCATGTCTGTCTAATTTAGTTGTCGGGGTAATGGAAAACAGCAGAGCAGACAGCAGATGAAGAACACGTTGTGAAAACAACTGACTCTTAGCAAGACGCACAACCAGAAGCTCAAGAAGAGGCAAATTAAAGCAGGGAAGCCCAAACATATAGTACATCAGAATGATATGATGATACAAACCGAAATCGATTTATTTTGTAATACAACGCATATATTGTAATACAACGTATATATCGACCCCGGAAAACATATAAACAAGATGGTTAATTCAAGAAAGGGGCCTTCTTAATTGGCCAAAAACAGTTATTAGCCCTTGGCCAAGGAGTTATTACCTCTTTTATTGAGAATCCCAAAATCAATCCATTTGTCGGAATATGTTGATGCCCCGGCCTCCATTTGTTCACTGCTGGAAGGTTCATTGTTAGCGTTATTATTACAATTACCTCCTTGGGCTGCAGCTGCAGCTGCAGCTTTCCTCATCTGAAAGTCCCTGAGTTTCTGCAAGTACCTGGACATGGCCTCTGAGTAGTAATCAAACCCTAATGAGGTGAGCGCCAGGCAGAGGTCGTCCCCATTGACGGTCTTCCGGTTGTCCTTGCGGCAGAGGCTGGAGGCTTCGGCGGTGACGAAGGATATGAACTCGGATGCGCACTCCTGCATTGTCTCTTTGGCCTCTCTGGAGACCTTGGCGTTTGGAGGGAGGATTTGTTTCATGATACGACCCACGTTGGCGATGGGGAGCAACTTATCATGGTCGTCGTCCGTCATGTCGTCCCAATGGTGGATCTATCTTTGTCCTTGTCGACGACAGACAGCCAGCCACCTGACACGCGTTGATTCTAGCTAGCTAGCTTCATGGTCTCCACTCCTCTCCTCTCCTCTCCTCTCCCTTGATATAGCAACAAGGCGTCCGGCCCGTGATCTCAGCCGTTAACGTTGGTTAATTGGGATGCGATCAACGGTGGAGATTAAGTAGAAATTAAAAGACCTAATTTTGAAGAAAGTAGTTGGTGTGGTGGGGATGGGAGAATGAACAGTGGTGGTTTAAACTTTAAAGCTAATTAGGCAAATTTATGTCAAGTCGTATGGCCCTCATGGTCATATGGAGCACCCCTTTAATTTCTTGGTGGAGCTATTAGTACTATGTACTACTACTTGTTTATTTTATATTTTACTTGCTTTAATGTTTTAGCTCTATGTTTTAGGGATATGGGAATCTATTATAGGGTAAATTTATCATTATTATTGTTATTTTAATTTGGGGGTTTGTATTGACTAAATATTCAAATGTAAGCAAAAAATTTAATGTGAATAGAAAATGATACAAGTAAGGGATAGAAGTACTATATGAAGAAGAATATCTAAATTTATTAATTTGGAATATATATATATATATAGTACGCAGTACCAACTGTATATTTATATTACTAAATTAAACGCACTTAATCTGAGTGGTATATGGGGCTCTAACAGCTTAAGCAAAGGTTTTGGATTCAAGTCTATGCGCATGCTTAATTCTGCTTTGGGAGAGGTAACCCTTCAATGCCACCAGATCTTCGAGGGATTAGTTTTAGACCTAGTGTGGTAAAAGATACGCCAAAAATTAATGTATATTTATATTCGCGCCTGTAGCCAGTAATTAATACTTTGTGTTAAATCCATGCCCAAAAATGCTTAATTAAAACTCCTTTCATATCAAACTATTTGACATTATTATTTGAAGTAGGTGTGTTACTATATAACATAAAGAAAGTTTCGTAGTATTATTTTCTTCCGTACAAATATGCTTCTGTAAAGATTAATTAAGAAAAACATAGAGAAAGAAAACCCCCTTTTTTAAGAAAAAATAAATCAATAACTGAATAGTATAATGTTCGATCAATAGGGCATTTTAACGGAAAAAACATACTGGGTTGCCAACTAGCGACCAGACACATGGTTAACTTTCCAGACCTGCTGTCCTCATTGAAAAATAGAATATTATCTTAAACGCCGCCTTACAAATGGGGGGTAAAAAAATATTATTGGTATCTGCAAAATCAAATAAAAATGAAGAACTATTTATTCTCACGCATTGAAATACTAATAAATAAACAAGAAATAAATGGTAGGAAATATTTAGGAGACGTTTGTTGCAACTGCAATGGTTCAGATCAAGAACAGGGGACTTGTCGCCAAATCAAATACTTCTACTTTATAGTAGAAATTACATTAATGTTTTTCTTCTAAGATTTCTATCATGTTACGAGTTGAGCTCCTTGATTCTTCACATTGAAAATGTTTATTTTTGCTTAGTTAACATCATAATCATAATTATTATTGTTTTCTTTGTCTCATCGCATATAGTATAATTTTAAATAGTTGAATTCTTTATAACTATTCTTGCTAAATGATAGTATATTATATTGGCATAGTGTTTTGTGAATTTATTATTTTTGGTGGCTGGATATTTAAATATGATTAAGATAGAGAACTCATGCCAAAAATTACAAAGGAAAGGGAATGGAAATATGGAATGGTGAGGAACATTACAAGAAATTCTTGAGAGGCGGCGAACAAAGACGATAGCCTAAAACTCCGTCAACTTCCGGATTTTGTTGCCTCATGCATCAGCGACGAAATTCTATGAGTACTAATAAAGATTGAGAGGTTGATGATGGATTAACCAATCACTTGGCTACCACTAATCATCATATATTCATATCCTATGTACTATATTTAATTTATTATAACCCTATATATATGAGCTAGGTATATATAAAATATGGAAAAAAATGCCAATATAGTCCTTTTTTTTACAAAAAACCAAATCAGTCATTTTTTTTTTATTTTTTTGCCCAATTGGTCCGCTACATATACTAATTACGTCCTAATCGGTCCTCCACCCACTAATTATGTCCTAATTACATATTTTTGGTCAAATCGGTCCTTTTTTTTCTTTCAAAAATCTAAATTGGTCCGTTATTAGTTTTTGCCCCTTTCATGCAGTCCAATACCCATTTCAAACCACTAATAATTCAAATTCTAAAATTTCGATATCTATAAACTTGCTCTCGGGGTATTACAAAACTACACGACGAGACGAATCTAACAAGATTCTACTTGGCTATTTTAACTGTATATCTATGTCTTAACTTTAAGTCAAAACAAGTGTGTGAATAGTAGTAAATTAGATAATATAGTTATTAAAAAAATAGAGGGAGTATATCGCAATTGATCTTCATTTTATAGAGAAACACAAAAAAACACCTAACTCTAAAAGAAAATCTACTGAGGTACCTGCTGACCAGAACTCCGATGGCATCCAACGAAGGTACTGTCCAATCCGATGCGAGAATGGGCTTCGCATATAGGAGGAAGTCGCACAAAATGATGTTCTTGGAAAACGTAGGTCAAGCGACTCCCTCATCTGTTGGAAGCCCGTTCTCGCATCGAATTGGGTAGTACCTTTGCTGGATGCCATCGGAGTTCTGGATCTTCTTTTAGAATTCAGTGGTTTTTGGTGTTTCTCCATAAAATGAAGACCAATTGCGATATACTCCCTCCATTTTTTTAATAACTACATTATCTAATTTGCTACTATTCACACTTATTTTGACTTAAAACATAGATAGAAATTAAAATGAGTCAAGTAGGATCTTGTTAGATTCGTCTTGTAATGTAGTTTATAAATATCGAAATTTTAGAATTTTTACTTATATCGAATTTGAGTTATTAGTGATTTGAAATGTGCATTGGACTGAATGAAAGGGGACAAAAATTAATAACGGACCAATTTAGATTTTTGAAAAAAAAAGACTGATTTGGCCAAAATTTATAATTAGGGCATAATTAGCGGGTGAATGACCGATTGAGACGTAATTAGTATATGTAACGGACCAATTGAGCAAAAAAATAAAAAAAAATGGATTGATTTGGCTTATTGTAAAAAAATGGGACTATATTGGCCTTTTTTTCCTATAAAATATTCTTAATGTTTAAATTATACTCTAATTCTCATTTTGAAAAGTCCAATAATATAACATATGAACATAGCGTTCGACATGTAAAATATTTTGGTGATAATTAATACTTCTATGTAGTTAATTAATTTGCAGTTTATTTGTTTATTTATATTTTAATACAAGCCAATTAGTGACGTAGAATAGGATGGAGGTTTCTTATGTCGTACCTCTCACCCTAACATCTCTTTAGTGGCTTTCAATTTTAACTAAAATAAAATGTGCAATCAAATTCATTAAAACTTATAAATTTGCTCGATCAATACAGAGAATTTTTCTTTAATTTATTTTTTCGATTACACAAATAAGGGCTGTCAGATTCCACCACTTTTTTAAACAGAAGATCTACACCTAAAGTACCAAAAAATTAAGATTCCTCCTCAACATAAAAAAGGGTCGAATATCTCAGCTCCAACCCCTTTTTTTTTGTGTGTGTGTCGAATAAAAATAACACAAAGGAGGTAAAACCGAAAACAAGTTATAGGAAACCTTCTTAACCCTAATAAATCCCAGAATTTCGAGAACTAATTGTAAAGAGGAATTAAATCTGGTCCGTAATCACGAGAATTGAGAGAGATATATACCATGAAAACCCTAAAAAAAGGGTTTTAAGTTTTAACTAATTAGGTGATCGGGGCGACATGTGGTCCCGTGGTTAAAAGTGTCCACGACAGGTTTAATAATTATTTAAATTACATTAGTTTTGAAATGTATGGTCTAAACATGGTGCACGTATGCACCTGGAATTATCTAATCCTTAATTAAGGTTAAAAGTCCACTAAATATATATATTTAATTAAATACTACTAGTAAGTAGTACTAGTATTATATATCCATCACTACTTATGCTTCCTGTTTGGGAACGAACGATTTGATAACTTTTACTACTACTTTTCACCATAATTCTTGAGCCATGAACTCTTGCAGTGATAATAATAGTAATGTTTTAGTAATTTGTTTCTGTTTTCAATTCTGGTCTGTCTGTCTGTGTCTGTGTGCAGTACTGCTGTCACCTCATCATGTCGTCCAATATCTATCTAGAAGAAATAGGGTACGGTCAGATACTGACAATTATCTTTTATGCCAGCCGCCAAAATATCTTAACTTTTGTACCCAAAAAGACAAAAGGGTCATTGGTTCTTGTACGAACCAAGTGGTTTATATACGACCCAGTGATTAATTAATTAAGGGGTGCGATTAGGATAAAATGATGCTGGTTCTTGTAAGATCAAGAACCACCCTGGTTCTTGTACGAACCGGGTGATTCTTGTACGAACCAGGGTGGTTCTTGTAAGATCCACCCTGGTTCTTGTAATAACCACCTGGTTCTTGTACGAACCAGGGTGGTTCTTACAAGAACCAGCATTATTTTATCCAACATCAATGCTCTTTAATTAATTATTCCCATGGTTCGTGGTTTTTACCTAGTTCATGCACGAATCACGATCACGATCTAGGGCTGATTTGGTCTTTTCGGGTACAAAAGTTAGGGAATTTTGGCGGCTGACATAAAAGTTAATTGTCAGTATCTGACTGGGCACTGTGGCACCTGACTCTATCTATCTATCCATCGTCTTCCAACTTCCAAGTTTTTCTGTTTCCTTTTTTTGTTGCCATGCACGTTTATTTTTCACTAATTCTAGCTAGCTAGCTAGCTACTGTTTCACAACTCATACTACTAATTATTAATTGTTGATGCCTTGCCTTAGTTATGGAGTAGTATTAAATAAACAAACACAAATGTTGTTTTATATTCTTTGTATGTTTAGATGACTATGACTATACGCACTTATATAGCTTGTAGAATGTTAAAAATGATTTTCGTAGATAAATTGGACCCTACTATATTATACTAGTACCTACATACTACATATGTTCGTTAATATTTATCACGAATTCACATTTCACGCAACTCAATACACATTTTTAATCCGTCATAACTCAAATTACATACAAGTAAAAATTATGAAAATTTGATATTTTAAATCTAATGGATTAGACGGATCCAACAAGATCTCACTTGACTATATTTCTCTTATATAAATGTATTAAAAATTCGAATCAAAGTTACTTAATTAATAGTGATCAAACCCCTAACGTGGCAATAATTCAAGAAGGGAGCAAGTATTTAATTTGATTCCCTTCCCCCGAGATGCATATTAGTATTACTCCAAAGATAGTTCTTCGGGCTCTCAAACATAGTTCAATTCGTAATGTAATTATTTTATTTTATTACATTATTTTATTCAATTCGTAATGGAGCAAGTATATAATATACCTATATCTAAATATTTTTATTTTATTAAATTCTTCGGGCTCTCAAAGATAGTTCAATTCGTAATGTAATTATTTTACCTTTCTCTATTA